>CP136882.1:18636316-19118816 GCA_033000465.1 Sciaenops ocellatus | reverse complement strand
TGGTGCCATTTACTGCCTAGGAATAATCTGGCATGGGCATGGTAGTTCAAAGATGGTGTGCAGACAGAGCTGCTCCCCTCCTCTACAAACACAAAAGAAATGGCCTGTTGTGAAAATGGATAAAACAGCTTAGAAAATGAACTGGCGATGCATGGATGGGTGTGTTTCAGGATAGATAGATGGATGGATACTTGCTCAAGGGTAGATGAAGGGATTAGAGGCCAGTATCATTCACATCAGACCTGGAGGTAGAGTTGGCAGGATGAATTAGGTAAGGCGCTACAGTGTGAGCCACACTACTGTTGTCCTATTTCTGTCTCTTGTGTACTGCAGATAAACAATAGCAGAACAAAAAAAAAAAAAAAACAGTAGTCACTTGTCAGCTTGATTGCAGAATATCAAAGAATGTGAGGCTCAAATACAAAGAAACTAACACAATCAAAATGGCAATAGTGCTGTTCCTATCAAGGTGATACATCAGTATCGCCTTGATACTGGGTTACAGTCCTTAAAAAATCTTTTCTTCTGGGCTTTTTTATCCTTCTTCATTGTCTCACTTTCTCAACCCACAATACCATTTACTCTCAAACAAAATAACACATACTCCAAATGATTCATCTCAAGAATAAAGGAAAGTACAATGAGATCTGACAGGTGCGACAAGGTGTGACAAGTTTCTGCGACTTTCCGAAGTCAAGCAGAATTCCAGGAGGTAAAACATCATTACAGACGGGAAAACAGAGCTGCAATGGATTTGACACTTCAATAATAGTCCATGATTGAAACAATAGCAATAGCTGGTAATGCAACACCAAGTGAAAACATATCTGCACCATGTGCCTTTTTCTTTTTGGTGTATCAGGGTTCAGCACTCAAGACTCAAGAGTAGAAAACATGTATGTTAACATAATGTCGTCACAGTCTCATTGACCTGATAATGTTTTGGTGACTGACAGCTATTTGGAAGTTTTCAAGTTTTTAGCGTCTCACTCTTGCCTGAAGATTCAATGGGTTCTTTGTTGTGAAGCTAACTTAAGGCAAGCATGGGGCTCTGGTTAGAGAGCAAGTTAGGAAAAAAAAAACTTGCTCAAACCCAGAGAATGGTGAGATTCTATCTCTTGTTTTGGCATTTCAAAAAGGCTTTTATTTTTCCTTCTTTTGATGGCACAAAATCCCATTATGTTGAAAAGCAAAACATTTGTGGGTTACCATGTTTACAAAAAAAAAAAAAAAAAAAAAAAAAAATGCATTCATTTTAGAGGAGCTGAAGAGCAAGAAGAAGGCGAAAATGTGACTTTGGAGTATATCATGGTGTTAATCATTTTGTGGAATGAAACCCTAAATTAAAGCAGATGAGATGAATGTTTTAATGAATTGGCAATCTGGAGCTGACATAAGATTGATTGAGAATGCTTCATTATCAAGATACAGTTTCCACATTCTGGAGCCTTATGCTGATTCTCAATACTGGCAAACTGTGCCACATGCCATTTAAGTTGTTGACAATTAATAAGACAGATGATACAGCTATTCATCATGTCATTCTGTTCTGTTTTATTTTTCAAGTTAAGCGTGGCATGGGTATGTGTCGTATGTGTGTGTGGTTGTCTTTGGTTCTATCAGAGCATATTTGTGTGTGAATATGTGTGTGTTTGTGCCCATGATGAGAGGAAAGCATGCAGATGAAAGGATTACTGAAGATTTTTGTCTGGAGAGGAAAGTCAGTATGGGAAAAAAATGAACATGGAAAGTAAAAAAGATGGCAGGAATAAAAACAAATGCCTTTTTTCTGATGGTTTATGTGTGGCTTTATAGATGGTTTTAATGAATTCATGAACATGGTATGCAGTCAGCGGTGTATCTGTCTCCTCAATTCCTCTACCCAGTAAAAGAAAAGATCTTGTGTTTTAAAAAGGACGAGTACGGCTGTTTGTCAGATGTGCCTTGTTTACAGACAGCACGAAGAACAAGCAACAATAAAGCCAGGAAAAAATTGAGAATGATAAAAAGATAAAAGGCATATTAAATTGGTAACAGAACGGTTGGAAGTGAGATGCTGCTTTTAACTCCATATTATTTATATCAGTGCCAAACACTGATAACCTAATAGTGATGTAACTGCATGACTTGATTGGGTGTGATGTATGGTGTTTGTGATGTTTGATATTGATTATGAATAATTTATTAAGAAACAATTCCCACACCAGTTAACCTCATCTAGTTCAGTTAACAAAATTTCTTCCAAAATCTGTTTTCTCAGATGCAGGCATCCAGATTCCATCAAAGAGGGTGTAACACTCATAAGGAAATCATCAAATTACCCTTAAACACCAACAATAAATGATATAACTCGAGATATTAATGCAAAATTGCGTAGAAGAAGACTGCATGAGTTTCTTTTGAGAGTTGTTATTTTTCACCAATGTTCAGCACTCAGATATGAAGAAACCACTCTCAAGTTGGCAAAGATGCCAGTTTTTTCACCCACACTAGCCTCAAGAGACCAGAATGCAATGCAGCAACAAGACATGATGCGTTTGGAGTAGAGGTGAGACTCGACCAGAAAAACCCTTGCTCTTTCTTATTGCTCTCTCCACCTACACATATAACACAGAGCCAACTTGAACCAAGATGTTGCACATTGTTTCGGAAGACTTTTCAGGGAATGTTTGGAACTACTTTGAGTAGATTGTTCTAAATAACTTAACATAATAAATAAATAACATTATTTAAGTGCAGGATAAGCCCACTGGGTGTTCTGCCTCTCTCTGCAATGTATATTTCTTATCTTTGGC
Source organism: Sciaenops ocellatus (assembly GCA_033000465.1). NCBI lineage: Eukaryota > Metazoa > Chordata > Actinopteri > Sciaenidae > Sciaenops > Sciaenops ocellatus. The sequence goes on along the minus strand of CP136882.1, from coordinate 19,116,021 downwards.
ATTTCTGTGTATTTCTAACTAACTAACTAGATAGTAGATACTTCTCTTTACCTGTGGAGGTTTAGAGGTATCTCCTGCTGAGACTGTCAGCACAACAAAGCACAGAAGGGGGTGAATGAAGTTTTGTTTGTGGTGCTTGTGTTGAAAGTGTTGAAAGTGTTGAAAATATATATATATATATTTGATCAACTCAGCAGCAATATGTTTTTCCAGAAACAATGTTGTGGTTACACAGGATAACTCACAAACCACATTGTCAACAGTTTTAATCGGGAACTGTTTTCTGTCCATTATGAATAACACAGAAAAATGTTTTTGTCATTTGTAACAAGTGCTACTGATTTACTTCTCTGAAATATAATGGTGTAAAAGAATATCCATCCAGGAATACTCAATTTTCTACTCATTCATTTTCCATCACACAAGAGACTGGAGTTAGCGGCCAGTCTCAGACCCAAGTTATTAACCTTAACCTTTCGCCGTCTAAGATAGGAAATGACTATTTTTCCCATGCACTGCAATAGTGTATTTAAAATACACGAATGCCTAAGAGAGTAGCTACAGCAAGGCTGATTATAGGAGCTGGCAGTTGCACAGTTGGGTGTGGTCGAGCACAGCAGGTCATATTTTTTTCAGGAGTTAGTGTAAAGTTGCTCCTTACAGCTTCCTGGAAGATCAATGAAATCATCCTGAACCTTGCTGCTTACCCGTTCCCCTGTATGGATTAGGAGTTGCTTATATAGTTTTCATAGGCATAATGATCTTTAATGGTCCTCTGGAGAAATCCTTGGAGTTGTTTACTCCAATTCATTTGATTTATTACATCAAAACCCATACAATCTCTGTCAAGGTAAAAAAAAAAAAAAAAAAAAAAAAAAAAAGGCTAAAATATGGCAGCATCATCTCAGATTTTATACAACTGTTTGAATAGGACTATAGATTAGAGAAGGGCCAAGCCGGATTTGTTGTCTTGCCAATCGACAGACTTGGCTCCAGCAGAACCTGATCTGAATGCAAAGCTCCCCAGGAGACCCATTGTGTCTGTCCTGCAGGAAGGCCTGTATCTATAAAGGTTCTCTTTACTGATTTCCAGGATCAGCATTCAGGTCTGCAATCGACTTGATCAAGGAATTAATCAACAGATCCAAAAATCAGTTGCGCACCAAAATCCTACAGTACATATATTTTTCACAAAACATATATTAAATATTTAACAGTAAACCCTTAATGCTATTGCCCAGCCATGAGCAGTTGTGTTACTACTTTTATAATAAAAAACAATCCAGTGTCATTTGAAATTGAAAGGTTTTAACATGAGATATTACCTGAGCAGCACGGCCGCACAGCATCCTCTGCTTGCCGTGACAAACTCTTAACAGGTAAACTGAGACCATTCAGCCATCCAATTTACAGACTGTACTTAAAAAAAAAAAAAACATAAGCTTTGTTGAAAACTGTCATTCTTCTTTCTAAGCAAACACTGACTCACCTCCAAATGCTGGGCTCACTGCCAACTTAAACATATATTAAGATGTGGCATACCAAACCATCGGCATGATGCAGAGGACTCTTGACGGCTCAACCAGGTGTGGGCTTCAAAAAAACAAAAACAGGCATAATTGCTGATGCACTCTGTAATTAACACGTCAGAATGATGTTGAAGGGACACTGGTTAGTACACAGGTTTGGAAGAATAATGAACAGTGGTAATAACAAGTCATATGTCTACAAATAGGTTGTGATTTTTTTAATATATAGATTATAAAACCATGTTAAGAGTAATCTCTAAAGCTGCACCCTAACTTTTTATATCTTTATGTCATAACAAGTAGAGCTTGTCTGTGTGTCATGACAGCAAGTTGTGAAGATATAAATAAACTAAAATGAAATATAAATCGCCTTTTTTTATTCTTATATGTCACTCTAAATAAGCTTTATGATGCCTTAACTAAAAATGTGAAGTGCAACTACTAATTGCTCAGAGAGTTGTCAAATAGTGGTAAATCAAACAGGATTAACATTAACAGCTACATGAATGGTGGCTTGAGACACCCGAAGAATTCAGTGGCTTTTAATCCTTGCTTTAGGTTATGACCAACCAGACAGGTGTGGCTGATAGCTGTGCGTCTCGTTGGGAACAGATCCCAGCTTGATCCAACAGGGATTTGATGTTAGCAGCATGTACGGACCTACCTGGGGTGAAAGCAACGCCCAGGAGCAGAGGCTTAAGCCTTGTGGGCCGGGGGTGTCTGCTGACTGTGCACACTTGAATTGTACGGCGCAACAGGGGGCTAATTGGTGTAGGACTGCATTCTGCTACATTCTTTGGCTGGGAAATCACCATGTTCTATTTTTTTTTCTTTTACATGCATAACAAGAAGAAAATCAAATCATTTGTCAATCATTTTTTTGGAGTTTCTTTTTTTTTTCATTTGTTGTGTCAGTTTCTGCAGACACAACAACCTCTTTGTTCATTCATGGTGGCTATTACTGTTCATAACTACTTTGTACTGGCTCTGTGTAATACAAACAAGCAGCTGAAACAAAAAAAGGATCACTTGTATGCTAAAAGATTTATTATGGGGAAAGTCCAACCTGATTCGGGGTGTTTACAGTATAGAACAGCAAGCCTTTATGTAGACGGTACGGGTTGCATCATATTTTATGTAATTCAGCCATGAAAGGAAAAAAAAAACAACACACACACAAAACAAAAAAAACGCATCAGAACATCTTGGATCATTTATTTAATTATTTCATCCATCCAAATCCCAGCTCTCTAACTCTTCCCCCTCTTTCCCTCTCCAACACACACATACACAACGTAACGCAGGAGACAGCTTCCAAGAGACACAGAGGGACCGGTCGGGTTCCTTTGTCTGTCTTCCACCTCTCACCTGTCTCTGTGATAAATTAGACACATCTGGCATTTCCCTTGGGGCCACTGGCCACTGTGTGTGCTTGCCAACAGCTTCTGCCTGCTTTCCTCAATCTTTCATCATTGCTATGTTTTGTATTGTTTTTTCACCAAAGAAAGAGAACTTGGATTCTCTGTGGTGTACCTCATGAATCTCAAGAAGTTTCCTTTACCTGAAAGGTTGTAAATAACACAAGCGCTGCAATATCTCTCACTCAGTTGTGCAGGCATTTAAATAATGCTGATTTGGGAAAAAAGAAGCTTCTACAGTTTATCCTAGCTTGTATCTGATCTTAAAGAGTAGAAGCTACCAATTCCAAACCACCTCTTCTCCTAAAAACAAATGAAAAGCCAACTCGTCATGACAGCAGCTATTCCTTGGCTTGGCTCTAAGGGGCCTGAACTTTGGGGCAGAGAAACATAGGGGTTGTTATCATGAGGAGCAGCGCCTGGGAGATGAACCCAGACCTATGTCGAGGGTTAAGTGCTTTGAGCTGAGACTACAGGAAGCCAGATGAGTCCGCTTCTTGTGCCTCCTTCATCTTAAACGACAGGCTGAGAACAGCAGCCATCGACCGGCAGTGTGTTGGCTGTGAAAAATGATAATGCTGGCTCTGCTCAGTTCTTGTCAGTCATGCACAAATCAAACTGACCGGTAACAACTTTTACTGTGTAAGAGTAAGAACAGATCTTTAAGCCTTGGCTGCTTACTTGAAAATCACCACCTCTTTCCCTTTCCTCATTCCTTGCTCTCCTTATTCAGAGATTACAAGAAAATAGGGGTAAAAAAAAAAAAAAATCTTCCGCTGACATATTTTATCATGCCCTAACTCCACTGTAAATTATGCATCTGGTTTGTTGCTCATTATTTTTAAGCAGCATTGAAACAAGGAATCATTCTCAGGCTATAAGTCCAGATAAATCCTTTTTTTTTTCCTTCCTTCTGTTTTTCCTACTTACATTATACTTATCAGCATCATTACAGAGCCTAAATCCACTATCGCAGGGCAGAAGTGATGAAAACAACTATGTTCTGTGTTGGAGGGCAAAATGACAGGATTTACACAGACATTCTGTGATCACTGGGAATTAAGATCAAAAATATGTTCCCTGGGAAGCTTACAGCACTAGTATGTTACTGGGATGGGGTGTGGGGGCTTCAAATTATTCATATACATGTGTAGGCTTAGGGTGCATAGGGAGATGAATTAATACAGTGTTAGAACTGCATTGCTCGCACCTATAAAATAATCAGCATATTCACTATGTTCAATACTTATTCAAGGCAAGTCCCCCTATCTTGGCAGTTTGTGTGCGTGTGTGCTTACATGTGTTAAATTTGTCTGTGGGTGTGCAAGTAGATACAAATATATGAACTCGTCCTTTTAATTCCACTTCCCGCAATCCTCATTTACATGCTACGATGCTGAAATATAAAGGAAGTAAAAGTTCAAAATGCTTATTTCATTGGCGCAAAACTGTTTTGAAAGCAACTGAACAAGCAGCAGTCAACACACTGCCACAGAAAAAAATATTAGCCATTTTCGGTCAAGTGAACACTGGGAAATAAAGTGTTTATTTAGTCTAAGTAAAGGAACAGTGCCATCACATTGACAGACTCATCCATATTCATGAGGTTTCTTCAGAGGGAAAAAAAAAGAAAAAGACACAAATCTGAATATAGAAATGAAAATTACAAATGCATGAGATTTCTTAATACTACCACCTACCACCCCAACCCTCCTTCTCTCCTTCACTCTCTCCTCTTACCTAATCCCCATCTTCTCTATGCTTGTTTTACTCTTTCCCCTCATGTTTTCTTTCTTGTGTCAATCTCACTCATTTTGTCAAACCCCTCCTTCTCTTTCTTGGTCTAATTGCCCATCTCATTCTGACAGTACAGTCAGGACTTGTCGTTGTGCTTAGTTGTTTTAGCTACTTACGCGCAAAACATCCATCACTCCCGAAACTTAGTTTCACTCTGTTTGGACATGTCAAACTTCTAACCACAGCAAAGCAAACTTAGATATTCTTTTCAAAACACAAGTGTCATTATGGTTATTTGTGTAAGTTAATGGCTTTTGGTCAATGTTATTAACAATACAAAACTGTATGCACCCAAGAATTGCCCCCTATGATTGTCACATCCCAACAAGAAAACAGACAGGGCATTAAAAAGGATTGGGTGCATCTGATGCATTTAACTCCATCTGCCGCATTATTGGCTACAGCTATTGATTTTCCTTTCATGATATGGAGATTCATTCACACAAAAGTGGCCATCTTATCCCTGATAACTTTTTAACCTTGAGAAATATGCATGCCCAGGCAGTTCAGAAAGCGTGTTGCGTCCAGAGCTAAATTGATGAACTGGCATGCATTAGCATAGTTGGAGTGTTCCCCCTAGGGAGCGCCAGTAGCTTGGAGCAGTTCTCATTGCTTGCCTGTGTTTATGAGTGTGCATGTGTCCATCTGCGTGCGAGTGTGTGGGAGAGACACCTACTCGGTGTGTGTGTTTGTACTCGCGGCCCCTCTTGTGCAGGTGGGTGGATGCATGTAAGCCTGTCAAGAGTACTTGGAGAGGAGCTGCCAAGGTGAGCGAGAGACTGACCCTGGCCACCTGTCCCTGACACCCACCTCACAGCTCTGTCTCCCTCCCCGCCTTCCACTGCACAGTCCTCCCTTTACACACAGCCATTGCTCTTTACACAAGTGATTGATTGAGCCAGATAGCCCAGGCATTTAAGGCTTGAAGGGGGGAGGAACAAGGAGGGGTGGTGGTGGATGAATGACCGAGTGGCCTCTGTCCTAGCTTAGTCAGGTCTGACCGAAAGACAAGCAGACAACACCTGCATCCGGCTGTGGCGTCACCTGGCTCACATGCTTTGGTGAGGAATGCCACAACCGCTCAAAACATAACAACAGCTCAGCATTATGGGACTTTCTTCACTGTTCTTACTTAATCATGCACCATTAATAGCAGTGATGCAGGGCTGAGTGAGAGGCTACGCGGTGATTTTATATGAGGGCACAGATAAAAATCTCATCAGAGAGGTAACGTGCCAGAACAAGTTTCTAAGACACATTCGGATGATTTGTTTTTGCAACACGAGCCTCATTTTTCTTCTTCTGCTCGTCTAAAGGAAGAGGTTTGTCTGTCAACTTCTAGTCACGGTGATTTCCGTCGTTATTTTTTTTTTCTTTTCCACCTAGTTTCCGAGCTTAAAGGGTCTTGTTGACATGAAATGGAGTGAATCCTAGCCGGATGAAAGGGAATACCTTGTCTGGTTGCAGAACAACACAGGGTTGGTGCCGCTTTCAAAACTCCGCAGACTTGGCATGAAAATGGCCACCCCCACACTCAGCCCTCTGTGTTTATGCTTCTCTGAGACTTGTGAAAATAAACACTCTCCCTGGCAGCTGAAGCACCGTCAGCTCAATGCCACATAACGATTAAACATATTTTTTGGAATCATTTTAAAGGATATAAATCACAAAAGAAAGGAGAGTTTTAAAGGGGTTTGTCCTTACAAATATAAAACAAAAATGCAGCCACTTCCTGGGTTGCCAAATGTATTAGCGTGATATCGTCTGGAAAAAATCCTATTCCATTGTGTCATGACTTGTTTCTATTGTCAGTGTTGTACTGTGGTTAAACTGGAGTTCAAATGTTCATATACTTGTACTTGCTGTACTTGGAGAAAGAGATAGAAAAGGCATTGGCTCCAAACTGCACATTATCCACGTATCCACCATGAATCATGCTAGTTCTGAACTCATCTTTCAAAGGTGGAACGCATTGCCTTCTGCCCTCGGATCATTCAGTCTTCATTTAATCAGGTAATCCAATAAACTGCCATGATGGGCTCAAAGAAATTGACGTCTTACCTCTCCGGTAAATTAATTTAACTTAGCGGGCAACATCGTAGCAGTGTGCAAATGTAAATAAATAACCCCATAATTGATAGATTGAATTGTGATTTTTGAGAAGGATAGCTTAGGGACAACATATTATTCAAAGGAATGTTGTAAATGTCAGATGCAAATCGTCATGTTTGTTGGCATTCGGAGACATTTCACTGTGCAGCATAGATGGACTACTGTTCTCATACAGGGCAGGACCTCACATTCATACAAAATGTTATTCAGAAGCAACAAATTGATTGAGTCTTTTAGAGTCTTGCATCTAACTCTACATAAAAGCAACCTTTTCAATAACTTTAGTTAAATTAACCGTTTAAAAATTTACTGCCCAAATTCTATTCATATTGATGTCTGATAATGTAGGCACTGTCAATACTGAGTTATGCCATCAGAGCTTCAGGCTATCACTGTGCAGAGCAGCAAGACACACTGGTTATATGAAATATATTCAGGTCATTGAAAGTCAACAGAGGCACTGTCTGTCTCTCATTTAAATCTACATTTCAGCCATTAAGCCGATCGAAATCACTTACAGTAAGTGTTGAGTTGGAGGAGTGCAAAGGTAAAAACACTGCACAGGACAAAGATTTTATTCATATTTCTGCTGTAGTAGAAAGAAGAAGCACCTATGCAGGCATTACAAAACACTTACAGGGCCATAGAGGGTCTTCACCCACATGTATTTTCATTTATCAGAGGATTTTTCTAGGATTACCACTGAGTCAATCCACAACAATGTGATCTTCAGCTTCAGTTCCAACAGCTACACTAACATTATTAGTTTAAGGGAATTAATTAAGTAATCAAATAAGTAATTTGACAGAACAAAGGCCTAATTTATTTTACGCATAATAATTATCGGAAATGTTATGCTTGATTACTGCTGAGCTTCATAGGTTTTTATTTTAGGGTTACTGCTTAGTTCAGTCTGTTACTCCCTGCCTTCTTCTTCAACATCAACTCTCGCAACACTGCACTCAGTTGAGTTTAGTTTTTTGCTCTGTCCACTCAAGACATAAATGCCCCAAGCTTTTCTATAGATCCACTATACTTTTAACTTGTGACACTTCATGCAGTCGAAACTCACTGTGCTGCACTCAACTTTTACATTAAAGCACGATGTGCTAGCCCATTTCATCATTTATTCATTTGGGCTAACAGCATCGTCTATGGGGACTCCATGATCCTCTAGTCCGAATAGATGCACTGTGCACTCCATCCACAAAAGCCTCTCCTTGCTCTTGCAAATTGCATCTTTATGAAGGAATGAGGACAAGCCATTTTGTCACAAACACGGTTGTTGGCTCTTCAGGGACTGCCTTGGACCTGTAATTGACTCAGAGACACTGTCCCTGTCACGTCCCCTTTTCCCCAGCCAGGGGGTGTGGAGTGTAAGTAGCACAGAGCTGAGTTGTGGTGGACAGAGCCAGGGTTGGATTAAGAGGCTGGTGCAGTGAACACCATTAGGGCTGCTAAGACCCAATGGCTCTCTGGTGGGAGGGCAGTGCTAAATGGACTAGCACAGTGGCATTTTAGTGTTGTGCTCCTCAGGGATTGTCACACTCAGCCTTTTAGACCATTCACAGTCCTCAAAGTCCTTAAGATGGAGGGCCTGTGACCGATTTGAAATTGTCACATACATATTCTTTCAGCAGAATGCAGTGTTATTGATGCAGTTACATTGAAAGAATTTCAGGATAAAGGTATATTTTACCGTCTTTTATAATCTGTTAATACTGCAAAACTCTTAAACCCTGCCAGGACCCTGAAATCCATGGGCATTATTACTGTCCTTTAGAAGCTGTAGCACACTCAAAGCTAGAGTGAGGATACTGATATCATTATATCACAGCATCCTTTGGTACCAACCATGTCATGCTAGCTAAATGATGCTCCAGAGTAGGTAAAATGTAAGAGAATAACTGGCATGACTATTTTCAAAGGGATCCCTTGACCTTTGCTATTAACATGTTTGAATAAATATCAGTTGTATGGTTACCCGCAAGTCTCCCCTTAACATACAAAAATTACAAAAGTTTTTTGCATGCAGTATAAATGTGTCATTTTTGCCTATTCTAAAAATGGTGTATTTGAGTATCTCTGCCTACTAGGGTCACTAAAGAGCATCAATTTGGTATGAGTGGAATGCTGAGACTCTTGAGGATAAATCCAATGCTGTGATGAAGCTAGACCCCCATAGTAACATTTGCATTGTAGTTAGAACATTTTTTTGAAACTTGACCTTACTCAATAAAATAAGTATAATAAAGTGACCATTGTAACTGTGACCTAATCATCTCATGAAAAACAACACAAATTATAGCTCACTTGGGGCATTCAGAGGGTGTATGACTTCACCAGGTACTGTATATTTACAATAAGGGATTGCCTGAGCAATTTCCAGAAGATAACTGCTTGCCATCCAATCCAATGCAATTCTTTTTTAAAGGTATATATATATATATATATATATATATATATATATATATATATATATATATATATATATATATATATATATATATATATATATATATATTATTTATAACTTTATTTGACAGAAATAGCTGATGAGTGACAGAAAAGCGGGGATTAAGAGAGGGGGACAACACGCAGCAAAGACCCACGGGTTGGAATCAAACCCTGGGCCGCTCCAGCAAGGACTGAGCCTTCGTACATGGGATGCATACACTAACGACTAAGCTAACAGGCCCCCCCATCCAATGCAGTTCTTACAGAAATCTCCAAATGTCTTTTGATGCTAGATCACAGCATTATTTTCCTGTGGTCTTACTCAAAGACTTGCTGTGTGTTATTTTTGACAATTTTTGAACTTGTATTAATTTGAGTGGGCAAAATGGTTTCATTTTGCACCAAATCTCTGTTACAAATAGTATCAACCCAGAAATCATTATGCCATAATCAGGATGGGCCATCATACCGTTTAACATACTGTTTTAAGTCCTTATACACCCAAAACTTTAAAAATCTGAGTAGGTGCCTAACCAAAACACAATGTTTATGACAGATTTGTGACTACAAGTTGAGACACATCTTCAGGCTCCCAGCTTTCAAATGTACTGTACACCTGCTATCTCCCCATAAAGATCCTCTTCACCCTAATCTAAAAAAAAGTTCATAATTCTTTAAAGAATGCAATGGGTGAATTTATAAATCCTATGATATACAGTATACCCAGGTTTAAAGAGCTTACTACGTTTTATAGAGAGAAGTGCATCCAATGGTTGGATGTACTTCTTAAGGGAAAAAAAAGACACAAGACTGTCAGCCTTAAGATGACTGTTGTCAAAGGGGATTTTGAATTCTCTGAGGACAGAGAGGGAAAAGCATGCCTTTTAAGACACTTTTTTTTTTTGTTGACAGGCCATCTCATCTTCATACAATATACTGGCAGAGTAATCGAATTTAGGGAAACTTTTGTGCTACTTATAAGTGCAAAAGAGGTGAAGGAAAATAGGTGATGAAGCAAATGCAACAATACATTTTCTGAGCAGACTGTACAGTGCAATCATTTTAAATGCTTTGAAAATGTCATATTAGTTAAGAAAGTGTGTGTTGGTGTGAGTTAGCTCATGTGTGTGTTCATCTGTGTGTCAGAGGAGAAAATGCGGCATTCACCTGTGGTTGACCTCTTGCTGGCAGCTGGACAGGTGAGCTGTGTTGCTGTCTCATTATACTCAGGCACTGTAGAGCTTTGCCTGCGGAAACTGACACACAGCCACATGCATAGACACACATAAACACATATGTATCACTGCCACTTCCTCCTACACACACACACACACACACACACACACACACACACACACACACACACACACATACTGTACACCTGATGAAATAAACTCATTGTCTTCCTTATCCTATTCATTTGCCCATTACCCATAAACATCACACACACGCTTGTCTCCACATATGCTCTCAGTTATAAACAGCCAAACAGCCTTACTTTAACCCCCTATATAGGATTTACACACAAAAATGTATATGATTCATAACTCACAAGTACATTTTTATAACTTGTAATGTAACATTTGTCAACACTGTCAGCTGTGTTAAATAAATAAATTAGCATTCATTATCTGTTTGGCAGCATCATCCACGTATGAGAGTTATAGTTGATGACAAATGTGACAACACATTGAGTGTATAAACAATTTTTTCAGTGTTTTATACTGCTTGTGGGGCATAACTTGTGTCACTGACACATTTAGATTTTGACATTAGAAATACACATTTAATGTGATCATATCAACAATGTCAGTAAAGCAGTCTGCATGATGAGCAAAAGATTAATGTGTGATGTGATTTTTTTTTTTTTTTAAAACCAGTATCTGTTATCTACAGCTGTTTTTGTATTGTATGAAAGCTTCCCCCTTCAGCTGATTAAATCTCCACAGCCATCGGAAGCCAGCAGGACAGCTACTGTATGTGTGTTACATCTGCAGTCTCTAATTTGAAAAGTGCCGTACCAAAGTGGAGCGTTATTATGCATAATGATCCATTGTGGGTTTCTTGATTAAATCATGCTCAACCAACACCAGGCTGCAGCGAAATAAGCTGACAAACATCTGTGTTTCTTTTCATACCAAACAGGTCAGTTGTAAATCAGTATTGTGACAATTCACTGATTGGATATACACAGTTCACAGAGAAACATCTTAAGACAATTAAGATCACTGCGTTAAACAGCTCCATCTTTCCAAATCGTCTGGCAAATGCAGCATTTTATTTTTTTTTTCCCATGGCACGTGATGTGATACAGTAAAATTATGACTATAATAGTTGTGGTCAAATGTTATAGTGGTGAATCAAGACACAAATCCCTTTCAGCCAAAAAAAAAAAAAAAAGAACCCTGCCTATTCAACAAGATTAGCATGAGGCATTGTCTGTTTACATAATCACATAAACAGCTTAAACCGCTTCACTAACCCTACAAAACAGTGAGATACATAATTTACTTTGACTTTACTTGTACTACATTTATTTAACTACACAGTCAGCAACAGTATGTAATAGTTATTGTGTGGATCATTGAGTGGCAAAATAAAACCATGCACCACTAAGTGTAATGGACACGGCAACCATGTTATATTTTATGCAAATATGTACAAAAGCACATTGGGCATTTTGCGCTTCTCATACAACATTTTCCTGCTCAGAGAATATAATCTGCACTCTTGTCTACCTTTGTTGAGCCATTTTTGACTATTTGCCCAGCTGTTTAAAGGTTTTGACACAGGTCATGTGACTGTCTAAGACGAGAATGATCACCACATTATCTCTGTTTCAGAGAACTGTTTAATGCACTTGGATAAACCATCATTGTCTCACCACCAATAACCCAGCACTTTGTGGTGGTCATTGTGATTGCAAATTTAAAGTAGTCAAGTCATGTTTATTTATACAGCATTCATACAGTACAGTTTAAAAACAACCTTAGTTAACCAAAATGCTTAAGAAATGTCCAGTGTGTCTTAGGGGACTTTATCAACAAAAATATGTCAGAAATGGAATATAATCACCTGAAAATAAGAATTGTTATGCTTTTGTTGCCTTCAAATGACCCTTTTAGATCTACAGACACTGCAGGCCCTCTTCTATGGTGTTTGCCATATTTATACAATAGCCCAGCATGGACAAACAAACACTGGTTTGAGATAGGGCGTTTCACTTATTTTGCACATTGCACAGCCACGGTAGTTTTCCGTCACGCTTGGAATGGTATTGAGTGGAGGGGGCTGTAATCCGCAACTACACTGCTAGATGCCACTAAATCCTACAAACCAATCCTTTAAAGTTGACGGCACAACAATAGTGAGTAAAAAAGGCACAAATAATAGTTCAAAACTAAAAGCTAAACAAAAACATCCTTGGGAGAGGAAAGTCTTCTTAGCAGGGCTCTAGGCTTTACTGGTGTAGGTGTACAGCCTTGGTGTTGTGGGTAGCACTCCTCATATGTCTCCTGATCAATATTCTTACCTGTCATTCAAAGTGAGAGTTTGAAGTGAGGGACTGAATATCAATATGATCCCAAAATCAAAACCATATGCTCAATAAAATGCATCTGTTCCAGGGTCACAAAGTGGGTTTGTGAACTGCTCCACAGCAGCAGAGGACATGTTTTGCAACTGCATTTCAACACAATACATTTATTTCAGTTTATATCTTAAGACCTCATCTTTAGCCTTTAAAGCAGGGCCCATCGCTCTCTGTATGTTTCCAACTCGATAAAACGCTGTATGAATTTGTCTTGCAAATGTTGAATATCTTCATGTCTGGTTCCGTTTTGGTGAATGGGGCAATAAAGCACAACACACATACACCGGTGAAAACATTCCTCAGTACTTGTTGATATATCCACCAAGAAATGTCTTTAAATGAATGGTATTGATTTGTTCAGCTTGTTCAGTGGAGCAGAGCAGCATTGGAGGCTATTTGAATGGAAGTCAGCTCCCTTTAACAGGCCCAGTCTGCCTGCCTCTCCACCTTGGCCTCCCTGGGTGTTATTGGCATGCTACGCTTATTGATGTCTCAGACGCATGCTTTGATTTCTCCTCTGTCTGGAAACTCTGCACCGTTTAAAACTTTTAATCGGTTGCGTGCTTGTAGTCAGGGTTATCTGGAAGACCTGAAAGAGTGCAGTAAACTCTGTCTAACCCTTTCACAAAGCTGCTATTGAGCCAACATAGACGTAAAAGTGTAAGTTCATTAGTGAGGTTTAGCTGAAATTGAATTCTAGGGCTTACCTTTTTTAATTTTGTAAAAAAAAAAAAAAGTTAGCTCCATGGCTGAAAATAGATTCAAGGAATTGAATGTTTTTCACCATTCCACCATGGACAAAAGATCAACAGCAAATTGCTTGAGAGGTGATAAAATGAGGAATGTGTCTTTTGTGGGCACAAATGGTAATAGGTGAAGGGAGTTTGGGAGTGTGGCTGGGGAATGTAGGCTGTCTCTAAGTAGGCTTTTGAGTCAGGAACAAGAGCTCTCTAATCTCCAGCAAATGAGCAAATGAACAAACATGTGGCCATGGCGCTGGTTTGTTTGTAAATATTTAAGCTGGGGAGTTGTAAAAGGAGATTGAGGAGAGTGCTGGGGGGCACAATTAAGACTTTTAACACATAGCCTCCCCCCCATTCATTTCACCAACCCCACCAGCCAGGGATGCTGCACCCTACCCCCCTTCTTTACATCCTAAATATCAGTGACCCAGAACCCTCCCGCCTAAGAAAGCTGTCAGTCTGAAAAAGTTAAGGGCACCCACTTTACAGAGGGTCAGCAGAGGTGAGGGGTCAAAGGTTAACTGCAGCTCTTTGGGCCAAAACGAACTTTGATGACAAGTTGTGTTGCTGATGTGCCAACAGTGGAGGTCAAACAGACCCCGGTGGAACTGTGGGCACTTCATCACTTTAACTGCAGGAAAAACAGTTAATTAGTCAAGTGCCGAACAGGGGGAGTTTATTTGGCTACAACCTGTGGGACTATTTTTATTTTTTTACAGATTTTTTACCTTTAGATTTTCTCTGAAAAGAAATACGTTTCTCTCAAAAAAGTAATAAATAAATTAAAAATAAAATAATTAAAAAAACATGACAAATGCATAATCAGAAACTGAAATCATCCTCAGGGTCTGTTTGTACAAAATATCCTCAATAGTTCAACAATACTTTAGGATTCTGTTCATGCCAACTGCATATATTTCCATGTGTGGTTTTATTCCTAAAACAATTAATGAATGCATTGAAAGCTAAATGAATTAGTTGATGACGATAATCAACAGCACCATTTTCAATAAAACACTCACACACACACACACAGACACAATGTTGCATCTGCTAATGCGTGGCCTTTGATTATTGATGGGCCATTTGCAGACAGCCTTAACTGCACAATATGTCTCGCCATTACTTTCCTGACCTCATTCTGGCTTGGGGACAACATTATTCATGTGCGAGCCAGAGGAGAGGAAGAGAAAGAGAGATGGGGCCTGTGGGGGAAATGGTGTGAGTGTGTGTGTATGTGTGTGGAAGTAACAGAGGTCTGCAGAATTATCATCAATAACCCACCTCCCTTCCTTGTACGTAAAGAGAGGAGGGAAGGTGGGAGGAAGGGAATAAGGGAGTGAGTGACAAGGGGGCTGAATCAGGGTCATGGAGGGGCAACAGTTAGCCTAAAAAAAAGTCCAGTCCAAATGCTATTTTTAAGTTCCTCTTTCCTTTCCTTTCCTTTCCTTTCCACAGCTTGGGGTAATTTAAGAGTGTCTAAAGCCAGACAGTGTGCAAGGGAAGAAGCATTCATCACCCGAAGAAGACACAAGGTGTGTTCACAAGGAAAGAAGGATGAGGACCCTAAGAGAGGCAGGAGGGAGAGGGATAGAGGGAAGGAAGATAGGTCGAGATTGAAGGAGGCACTATTGGCTTCCTTCACTGCCCACTGACGTGCATGTACCTCTGTCTAGGGATGTATGTTTCTTTATCTGATTTGATCTGTTTCAACAGTGTGTGAAAACCAAACAGATGTACATGGAAGGGCTGTTGCATTTAAAACATTCATAAAGACTTGGATTTGTCTCTGGCATGAGCCTCCACTGATCCGGACTCATCTGGGTCACAGACAACACTACGTAAAACATAGTTTTGTGATTTATTTTTATTTTATTATTATTATTATTATTTTATTACTGCTGGGTTACTCTATCTAGTGAAACAGACTGATGGTAAACATTTCTTTAAGCCTTTCTTTTCTTTGTTTTGTTGGATGTTGAAGGGTCCTCTTTCTAACAGAACTCCTGCAGATATATCTACCACTCTATTGATCAGTAACTAATCCCTTAATCACTGCTGTTAGTTGTGGAATTACACTGTTTATTATCTATTCTGGTCACAGTCTTCACTATGATAACTCAAGATCATACCCCTAAATAGGACCAAATATAAATTGTATCTATATTTAGAACAGGCTTAGTCGGCATGGCCATGACTACTGTCACATAACCCTGGGTCACACTGCTGAATCAGACTACTTCACATTGGACTGCAAGTGAGCAGTTTTGATGAAAGAATGTTCCTTGGGATTTGTGGTCAAGGTCCTAAATACTGTATATTCTAATGAGCCCCAAACACTACACCAGATCAGGATGAACAGGCTGAAAACTCTGTCAGTCGGACACGCTTTCTGATCAGACAGAACTCTGGAAATACCTCTACAAAGAATCACAGTTTGACCTCTGCTACACATGCTTTGACAATCAATTACTGCATCCAACTTCCCTCAGTGGTTAACAACTTGCAAAACTTTACCTGAAAAAAGTCCCACTCGCATACTTTTTACTGCAGTTGAGTTTACGCTCATGAAACTCACTCTGAACTCATGAACAAATGCATGATAGGACATTTAAAGTGACAGTTGTTTTTCTTCACAGGAGCTGACAAGCTTTTATTTCTTTGTTTTCATCCATCCAGATTGTTATATATGCACATTAGTCAGTGGCTGCACTAAATGGACTGGTATTTATATAATGCTTTTCTGCTCTACCAACCACTCAACGCGCTTTACAGCACTTGTCATATTCACCCATTAAAAAACACATTCATAGACTGACGGCAGAGGCAATACAGGAGTGATATAGCACTTGCTATCAAAAGTGATCACGATTATACTAAACTTATCTATACACAGACACACACGCATACACCAACAGCACAGCCATTCGGAGCAATTAATATTGTATTATATTGGTGTCAGATAGAGTCTGCAATGGGTTTTTGTTATAAGAATTTTCAAGTGACCCTTCAATAAAGAAGACTGGATTCGAAGCTTCAAAGTTTAAGTTGAATTTATTATTCTTGTACAAGAAGGAGCGTTTAACAGTCCAACACACAAAAGGGGTTACAGAGGAAAAGGCTCCTCGTGGAGCCTTTAGTGGGTCTTTATACATTCTATGATGGGCTATTTCTGACGCCTCCCTAGATAACCTCATAACGTCTTTCTCAGTTCCCTAATCAGTAGTCAGCAGAAGACATCTAACCCCACTAACACCTTCCTAACCTGTCTCCAACCCTCATTCTGTTCTGAACTTCTTCTATCTATTCATAAAGCTGAACCTTATCTAACCCTGCCAGCCTCAGCAAAAACACTAGAACAGGGAAGTGTCTACAACATGTAAATAATAGGAACACACACACTTAGTATGATTAAAACATTTGGAAAACCCAGTTTAATACTAATTATTATAACAGTTTTACAATACATGTGTCATCCAAAAAGTTCACTTGGAACAGCAGTATAGAGTTTAGCATGAGGCTGTGTGGTTGTAAAGCAGTTGTCAAATCTTGACATAAAGGATAGGGTTGGAGGGGCTCATGAAGAGGGCAGATTCAAGTGCACGTCAATACAGTCATACATAGAAAGGAAGAGATTACCCTGCCTGTCAATTTCTGCTTGCCTATAATCAGGGTGTCATGTACATTGTAGACATGGATGGGCCTCACAGGCCTCAAGTGGAGGAATGTCCGATAGGCTGCCTTCTAGCACCAAAGCAAATTAAAATGTGTCATACCAATGTTAGCATCTCTGAAGGCAGTCATGCAGAGTGCCGTGATTCCCACCAATACACAGAACATGTCCTGATTACATTTCCGTTATTACCAGGCATGCATGACTGGTTGGGACAAGTGAAGGTACAGCAGAAGTGAAACCTCAGATTCAAGGAAACCCACATACTATTTTCTACTAATCCTTTAACCTCTCCATATTGTAAACTGAGATGGTTCATATCTGCATATTGGACAACTTAATTCTCTATTGTTTTCTTTTTTTGTTTTTTAGTTTTTGTTTTTTTTATAAGATAAAATTCACAAGTATGCTATTCACCAGATGTTCAAAACAGCTAAAAGATTGTTAGTGCTCAGTGGTGACATGCCTTGGAAATGAAGAACATTGCATTACAAAAGTCCAGTGGGTCAGCAGACTTGACTAAAACTTAGGCCTACTGGGGATATCCACCGATGTGTAGCTTGTTGGCTGTGACCTGCAACCTGGCCTTGTCACCACAATCCTAAATACCTAATCTGGCCAACCCTATGACCTGACACTGACTTTTAATCTGCCTGGGGTGTAAACAAACAGAACTGAATGTCAGCCCTTTTGTCCATTGTCCAGTTTTAAATCTGGACACATAGTGACAATAGATGGGACTGAGGCAAACCCAAAAGAAATATCTAGATATAGCCCCAGAGCAGTTTTGAAAAATTGATATGAGGAAATGGAAAAGAGACTGAGAAGGATGATGTTGAGGGTGAAAGGTGCCTGATGTTGTCTTGTGTTGCTGTTGTTCCTGCTTCTCTCTCTCTTAGTCCAATTAGAAACTGGGTCTTGGCTCCCTTTGCTGGCAGCACGGTGCTAACTTAATGCAGCGTGAAAAAATCATTATGCCACACTACAGATGGGCCCAGCCATGCAGAGGAACCTTTGCGCTCCCTTCAGAAAGCCAGTTTTAAACAGGGGTACTAATAAAAACGAGACCCAACCATTTGCTGATGACAACGATGTGTAGCAGGGCACCAAGGGTAATGGGAGAGAGAGGGATAGAAGGGAAGAGAAAATAGATGAATGAAAGAGTGAGTCACAAAGAGCTAGCTAAGAGGGAAAAGATTAAGAAATTAAAGCTAAACATAAGAGAGACCAGTGGTTAAGCCAAGTTTACTCAACACCAAAGAGGAATGAATGGTGGTTTCTAATGGGTTCAGATTCTCAGTGTTTCTGCCACCCCAACAAAAACATTTAGTTTTTCTTTTGAAGGACTCAAAAGAGGTCAAGGTCTGTGTTTGATTCCCATCCAAATCCATGTATTGATCTTTGTAATAAATCCTTCAAAGCAGTTTTAGGAAGGCAAAAGAAAAACTCTGCTTTCTCACAAACACCAGCTACTTTGTCAGCCCTCCTCTCACTCAGAGATCCTCCTTAAACATTACTTCTGTGAAAGATGGGGGTGGGAAATCAAAGACAGTAAAAATGTTATAAATCAAAAGTGCCCTAAGTCAAGAAATAATAATAAAAAAAAAAAATAAAAAAAAGAATTCTTTGAAGGTTCGGGCAGATGGCAGCTTCATGATAACCTTTTCACCCTTGTGCCCTTTGGGTCCAAACAGACGAAAAGGATGTAAACATGTTTTATTACAGCATAAAACTCAGAGGAGGCCAAAGCATGTCTGGACTTCCTTTAGAGCTTTTATTTGCCAGAGGAAGGCATGTTTTTTTCTGAGCTCTTAAATGTAATGGCTGTAAACATGTATGACTAAGTGCACGTTAATGGCAAAGAGGTTAACTAGTAATGAACTCACTGAATTAGATTTAGCTGCAAGCAGCCTCACAGTGGTTATATTTTACATGGTGGTTTGTGACATTATGGCTGACTACTTCCTTGAATAACAGGACAAGTGAAGTAATTAATCTTGATCTAATGTCCCTTTAGAGGTAAGGATGGATGTCATTGGCAATAGAGATTTGTCTGATGTCACTGTGTTAAAAAGCAAATGACTCAAGACTTCTTGTAAAATGAGAAATATTTCTTACATCACAAAACATGAGAGGCAGACAAGCAGAAGCAGACACAGGTTGACAGTGAAGTCAAGAGAGACATGCAATAGACATTTGCCTTCAACTCTGAGTTCATTGTTTTAAGTTGTTTATTCAAGTTTGGTGAAACTTTGTTAAAAATAGCTAATTCCATCTACTATTATCTATCTAGAATCTACTTCCTTAAAGCCTTGAGACACAGTTCTTGTGAAAGAACCCGGATGTAAACCAGTTCACAAGACACTGACACATTTATTACCCACTTGTTACTACAAGAGTCATGTATCCCTTTTTTTTTACTGCATTTGTCTCAAGACACAAGGCCATATAATTCCTCCAAAGCTGGCCATGAGAAATGCTTTTAGACTAAACAATCCAGTATAGAATTGACCACTCATAAAATGCCGTCTTTAGTTATCAGCGGAGGTATAGAAGCAAATATGATATGCATCTGGAGGCAGTGTATTTAAGATTTCAGAATAATAAAATACTTTCTTGACCGCACACAATGATTATCAGTTTATTACCAGTTTACTTTGGTTTCAGTCTCTAAAAAGTTCATCCATCACTTAATGCATTATTTTATGGTCAACTGCAAGCCTTTAGTAATCATACCCCATTTATATCCGCAAAGGTTGCCTCCAAGTATATGTGGTATCCATTTGCAATTTCCGAACAGCAATTGCAACACCAAACCACATGCTGATAACAAAGTTAAAATCATTAGTGGTGATATTGTAAGACGAAACCACCATGGAGAAGAAAACATCCCAAAGCCCCAAACAATTACGGACATATTGCACACAATCCCCATGTAAACAGAGGGAGGAATGCAGCATGACTGCATTCAGATACATATCTCTAGAAGTCAAATCCCACATACACAGAAGAGGCAGATAAAACTCATTCTGAATACTGGAAATCAGCAGAGTTTAAAGCCGAATGCCCTTCACAGCGTTAGGTCCAGAACGAGTCTAGCTCAGGTATAAAGCTCCTAAGGGTCTGCTCTGCCCCTGCACTCTGTCACACCATAGTCTTCTAGTTGACCTTTATTTTATTTCCTGGTATTCCATTACATATGTGCTCCAACGGGGTAAAAGAACAGCAGACTTGCCAGTCAGGGGAGTGGTTGACATTTTGGTGGCTGTTAAGGTTTAAACAGCTGAGCCGCAGGAGGTAGTAGATAGAAAATGGAGGCTGTGGCTGAATTGGGACGACCCCAGTCATTTTAGAGCAATTCACATAGCATTCCTCTGCATGCATAAGTGAAGAGACCTTTTGAAAATACTAAAATAGAAAATGCCAGCACTTTACAGTGTCTGTGCAGATCAAATGACACATCACTGCTAAATTGCATGATGTAACTTTTTCATCACGGTCTGTCACAATGCATCTCTTATGGCTTAAAATACAAACGACCTACTGTGCCTTATTTGAGATTAAGGTAGACTGAACAATTTGTACTCAAAACAATCAATGAAGGAAAGCAATGAAAACAGTTATAATGCAGACATTTATGATGACTTCTCTCTTTCAAGCACTCTTATAAAGCAGCATATATCAAAAAGCTCCACTGCTTTTAATCCATTTAGCGCAAACAGCCACGTCAGCTTTTCCACACTGTATGAATAATAGGGCCCGCAAGGCTTGTTGAGTTAAAACAAAACAGAAATTAAACATGAGCAATGCAGATCCCTGACAGCCTGGCTGGTCCTTTCGTCAGGTCTCACTTCTGTCCGAAATGATCCATCATTGAGTCACATTCGCACAGCCACCCTCCACCTGAGTCCCTGGAAACCTCTATTTATCTTCCCTCAGCTCTGCTGATGAATGTATAGAAACGAGGCGGATGAATTAATAACAGTGTTAGCACGATGATAATGGCGGCAAGAGCTAAAGCGTTATTGATGATTCAATCAAGGACGGCCAACCTCCAGCCAGCGTCTCTGTTTCATAATTAGTTGCTGGTTTGTAAAATTGCATTTTATCCTCTGCCAAATATGCTGAGTCGTTGACAGGTAATACGTAAAACTCCCCAGTTTTATTTATTTTCTACGCAGGTCATTTCAGTTTGGTGATGCATATAGCAGGCCTCTCTAATTCTGCCGCCTCTGCTTGGTTTTTAATAAAAGAAATATATTTTTTCCCTTCCGCCCAGGTTTTTTTTGTCCTGGTGATTTTCTCATTTCCTTTGAAAGCCCCAGGAAGCTGGGTATTTCTAGCATGACTTCAGCTGGCAAAGACTCACAAGTTAGTGTCTCCACCTCAGCTCTTAAGCACAAAACCAGCGTCCTTGGTTCTGCTCGAGTGGGCAACGCAAGTCAAAGTGAAATGTCTTTCTGTTTTCATCAAATGGTACACAAAGAATGTAGATGAACTCTGTGACCTTTAAGGTGACAAACCTTAATACTTATGCAAATGCATAAGTATTTTGTGCACTCAAACTTTAACTAAATGTTATTCTTACATGCCAGGTGGACCCAGTGAACCTGAGATATTACTTCCGACCTCTACTCTTTATTGTATTTAGTGTTCCAATTGACTGAATGTTTGTGCATCTGAATGTTTTTAGCAGGTTTTTCATCTAAAACAATTAAAGGACATCTTAACCATGCACACGTCTGAGTCTAAAATCAAAATGTATTGAATCATGTGTAGTGTATGAAAGCATAAACAAAGCATAAGCCAATCCTTCATTCCAGTTTGCCTTCCTCTAGTTCACTGTCTGGGCCTCGAAATTAATGACCCATCAGTCATGTTGTTTCTATACACTGTTCTGACACAGCCTCTGTTTGGACAGGTGTGTGTGGGTGTGCATAGGTGTATTTGGGTGTGTATGTGTGTGTGTTTATCTTCCCTTTTGGCCTGTAAAATGAAGAAGACCTTAACACCCAAGCTCAGTGAGTGTTTCATCAGTTTGCACAGTATCTTAACAAACCTTTCTCTTTTCTTTGAGGACATCATTATTAAGTGGCTCAACTATTTGTCTTTCTTTTGAGCTAGGTCATCAGGAAGGTTAAAGACACCTTAAAGTCAAACTTAAAGTGATGTTGAACTTTGGTGGAACCTGGGCTTGTTGCCTCTTAGCTATGAAGTTCAAGGAGTTGCATTTTTATAACACTGTATAACTGCTGTGGAGAAAATAAAATCTAACCTGATTATGGCACATTTGCCTATGTCCAGTAGAAAACTCACGGTTTCCTCCTTTCGTTTTGCATACTGGTTTTTGTTTATCTCTCACAGGGCTCCCACAGGTGGGAGTAGTAGTAGCACTCAGTAGTAGTAGATTCATTTTAATATGACAGCATATACTTTTTTTCAGCATTTGCAAATTTCCTGATTGCACTATTTTGAATTGAAAGAAAAGAATTGAGTGAGACAGAAGTGGACCACAAGCGCAACTGGTAAAGACAACTTACTGGCCAGGAAGCTATATAAGCCAAGGTTCTGCCAGACTCAGTTACAGTTTGTGCTTTCCAGTGACTTCCACAGCTTGTCGTCTTGGGTTGTAGTTTTACTGCAGTTTCTGTCACTTGATACCCATTTGACATGACTGACAGCCCTAAATGTTTTGTTTTCCAAATTAAAGATTATATTACCCCTATTAAGCAATTCAGAAGGAACTTAGGAAAAGTACTACAGTGTGTGTCACATTCTGAGACACATACAGCACCATTATTGGTTGGGTATTCATATATATATTATTGTAAGTCACCAGTATAAGACAAGATGATTCTTTATTGGTCAACAGAGGATCAAATCTCATGTTATTATCTTATTAAATCTCTTATATATTAACAACATAGCAGGAAAAAAGGAAAGAAAAGTCATAGGCTTTGTTATCACAAATGGCCTTGATTTCCCTTAGTGTGCAGGTTTTCCAACTAGATTCAGCAATCTTTTTATTTCCCTGTCAGCAGACACTTGTCCATCTCTGAAGGAAGGGGTTTAGGGAGTGTTGCCTCAACCCAAATACCAGATGCTGACCCTGACTCTACTTCTCTTTCTTGTCACCTGGTTTGTGTTGCACAACTTCCTCCCACTGCTAGCACCCTACGGCCTACAGTATGTTATAAACAGCCAGTGTTACAGCTACCAGACACACTCATGTGGACACACACATACACACACAAACTCATATCTGCTGCCTACTGTTTTAACCACTCCACTGCAGCTGTAAGAGCTTGCCTGGAAAGGCGAAGCAACAATTGCGTTCCATTAGGGTGATGATGTGTAGCACTTGCAGTATGTGTGTGGGTGACAGTGTATGTGTGTGTTTGTTCTGGCTTAGATGTCAGATGAACAGAGAATTTTTTTTTAGTTTACAGTCTGTGTTGTTCTGTGTTCACACTGTGCAAATCTTTGTGTCCCAGTCTTTCCACCTGTGGTTTTGAAAGTGTCGCCTCTTTTTTATCTTTCTTCCAAAAGGTGTAAATTTAAGCGCAACAACTAAATGTTTACTTAATGCATACTCTATCACACAGCCACAGTCAGGTGAGAACCATGCATGTCAAAAATTACTGCTGGTACTACTGGTGTTCTCACATCCCCTAACAATCCATTAACTGAAATTCAAGTTTTCACAACAGCAACATGAGAGAAACATAAATAGATGTTGGCAACCGATGTGCTGAAAACACTGCATCTTTTTGAATACTTTTGTGTCTGGATGTTTTTCGCGTATGTGCGTGACAGTGTGAGTGGAATGAGAGCGCTTATCTGTTGCCAGGGCTACACTTTATGCTTTATTTAGATACCTGGGTTTTTCCGGTGTGGAGCTGATGACACTGTGGTGTCTTGCCTCCCACGCCTGCCCTGCCCTGACTCACACAAGAGCTGCTAACAGATAAGCTGTGGGAGAGGGACAGAGATATCCTTCACTGGCTCCACTTAGTCAGGCTGACACATTTAACCACAGACAGCATTTCCGCAACAGAGATGAGTGCATTACTGTAAATATCACGAGGTCACATTTACTGGGAAGGTCACGTGAATACAAAGAGGTTGCTCAGCTGGTCACTTTCCTATAGACGTGGGTTTGGATCATGCTGATTTGATCTACTCTCAGCTGTACTCCAGGTCTTGGACTCAATTTTTGAATGTCTATTCAAAACCAAAATATTTGTTTTTTTTTTCTTTTTATTTCAGTCCCCCAGATGTTTTTGCCTGCACAGATAGTTTCCTGGATTTTAGAAATCCACCTCTGAAATGTTTTCCACTTCAGTGGAATTGAGTGGGATTAAATGTATGCTGCTCAAACTAATAAAAATCACTCTTAAGCATGTGTTTTTCAAAAGACAATGTTACTGGTACTTTTTTTCTTGGGATTTAGGTGCACAAACCCTTGAAAACAAATTATGTCAATAATAAAAATGCAAGTTTCGTACTGTACGCAGCACAAAATGAATGACATGCTAAGACAATGCCATTTTTGTGCTCTGACTACATAATATGTAAGATGACCAACAGACCACACTTCCAAAACCTCAGCATGCTCCTGTAAGTAGAGATTTTCAGTGTTTAGAGCATTAACTAATGGAGATCACTCTAAACTGCATCAATTTACATTCCAATATGAAATCCTCAGCTCATTGTCTGCCAGCATCCAAAACAATGGCAAGGACCACCTCCAATAAAAGGTTCAGTTTCAGCCAGTGGGAACAGGGAGGCTGAAAAACATATCTCCTCCTCCTCCCACTGCTGCTTAATTCCTCCCTACCACACACACACCCTCTGCCTTCTCTTTAGTGGAGTCCGACAGCTCTCAGGGAAGAAGGGATTTTGCTCTGCTCTTTCCAGATGACCTCCTCTAAACTTGGGTCCTGGGCTTAGCACACAGGAGGAACACAAGGGGGAACAGTGTTGCAAATTTGTCGCCCAGAGTGTTAAAATTCCCCCAGGAATGTTAATCTGACCAGTCCTCCCAGCACACACACACACTTCAATAATCCTCAACCCCAATGCTTAAGACGGATTTGGTTGTCCACCACTAATACTTGTATTAAGACCATACACTTCTGTCTCAGCCCAAAACTTAGCCAGTTCTCCAAACTAAAACACCAAATTATATCATAGGCTCCAAATGTCTTTAAACCTCTGTGAATTATCAGAAAAAATGTGAGTGACCATTTTTGGTCCTAGAGAGCAGCTTTCTACAGAACATTAAATTACATCCCATTCATGGTGCTTTTGATGGATAATAAATCTCGTGGAAAGTGTTTCACTCCAAATGAAGAGGGTCACTCCACAAAATTAAATATTCAGCCAGTGGAAAAAATGTCCTACCTTATAGAAATGAGAATGATGTTTGTTACAATGATTTTTCACAACTTTTGACAGGGTTAGGGTTATGTACCTATTGCCCTAATAAGCTATTTGATGAAACAAACAGCTGCAAGTTGTTTGTCAAATTCTCATTTCCCTCACTACTTTATACATAGAGTTCTGTTTATCTTTCTAAGTACTGAGTGTATGTATGTGGGTATAAATGGAAGCAGTGTCTGCACTGAGCACTCCTGAAATACAAGATAAATTCCCCTTAAGGCTACTGTTTATTTCTTTCCTATGCTATGTGGACATTTGTGCACTGTGGTGTGTATCTATTCTGATCGTGTCAATACTCTGACTGCGTGCATGCATCCTCAGAAAAATGAGGCAATGTTTACACGCAGAATGATTTCCTCTGGTTTAAATGTCTTCTTTTTTTCCCCTCCTTGTATCCATTCTCGCCATCGCACGGAGAGAGAAACAGGAGGCAACTCGGGGCTTTTTAACTTCTTGACCTTCAGACATGATTGAATCTGTTCTGCTGCCAAGCCAGACAAAAGGCTTCTGAAAGCAAAGAATCAGCTCATGACTGGCCTTCATGTAGCCACGGACAGAGGGAAGGAGGAAGGAGGGAGAGAAAGAGAGAGAGAGAGAGAGCAATCATGTCATGCACAACATTTATTTATTCAAACTGTCCATCTGCTGGGTGGCTTAAGCTTGGCTGGCATACAGCACACACACACACACACACACACACACACACACACACACACACACACACACATATGCTTTTGTCTTACACATTCACTCACACAGATGCATTTTTCTAAGGACCAGGGCTCCATTGCTTGGTTGAGTCATAATCCATTATTCAAGGTCTCCATAATAGGGGTTTCATGACTATTGATTTCTTCTTCATGTCACTACGTTTTGCAAAAAAGGTGGTTGACAAATGACTATAGACTTAATTATGTGCACAAAAGTGATTTATACTGAAACTTTACCAAAAAAAGATGAAGTGTTGAAGAAGGATTTGTTAATATTGTAAATCTGACTGGTCCGCTACAGCACCGACTAGTGGTTGTTAACTGCCACTAGCCCCCCCCCACCCCCCCCCCCCCACCCCCACCCCCCCCCACCCCCAATGACCTGCGCTGTTATACTGGGACACATGTGAGAGAGTGTTTGAAACATGGGTATCTACCAGCCTATTGAAGAGGAGTGTAACTAGGTTGTTAAAGAATTAAAACAGATTTTCTCACCTTTGACCTTTGCATTTTCGCAGCTTGAACAAATTAAACACTACCATGGGGCTTATTTTTAATACAGTTATCAACTTTATTTAAGGCTTAGTGTTGACTGAAAAACCTGTTGACCTCCTCTTTAATTGAAAATTCAAGCAAACACTGTTATTGAAATATGAATGGAATTTTTCTCAGATTAACTGACTTCTGCTTTACTTAAAATATGAAATTGTCATAAATTATTCACGACTAACTAGAATTTCAAATTGAATAGACAAAACGTCAATGTCAAAAAGTCATATGGTAGGAAGTCACCCACACTGTCAGTGTTCCTGCCTCTCCATGGCTAGTGGTAGTGATGATAGAAGATTGTAAAGGAGGCAGCTGTGCGTTGGTCTATAAACAGTTATGACATAGTGACCCGGTACAGTGTTGATGTGTCAATGCTGTTCCTTTGTGTTATCACTCGACCATTCAATCATTTTGATGATGATTTGCTTCCTTGTGTGACAGCTCTATTGTCAAAGCTGATGTTGGAAAACAGAGAAAGCTACAACAAACACAAGTGGTGTGAAAAAAAAGGGGGATTATGCTTACATGAGTGTACAACGATTTGCACTTACATGCACAGGCACATACATGACTGTGTTTAGTCAAGCTTATCTGCACAGACGTGTGAAGAAAGACACGCTGTCAGGGCAAGAATGCAGGTACATTAAAACCTGCTCCTAAATCACTGACAATATTCATATGGTATGAATGTGGTTTGTTGGTTTGGTGTATTTTTCCTGTGGATAACTGGCCAAATATCCATATTTTTGCCAATGTGATAAGTACAGACATTGCTAGCAGTTACAACAGAGTTAAATACTGTAACACCTTCAACAATCGAACACATATTAAAGCTAATTAATGTTTTCATATAGACAATGCATCAGATCATTGTGTGTGATAGTGGAAATAGTAGTAGAATAGTGAATGGTGTGAATGGGATTGGTTGTAGAGGCAAACTCAGAGAATCATCACCCAACTTATCATTTTCATGTAGCTCTAGAACATCTCTCAGCTCATTGTTTTTCAATCTCACTGAAGCCTTTTTCAGTGTAAAAGCTCTGACAAACAACCTGACCAACACCGAATGGCAGACAGACAAAGTTAGCAACTTGGTGATGAAGATAGTGGATCATTTAGCAGCTAAAGAGACAGATATTTTCTTCAAGAGCTGCTAAATATTGTCAATATTTGGACTTGTATTTGTCTGGTCGCCAGAAACACGACTCCAAATGAATGCTAATGCGCCATGTGGTTGTGTAAATGTTTGCCTTAACTACCTTATAAGGTGATAGTATCTATGATTTTAGTTCCGTAAACCTAAAGGTAAATATATTTGTCCAAACCATTTTGCACTAATGTTTATAATCATGCGTGGAGTTGCCAGTTTTTTTTCTTGAATAGCCTCAAAGTACCTGAAAGCAATTTGGCCAGTTTGAATTTCATATGGCCACTAATCTACTGGGTATAAAGTGAATAAGAATATCGGGGTATTTGAGGTCATAAATTCCAGTATTTACATTCCTTAGAAGTGTTCTTAAGACACAATATGGTCCTCCTCAGTAAAATATATTGCCACTTTTGCACCACTGGTGGTGTCAGTGCACTGAATGAAGTTGATTCTGATTTAATCAAAAGTATCAGGTGTTGTTTGATTGAAGGCAGTGGCGGTGTTGGAGGGGAAATGCAGGGATAGTTTTACAAGAAAAGACGAGACCTGGCAACGTTGCCCAGCAGTATAGACTGATATCCCTGATGAAATGTTCTGAGAGAGCATGCTGTTATTACCCCAGCGGATGTTATTGTACAAAACCGAAGACGGGTAATGAAATGATGTATGGTCTTTTACTGAACAGGCAGGAGTGTGTGTCTGTTGCAAATGCGTGTGTGTTAAATGAGGAACCAGGCGGCACCATCTGCCTGACAGCAGCAACAAAAGATGATGAGATTGTGTCCGAGAGGAAATCTACTTGTGTTTGCCCTGCGTGTCCCCCTGCTCCACCTTTAACACACGCGCACACACACTCACATGAAAACACATAAACTGGCTCTTCGTTTTCACCTCTTAGCTCTCTGCTGGGGTTGTTGTGGGTGGTGTGTATGGTGGTTGGGGGGGGGGGGGGGGGGGGGGGGGAATACATGAGAAAGCAATTTGTTAGGAGTCGACTGTGTCACCTTATTGCCTAGATTCTTTTTGTTTTTCAGGAAGCTCTTGCCAGGAAAGGATAAAAGCAAGAGAGGGGTCAGGTAGCCAGAGAGAGCACTGGCAAGCTTATCACAGGAGGAGGGGGGGTGTGACTCTGAGGGCGGACAGACTTACAGCTTGTCCTGCAGTTCCTGGACCGAGTGACTCTTTGTTTGACACCTCAGCTGAAAGCGGAGCTCCGCCAGGCACGTCCGCTGCTGGCTGACAAACAGCGTATCCTGTCTCTGTCGGCCCACCTCTCCCTCTCACCAGCCAGCGGTGAGGGTGAAGAACAAATGAGAGACTGGGGAAGACAGAGTGGCAAGGAGAAGGAGAGTGACAGAGCAAAAGAGGGAGAGGGAGAGAAACATTGAGGAAGGAATGTATCGAGTTTGTCCACTCCTGCCAAGACACCTGAAGGAGGCTTGCATTATTGGCATTTTTCATCTCCAGATCATCTAGCTGACTTGCCCTGCGTCCAGGTTGCCAGATGCTTCCTTGGAGATCTCCGGTTTCATTTAGAGAAGAGGTCTTTGTCCTCGCTCTGGAGATCTGTGGCACGCTCATCTGGGCATAACCCAGACTGAAGCCATGTACAGGATGGAGTAACTGTCCCTGGCTAAGTGTACACAGTAACATTATAGTGTTGAGGAGTTCACCTCTTGACATTTATTTACATTTATTACAGCTCCAGTGACATGGCCATAATAAAAGAAGTCACATCACACCTTTTTACTAAAAGCTGCCGGTCACATAATATTCAAAAGATGGAAAGGGATGAGGGGGCAAGAGAGAGCGAGAAAAAGGACAGATGGCATGTTATATGTCATGGAGGCCTTAGCAGATGTTTACTTCTGGGGAAGGAGAAAACGTGACTGGCCAGCTTGAGGCTCTGTTGTGTGGGGCCAATGGGAGTGAGGCTAAATTGAGTTAACATATATTAGCATTGCTTCCTCTTTTGCAGGTCAGCCCTACTTTACTAATTATTTGCAGCTCTTTTCATCTCAATTTTAACTCTCAAAAGGCCTATTTCAAAATATTTTCCTAATATTTTCTTGAACAAAGAAAAATATTCTTCTAAAACAATCTTGGCAATCGCATATTTTTCATTTGAGTATGTTGTGAGGCAGGAGGCAGAATGGAAGTGTTTTTTCTTTTTTTTTCCAGGGGGGTAGAAAGTCAACCGTGACGAATAGAGCATATCTTCTGCATCATTACATCTGTACTTCAGGTCTGCTTCACAGATTTATGATCAGTACAAGCTTGTTGTAGCTCTCTTTCCTTTCCACTTGTTATTGGCTTCCGCTTCATGCCTGAATCCATGCACTTGAACATGTGATTTGGTGTAATTTCAAGCTTTTTACTTGCTCAGATGTGTCAAAGGTGGAATCCCAACCATGACCTTTGCAACAGTCTTGATACTGTTTTTACAATCTGAATCCTACTAATAATCTAGTGTATCATCCCTCTATGTTTTGTCTGTACATGGTCAGATTTTGGTAAACGAGACAGCTACTTTTAAATCCTCTATGCATGAAAAACCCTTTATTCTTTGTCTCAGCGCTGCCTCCTGTTTTAATCCATATTTTTTGCTGCTGGTTGCCCCTAAAACCTTTGCTTCTCTCACTTTATGTTTTACTGCTGTGCTCTGCTTCTCTTCTGACACAGTACTCTTGGTCCTTTGTGCCAAGATCTTGGGCGGCATTTATCTGTCTTTCAAAACTGTGAATGAATCATTTGATCCAAAAGCAAAGAAAGAAAGCAGAGGAAGAACATCAGTCAGAACAGTCAAGAGGGGTAAACCTAGTAATCCAAAACGGGGGGACTCATTACAACAACTTATTTCCGAGCCCAAATTAAGTCACAGTACTGTGTGTACTTTATTTCATAGGCAAAGGTTGTCTAACAAAAGAGCCCTTTGAGAAGAAAATCAAATCTGGATCTGAGAGCTCAGTCAGGAGTTTGAAATGGGAATACATGTGTGTTCACCAATAAGAGTGAATGAGCATTTTGTACAGTTCACAGGGACTGTCATGCTGCACATGTGTATGCACGAGGAAGGTAGAAAATGACCACATGTATGTCTGTATGTGTGCATATGAGAGTGTTTGTGTCAAACAAATTTCCTCCTCGGGGAAAAGTGAAGCCAAAACCTCTTCCTGCCCAACTTTAGCCTCACTGCTAGCTCTCACTCCAAGTGACCAACCCTGACTGATACCATGGACCAGGCCCCTGCAGTAATAGCACAGAGTTGTATGTGACATACTGAGGCGTGAGAGCTATGGCCAACCTGAGCAATGACCTTCAAGGGATTTTCCAAGTTATTTCTGCTGAGGAAATACAAAACAAACATTTTTATTTAGCTGTTCAGAGCAATCTCAGCAAAATAATAGAGGCCAGTGAGTCATGGTGTGAAACCATTGGACAGACATAACAAACCGACCCACATGGACACAGTCAAGGCCAAGGCATGACCACTCATCTAGGCATTAAGGGACTAAAAATCACTGACCAGACCAGGTGGTTATAAGTCATAAAATAACTCAAGACTCAAGGGCCTCCAAGTTACGTCAGTAGTCAAGTGTGATGGTTCGACGTGATTGTAGCTATTTTCCCGAAATGTATCTCCCTGTGAACTAGATGCAATTTAAATATGGAAAAGCAACAAATAAAACAATATATCACGACGTTCAAGCACAATATAGCAGTACTGAACTCTTACATACATCTGCATCGATTGCAATCACTGAATATGTTCAAGGCCAACTGGAAGCAACGCTCAAACATCAGACCAAGTATGCAAAGTAATAGTTAGAGGTTCAGAGAAGTGAGTAACGTTTTATATTAGTGTCAAGCATCAGTACAAACTAACTTATCAATAACTCACAAATCAGTCACCATCCATAATAAAGAGAAAACACACTAAATGTTATTTGAACAAAGTTAATGAGAAGCTAACACATCTAATATTACAGTAATAACAGCATTCCCATTAGCTCAAGTGTATTTCTGACAGCGAAAAATAATGATTAATGAAGTTAGCTGTAGCCAGTGTGGTGTGTACTATTTCCATTTTCTGTGCCCAGTTTCTCTGTTTTGCTAAATCCTCAGAGGACAACTTATATTATTTATGAATCCCATGGAAGCCATGCTTGTTGTGTGTTCTCTGACTGTTATTGTCATTATAAATGAGTCTGAGTCAAGTCTGAGGTCAATAAAACACAGGGTGCAACTCAAGTGTGAAGTCTGCTCAGTAATTTTCCAACTCAAGTGCACATCTCAATACCAAACAAATCTTTTATATTCTTGAAAATGATATGTCTGGCTTTATGATAAATTTAGTGAACTGTGATGCTGTTATACATCATAGTTCAAGCTGCATTATTCCAGGGCTCTCACTGTCTCTCATTCTCTTGACCTCTACAGAAAGCAGCAAATCAAAAAACATATTCAACTGTACAGAAATACTGAGATTTCTGCAATGATACTGATGGATACAGATATTTTGTATCCATTAGCAGAGAGGAGAGAAGAACACCAGTTCTCAAATTGTCCATGCCCAAACAAACATTTCTCAACCACACAGCGTCCTCCTTACAGTCAGCTGGGTGAGGCAGTTTCTTTCTATTTGCTCCTAGTCAGCGACTTCCATGCGGTAAAGGGGCAGTTGATTAAGTATGGGTCATTGGTTTCACTATGTTGCCGCTATCATTACAGGATAATGAACATGCTAATGGATGTGGAGATGGTGAGATGGAACAAGATGGAAAGAGAATGAAAGGAAGCTAAAAATAAAATGAGACCACTTCTATACTGATCATGCTGATGTGACAGTACTCCATTTCCCAGAGATCTTAGCTTTAACTAATAAAATTCCTATTTCTGTATGTAGCAGTAATTTATGTCACTGCTAATGCTAAAGTCATCTTGTATGCAGGCCTAATCTAGATAAACTAGTGCATTTCTTGTGCAACAGAGGATTTCTTTAATAAGTGAAAGCTAGGAAGGGAAATTTCCAAAGCCTTAATAATCTATGCATGGATTAAACCAATGTGGTTAAGGCAATGTGTGGTACTGAATAGCAGAGCAGGCATTTGTTCATACAAATGTTAACAGATTATCAGTTTAACCAGCAAAGTTGTGCAACTCTAGTACCATAATGGTCTGGGTGAGTGAGTCAGTGACCAACAGACGTAGCTCTCCTGTAAATGACGCCACAGGCCACTGACATCATTCTGTGGTGATGCTCTCAACCTCAAACATCCACATTTGGTCACATAGGCTGCAATAAATAATAATAAAAAAAAAAGGTTGTTTAAAGCAGTTGTTTTGATTTTTATTTTGTCTTAGGTAAGCAAACAGGTCATTTTTTTATGCAGCTTTAGATAAAGCAACAATTGAAGGTTAATTTGTCTGTTGCCAGTGGTGCATAATTCCCCATAATGGTGATAAACAAAGCATCTGAGGTGCTTTGTTCTAGCAAAGTAACTACGATGCAAGATAATTGAAAAAAATTAATTCCAAGTTATAGACCGACATGTTTCAGTTCAATAGAGCCTTCATGGGTTGGGGAATTTCAGCTGCAAATCATTATTAGTTGTTCAGTCTTTCACTGTGGGCTTGTTTGTATGCCTTCCATGCTTGTATTTAAATTATCACTTTACTGTTAATGAGAATTATTTATCGTCTTTCCTCTGTTGTCAATCTCCTGCCTCCAATCCTTCCTCTAACTTAATCCCTCCACTTCTGCCCAATCATGCACTCTCTATCTGTGTCTCCCATTTTCTGTCTGTGCATCCTGCCATCGCTCCAGATCCAATGTGGTGGAACAGCGGCTGACGTCGGCTCTTCTTCTTCGTCTCTGTATTGCAGCAGACCCTAATTGCTGGTCTCTCACACAAACACACAGAGCTGCTTTATCTATAGTTGG
Organism: Sciaenops ocellatus; assembly: GCA_033000465.1. Lineage (NCBI taxonomy): Eukaryota > Metazoa > Chordata > Actinopteri > Sciaenidae > Sciaenops > Sciaenops ocellatus. Next base: position 19,081,902 of record CP136882.1, on the reverse strand, counting down.
CCACACCACGCTTCAACAGACAGCCCAGCAGCAACACAGGCAACTGCAGCCTCCACAGTGCAGTACCCCCTCCCCACCCTCCGCATCCAACACAACCACCTTAAAAGGCTCCAATTAAACCATTACTGTAAGCAAGGGAGGAAGCAGGAGGAGCGGGGTGGGGGGGCAGGAGGGAAGGAAAAAGAGGCAGAGGTTGTATCAAAGACAGCGAGAGGGTGAGCTTGAGATGAATTGGAAATTAAGCATTGTTTTTCCATGCAGGAAAAAAAAAGCCACAGGGAAGCAAAATATAAAGAACGCGAATAAACAGCATGAGATTTCATGCTATTGCAGAAGACAGATCCACCCTGTAGCACCAGACTAAGTGTGACGCTACAGACACAAGGAAGGAAGGAAAGAAAGGAAAAAGGAGAAGAGATATTGAGTCAGTGATTTACACTCCTTTTCGTCTTCGTGTCCATGGAGCCTGAGGGTAAAGGAAATGGCAGAAGGCACAGGGAGATAAGAGTCTTTGTTCTACGGAGGTGTAGAGATCGTTACATTCCACTAGATAGCCTTACACTCCTGTCTAGCTTAGCCGACTGGAAATGAAAGAGAGTATAAGTAACTGTCTGAGAAGGCCAGACACCATATTTTATTATGGCTTGTGTATGGTGAGTGCCCTTGGCTATTTTTCAGGGGCTCTCTGTGCAAATGCTCACAGAAAACACCTTTTATCGTTGCCATGGCCGTAACCACAGCTAGGCTAGCAGATTCCCCTTGTTTCCAGTCTTTATGATAAGCTAACGGGCTGTGGCTTTATTTAACAGAGACATATGAGAGTGGTATTAATCTTCCCATCTAATGTATTTCCCAAATTATCAACCTATTCCCTAATCATTCATTTGGAGCACCACACCCGCAACTCTGATCAGTGCAGAAGTGGCCAGACGTGCACTGATTCACAGCACCAACACAGTCATTCATTTCCACTACTCTTGAAACAGGGTGTGACTGATGAAGCCATTCTCCTATGAGCAGACAGAGGGTCGAATGTATCACCAGCCATGCCACACAATTCATTATTGGCCTGTAGCTACCTGGAGGGCTGTGATACATGATAATACCTTCTGTTTTGTTTGTCATAAATTTTGGCTCCCAGGCAATACAGAAATCGGCGTCCGAGAACTATGCTACCTATTTACCCAAGGCGGCCAAGCGTTGAGCCATCTGTGCTTGCTAGTTCATATATTCACCAACGCACCCCAAGGTGTGATACATCAGATATAACAGGCTAAGGGCAGGACAGAGCGTCGGCCATTATGCAGTCAGAGCAGTGGAAAATGACACAGAATGTCTCATTCTACCGCTCTCTGCAGCCATGCCAAAAGGTTCTGCTGGCATCGAGGCACCTCATTCCATGTAATGGCTCGATGGTTTTACATGGGCAACAAGTCAAGCTGAAAACTGAGCCGTGAACTGCCCCATCAAGGAAAATTACCACTAATAGGATACAATAAGTAGTGCTGTGATACTCCTCAGTGAAATTTACTGTTACATATGTGACAGTTTTGAGAAAAGCGTTTAAATCTTTTTTTCTTTTTTTTTTTTCTTCCATTGGCAGCCAAGTATTGTGAAACTTTGGTGTGAGAAAAAGAGAAAGGTTAAAGAGAGGAAAAGGGAGGGAGGGTGAATAAGAAAATGATGGAGTGACTAAGGGGGGATGAATTAGCTCTGCCTGTCTGTCTGTCTGTGTGTCTATGGAGGAAGGTGAGGATTCAGGGGCCACCCTGGGGCCTTTTCCAGTGTGTGTGTGTGTGTGTGTGTGTGTGTGTGTTAGAGGGGGTGAAGGGTTAAGGATAGAAGGCAAGATAAGATAAGAATGACAGTGGAGGGTGGGGTCGTTTAATTGTGTTTATCCAGAGCTTTGGGTCTGTTGTGAGTGTGTGTGAGTGTGTGCGTGTGTTCTGCGGGGAAGCATCTCTGTGGGTCAACATGGCCTGGGAGTCATCTCAACTCGCTTTGACACGAGGGAGACGGATCACTGTTGAAACGGGTGGAGGACCAACACACACAGGACGTTCAGTGGTGTTTGTTAGCATCCTGTCCCCTTCTCCTTCAATACCAAATGTCAGGGGGAAAGACGGACGAGATTCACCCCCTAACTAAACACAAAATCACCCCCTTGTGTATTTTTAACTCCAAAGATCCAGCAATTTCCACCCACCCACCAATTCATTCAGGCAATACGGGATAGCTGAAGGCACTGACAAGCTAAAACACCATCCCTGCTTCCGTTAATAGCAAAAAACACCCCGCTAATGGACAGAATGGTTTATTACCACTTCAATCATTCCTGACATGTGTATAGCTAGACTTGTGCGTTAGTCCCCCGTTTTACAGAGACCATTAAAGTAGCCATCTCAGGATGGGGGTGGGCAGGTAAAATAGTCCCCCTCTAATGCAACTCATACATAACCTGTAAGCTGTTAGGAGGTCATCACCCCTAGGCATAGATGAATGATAATGCCTTCTATTGCCTCAGTTAAGTGTTCCTGTCTTATCACTTATCTGGTGTTGTTTTTGATACCGTGGAAGTGCAATTCAGACAGTCAGCTCCCTAGACACAACTATAGTCTCTCTTTATGCCTCCAGTCATTCCTGTGCTCTTAATTTTTGATTAATCGTCTGTTTAGGAAAGAAGAAAAATGAATATAGATTAGATAGATAGCAAGCTAGATGGCAACAGCTCGATAGCTAGATAGATACTTTCTAGAGAAGAAACTTTTTATTTAAATTGACAACAGCAGATGCTTTCACAAATAATGCATCAAGAAAAGAAAATGGCAGATGGCATGGAGTGTAAAAGGTCTGAAGAAATTTGAGCTGTAAAGAACTGCTAAAATCTAACATGCAGCGGGGGCTGATAGTTCTGTCTGTGTCATGTATTTTTGTTTTTTTGGTTGTTTTTTTGCCTCTCAGGGTCTATATGAGGCAAGCAAAGGCAAGCCCTGACAAACACCACATGCACAACCTTCACAGTGCACACACACACACACACACACACACACACACACACACACACAAACAAACAGAGATCGATGATGTGCCTGTAACTGGCAATGGGAAGTATGACGACTAGCTGAGACAGAGAGGAGATGAGAGATCAAGATATCATCAGCGGAGACAGAACAACATGATGTCTTTTATTCCTGCCATGCCCCGGTGTTTGGCTCAGAAAACTCACATCTACCCTCAACACCAATTACACACACGCACACGCACACACCAGCGATAATCTCAGACAAAGCTCATCAGCTGACTCACATGATAAAGCTTGTTGTTTTGACCCAGTATGTACTGTTAAAGACATACTTCCTCGAAAATAGTCTTGTTTGTAGTCTTGTTTATGTACAGTAATGCCACAGTACAAAATCAAATGATCACAGGTGGCCAACATAGTCTATTTAGATCCTTCGAGAGGTACATGTACCATCACAGTATCAAAATAAACATTGGCAATGAGCACAATACACTAATCCTGGGTAAAGTATGCACAGGTGGCTTAGTGTAAATAATAATTAGACCATTGGAACAAAAACAGGATAGACAACAAAGCATCATAAACAGAATACTGTTGGGAAAAAAAGGCTTGGTCTACAACTAGCTAAACCAGAAATATTGTCATTCAAAAAGATCAAGTATCTCATGAAAGGAAATGACCGGGCTCATGACTCACGAATAGCATGTCATTTCTCTATGGGCTTTCAAAGGAAAAACACACTTCATTGTTCACCTCCGCAACATCATAGATAAAGAATTCTTTAGAAAAGAGATTATCCACAATGACTGTGCTCAAATGCATAGGTCATACAGTATTTAGAAAACAGTGTTTACTGTACATGTCTAAACGACTGTTTTAAATATTAGACCTGCTGTAAAATCAAGTCCCTCCTCAAAGTCGCTGTATCCTGATTATTGTATCCAGGTTTAGTTTAATCAAGGAATGAGATAAGGGGCAATAAAGTTTTTACAGTCCAATAACACACACACAAACACACAAAACAAACAAACAAAAAAAAAAAAAAACTCAATAACAGCGAGCCTTTAAAATAGTTATTGATTAAAGTGTTAGGTATCTGCTGCTTTAATTAGCTCCCTCAGTCATGTCTACTGAGAAAATGTGGCTAACTGTTGATGTCATTTACAAGCTATTGGGAACCACAGCAAATATATTTGATAAAGGTCATACATTGCTTAATACATGCAGGAACATACACTAGCGTGTAAATACTCTACTTCATAAGGGGGTACTCTGATTAACATATTCAGAGACATCATTGTCTTACTAAAGTACAAGTTTGAATAAAACATCTACGTATCTATGGCCTTGGTAATGAAAAATCCAGGATGACGAACTGAATTAAAAAGAAATGTGATGAGATGACCAAAAACACACAAATCAGAGTTCAGCAGTGCATATTTGCTCCTACTTTTAAGCAAGAAGGTAAAAGCATTTCACCACTTCCCCTTACAATGGAAATGCACCCTCTGCCCTCCAGGATTTAAGAGAGCCGCAGAGCTGTTCTAACCTGTCTGGAGTTCCCAGCAGTGATAGAATGATAGGACAAACATTTGCTCACATTCTGGTTGGTGTGAAAAAGGAGGTCTTTCATTAATGCTTAATTTGCAAGGAGGAAATACAGCCACAAGACTGATGATTCAGGTCTGACACAACTCAAATGTATAATGCATATTCAACAATTTCCATACTGATAAACTCTATTAGGAGAAGCTTTTTTAGCAAATTTCCTCATTGAATTTGGACATTGATTAAACATCTCGTAAAAAAAAAAAACCAGCACACTCGGTAACAGAAATGATTTTGGACACATATATGATTTATTACTCTTCTGTTTTTGACTTGAAATGGATGACTTTAGCCCTGACTAATTTATTTTGTGATTTGTGAAATGGATCTGCTTTACATCAGTATTGTAAACACACCTGGTCTGTGCCCTCATGATATCGGCTATCTAGTAAAAAAAAAGGATATCATCCATCTCACTGTTATCAAGTTAACGGAACCAAAACCAGCTGACTTCTGAAGTGTTTTTTTTTTTTTTTTTAGTGCAGATTGAGTGTTTTAAGAGAGTGTTTAAAGATTGACTTTTTAGTAACACTTGGATTACAGCCTGCTAATTACAGTGTAATTATTTTGTAATTACAGGGCCTAATTAAACTAATTAGGCAGTGCACTAATGTAGTAGCAGAGAAACACAACAAGACTTGGGGTAACAATTTTATAAGAGGAACCTAACATTAACATTAACTGACATTAACATGGTGGCAGACAACAACCTTACAATGTACAACCTTACAAATTAAGTGTAAAACGTCTGTCACAGTAACACATATTTTCAGTACACATTTTACTCATCAGACACAAGATTCTCTCATACAACTCTCGACAAACTTAGTAAAAAATTCCACCTGCAGCCGTCATTGACGTAAAAAACAGACATCTCTCCAGATGAGGTCTGCACAATTTCTGCCTCCCCTCAGTTGCTGGTGTCTACATGCTGCAGCCTTTAGCATGTATGCTAACACCATGTACGGCATACAGATCTGTGATTCCTCAAGTGCACTTACAAACAGGTCATACTGAATCTGACAAGAGTGTGAAATAAAACTGAAAACATCCTTAACATACCAAACATAATTCAAAAGTACATTTCTGTATTCAGTCTGGATTTGTTTAGTGGATCCCTCAGTTCAGAAGTGGCATAATAGAAGTAAACCATCAGTGAAAATGTTCCTCATATGCTTGACATTATTTCACGAGCTAACTGTCCTGACCAAGAGTACCCCAACGTGACTGTTAAACTTATTAGACAGCTGCAAAATTAAAAGGATATGATTTTCATTGAGTTTTGGAAATGAGTCAAGAGCCTTTGATAGGACAAGGAAGGAAATGAAATAATGTAGCAAATGGGGCACAGACATTATTAAAAATATGATCCAGCCTTGAAATAACATAGACTTTTCACATTTAACATCAAATAGGAGGTCCATATGTGAAGTACTGCAGATATGATTTAATAATTTAGTATAATTAACTGATGTTTTTATAGGGTTACATTGCCCTGTCTTTCACTATCACTGGCAAGCATTTTTATTATCTGCCAACATTTTGATCCTAATTACTGTACTTTGTCTAATTTACTAATTTGTGCTGAGAACAAAACTGTAGCAACGAGGTCTCCAGTTGTGTCACTCTTTCTTTTATGCTTCAACCTGAACTCTAACACCATGTGTCGGGCTTTTAATTTGCTCTTCTTTGGTAGGTGAGATTGGAGGGCGTTCGCTGGGGGAAATCGATGGGAAAATGGGATGGAATCTGCTGAGTGGATCAGAGCGAATGGAGTCAGCTCTCATGGGCATAAAGGGAACATTGGAATGAGAAAGTCTGGACAATGTTTTTAACTTCTTCCAGGAGGCTGACGACAGCAATCTGCTCTTTCAAATCCCTTCGCGGAATGTGCTTGCAAGATTAATTTCTTGTTATTCAGAATTGATCGCTCCTTTATGGACTCATTTGTGCCTGATTCCATTCAGGCCTGTCTGCCAGCTATCTGCCACCGGCACCACATATTCTAAACACAGGAGTTCATTTTCAGGAGTCTGAATGGCAGTTTTACTGTAAGACTTGGATACAGCTGTTGGCTTGTGGGAAAAGGTATTCCTTTGTGTTGTGGATGTGGTTTCGAGGTATTAACTTTAACATACCTTTTTTTTTCTTCTTCTTCTTTTCTTGTAAAGATGATATTAATCTCTAACATCCATTCTGTAGTTTAATTCCACAAACTTCTCAAACTTTGGAGAACAGCCTCAGTTCAAATTTAGCATCCAACTTAATTAAAGCTTGTTGTTGGAAGGAAAACTGTACTACAGTGGTTAGTCTTTTCATCTGTTTATTAAAACATTACTGCAGTCAATTCATTCCTGGTATGTTAATGAGTGTTTGAGGTACAGTAAAGGTTGTTGGCACTGCTAAAGCAAAACAGTTCAGTTACAGAGTGTGTTTTGGCTTGTGCGTAAAGACGGTGGGGTGATCAAATATCACTTTTGCTGAATTCCAGGTACATTATGGTATGAACTTAAATTTCCATCTTATAATGACTTACAGGTGTTATCCTCCATGCATATTGCTTACTTATTTCCCTTGTCTTACCACGACCTTCATTTCTTTCCCCTTGAAATGACCCAAAACTCTTTGCCCAGGACACTGCTGAAGATTATCACCAATTAGCCAGAGAGCTCTGCTAGTAACAAGCTCTCTCTTTCTGTCATCAGACAGCGTGTCATCATCACTGCCCACCGCTACAGCTCTGGACACCCCGCAATGTGCTGTCGTCTACTAGGCCTGTCAGTGTCACAGCAACCCGTTGCATGTCTGAGCCTCTGCCAGCGCGACACACGGCACTGTCACGGAGTCGTTTGTAGCTCTTTTTCGATACAGCAATTACTCCCCCCTGCATCAACTGCTCTCTCAAGCTTCTACTTTCTCCTCCTCCTCATGTCTCTCTCATGCCAACATCTCCTTTTAGTCAGCATTAGGTTGATGCATCCTTGCATCCTCGCATATTTTGGAAGAACAGAAAGCAAATTGCCTACTTTATAATTTTAGAGCCTGGTGTAAAGGATCTAATGCAGCCAACACTGTTTACAGTGCTGCAAAGCAAACCACTGTAGTCTCTCATAAAAAAGCATTGTAGGTTGATTTGACAGTTCGCTTACTTTGTCATTTTGTAATGCTGACAGTAATTCTGTATTCTGACTTGAAACACAATAATAATGGGTACAGCTCAGTCACACAGTCTCTGATGGCATGTGGTTAATGAAGCTTTCCCAATGAGAACCAGCTCAGCTTAGAGCTCATCCAATTGGGGACATTTAAAGTACCACAACCCCTAATGTTTATGCTCCACGGTGAGGCCACTTTGCAGTGCTATGACTCAATACTGTCAGTCACTCCTCAGCGGTGAATATGATATTCATAATTATATTATAGTCTACCCTGCTTAAAGGTTTTTGGTGGTGCGCAGGTGATTTGAACTGAAAAATGAACAATTGCAGCATCCATTATTTGCATATAAAAGTTGAGTGCATGCGGATAAGTCACATGAAGTGAAATCTTCCTGTATGAGCTTTGCTGATGTTGTGAAACAGGAATGAAAAGAATTTATTGTTGGCGAGTTTTTCCCTCATGTTGTTAGTCATTATCTTGTTGATCTACTGATAAAGAAAACATGCAAGACTGCAAGTGACAGTCATAGATGCCACTTTATTTTTCGTCACCCGCTTGTCAGGTAGTCATGAAGTTTATGTTGCAACTGAAAACAAAACAAAACCATAGAGATGACCCTAAAACACAAAGATCGAGCATGTAGAAATCCACGTACAGTTTACAACAGGTCAAATTTAAAAAAAAGTATTTGTGTAATGTAATCATGTTCAAAATCTTTTTAGCTCTACGGTGCCTCAGTCAAAGCAATTAGTGGCTTCCACCAAAGCAAAAGACCTGCTTGCAACCTACTGTATATTAAAGTCAAGCATGGCTGTGATCATTTTACCCTGTCGTTTTAATGATACTTCCCTATAGTCTGAGCCAAGTCACTAATGATCAAACTGGAACTGTAGATAAACACATAAAACCACTCAACACTGCACTTAATAACTAGCTGAGTTGCTTTGGAAGCTTTATGAAACCACGCTAAACAGATACTGTCTCCATTTCGCACGCAACAACGGGACGCTAATTATTTCAGCATTGTGCTATGAAGACGGCTGCTGCATGGGTGTTCACAGTATGAGAGCTCCTTTGATGTCCCAAATATGTCCACTCTTCAGCCTCACACTCCAGACTGCTAATGATTATTTGGCTCTGGGTGGCTTCGTCATTCGTCAGTGCGCTTATAAGATAAGGCAACCACAAGACAAACACGTTTGACATAGACACCTGCCCACAGCACTGCTTCCTTGCGTGTACACTCTTTGATCAATCTTTCTATAGTTAAAGTTTGGATTTTTATTTTTTCTCATATGGTGATGATAATATATAATGTGAAACTGGCATCTGGGGTCAGATACATCTTATTGTGCAAATAGCACAGGCACAGTGTACAACATTTTGCAAGTTTAATCTTACAAAGTGTGGGGTGTTTCCACCTGGAAAACCAGCAGTAACATGAGGTCTCCCCTGTGCTGTGCTCCGCAATGTGCTTTGTAAAGTGACACTTAAAGGATGTCTGTGAGCCTCCCTTCCTGTCAGAGCCAGCAGTCCACTTGAGACTCAAGTACCAACACACATTTTACACAACTACCCAAAATAACCTTAGCAGGCTGCTGCAGTGCATCCCTACAGTGACCAAGCAAGGAGCTGCCATTTACAGGGAAGTACACAAGATAACAGAGGCATTACCACTCTTAGGAAACAAACTTTCTTGCATGTGGTTTATTTAAATTGGTTATGTTTCCATTAGCTGCTAAAGCTTGTAATTTAAAACTTAAATTAAACTTTTTGTTTTCTCTCCATCCAAGAGAAATTAAAGTATATTATTCTAAACTAGCTGCTGAGAATTGGTCTACTGTTGGATGGCAGTGTTTTGAAATGCTCATAATTACTGCTGCCAGCCTATAGAATGACTCTGTAGTACATTAGCCACTGGCAGTCATGTCGTAAAGAAATCCCTGCTTTTCAAGGGTTATTCTGGGGTTTTGTACTGTACTAGCTTCAGGCAAGTGGACTGCCGCCTTCTCAGTTTCCTGTCAGCCTCTCAATTGAATTACTCTAATGTTTTATCCCTCACTGTTCCCCGCTTGTAATGAAATTAATGCCACTTTAATTTGCATCACCCTCTTGTTACGTCTCGGGCTGCAGAATGAATGTGGCATTGTGTGACTCCAGGACACGCCGGAGAAAAACAACACTCTCGGAGAACCACAGTGTGTGTGCGTTAACTGACTTGTAAATTGATCTTATGAATTGTTTTTGGGAATGTTGAAATTGCTTTAGAAGTGTGGTCAGCCAGTTCTTTTTTTTTTTTTTTTGTAGTTCATCTTAGCACCCATGGTTTCATCATATGTCCATTAGTTTCTAAGATGTTACCATAAACCCGATGGAGGATTGGAAGTTTGGTTGTGCACGCTTCACTGAAGGTGCATGATATACTCCAACTCAATGTCAGGTGATCCAATGAATCATTCGGTGCAAGAATCAATGTTACATCCTCGGTGTATTCATCCTCACAAAGGCAGCGGCTCATTGATCACTCTGCTCCCTCTCATCACTGCATCAGTCTCTCAAAGCAGAAGGGGGAGGGGGGGAAATATGTATTTTCAATGCAAAATGAGCAGAGCTATTACTCCACATGCTGACAACCAATCAATTCCACTACAGTGTTTTCTGTCTTCAGTTGGAGAAGGATGCTCGATAAAATGAGCAAGATAAACCGGGTATGTGAATCTGGCTGTCAAAGTTCTCCTACAGATGGACATTTTACAAATAGGAGTGAAAGTGTGTATGTGTGACAGCTGTGTATGTACGCCATCTGTGACACCTGAGGCAACACAATAATTGTGGTCTCACATGAAAAGTATGTGTGCATGTCAATTGTATAGCTGAACACCAATCAATGTGTCCCAATGAGCTCTAATCCCAGAATAACAGGAAACAATCTTTGAAGTCTGCTTTGAGCATCACATCAAAAATTAATTTCTCTCCTCAAAATCAATAATTGTGTTTTTTTCCCAAATGTATCAGTCTGTAGCACATGCACAGGAAATAACAGTCATGTTAGAAAAGGCACTAAACTGTGCAGTGAAGGTAAATGGCCCAAGCAGTTGGAGATTTGGAGTCTTCCACCTGCTACTTGTCAAATAATTCAACTGGTCAAAATTGGGGTAGTCAGGCCCCACTGACTCACACACAGCACACACAGCACCATCTGCTTCTCTTTGTCACTCTTTACCACAATTCCCCTGTCCACCCAGCCATATTTCAACCGCCTGGCTCTGATGACACATGCCTGTCAAAATCAATACAATATTTAAATCCACAACTTTTGATCCACATATAAGTCCACTGATCATTTAGTTAAGTTCAGTTCAGTTGATTATGATTCATTTTTCTCTACACATTTTTTTTTACTTCTTATTTGCTTAAAGCCATAAAACCTAATGCATATTATGCCTCGGCCTGGTACACTTTATTATTGCCTTAATTTCTGTTTTCACTGATGTGCAGCTGAACTAAATTAATTACAAAGCATGGGGGGAAACTCCCACACATTGTCTTTCTTAATGTCTAATTATGGCAGTAAAAGCCTTGCATTTCAAGTGAAATATTTAATCACAAGACAGACAAAAGGTGTGCTTTTTATAGGATTTGGTCTACAAAGTCTTCTCTAATCCATTTCTAACCAGCAACACATAAAACCCTGCATCTAAAACTGTTCAACACCAACAAAGAAAACACACATCATATCATATCAGAGCCTGAAAACACTTCAGTAAACAAGGAAAGCTTGTGCACTTACATAAAAAAGTTTACATACCAGGTGAGTCTGCACCATGCATCCTTTTAAAACATGTCACACTGCTTGATGAATGCTTCATCTATTTTAATGAATGGACAAAACGTACGTAGGGTTTCTCGAAGGGGAGCTTTCGGTGGCATTTATTTGCTTAATTAAATCATGAGAGCCATCTCGAGTGTGACAGGTGAGCAAAACAGACGGTCGAGGGTTTCTTCCCCTAATCCCATGGAGACACTTGCATCCAGAAGCCTGGCACTAATGATTTCATTAACATGGCTAACAGGGCATCAGTACACCTGTTCACAGGCGTTCCAGCAGATACCTCGGTAACCTTGAGACAATGGTTCGAGGCCCCTGCCAACACTCTTTTTGTTTTATGACTGCTGTCTCAGCTCTTGTGTAGTTTTATTAAAAGCTACAGCGTATGCCTTTGAAATGCTGCTCCGGCATATGTGCTGTTCTGAGTCGAAATATCTCCTTGTGTTTTGTGCCACAGTGATCTCAGATGTATCACAGTAGGGTACACTGAGAAGGCGTCAGTGTAATGTTTGTTTAACAACTGTAAAATGTAAAATCTATCATTTGCGTCTTTCCTGCCGAGCCCGGGTGGAAGAATAGCACATAATTCTTAGTTTTTCTATCAACCTCCTAGGAATAGCAGCTGTGTGGTGTTTTACACATGAAAGAGAGAAATGACTACCGAAAACTTTAGCCAGCTACAGCAAAGTATTGCTTATTGCACGGAGTTAGATCTGTTTCAGAAAAACCCATCTGGCCCTCCAAGAAGACCTCAAACAAATCATTTGCATATGAAGTCTGACCCTTGTTGACTTTCTTTTTTAGTATAGCTGAAGCTCTGAATGAACCAGCTGGAGTTTCTCTGATCCTCCTGTTTTTCGTGTCTCACATCGCTCTCCGTGACTCTGACTGTGTCTCTCTCTGGACCCCTTTTCTCACATTATCTGCATGCTTTAATGGTCTGTAACTTGTCAAGAAGGCCTATCTGTCTCCTCGCCCACTCATCTGACAGCCTCACTGGTGTTTCCCCCCCTCTCCTGCCTCAGAATGTGATCGATAGCCCCCGAGCACCCCACCCCACTGTCTTCACAGGTGGATATCATTAAGAGACGAAAAATCAAACCAGGCAATCATCTGCCCTCTGTATAAACTGAGTTCAAATTTGCTTTCATGAATACACACATTCCCATAAAAACACATGTACATAAATGTAAATTGTACAGATGTAACTGATCACACACACAAAACTCTGAATGCTAATGTGCAATCTGGTTTTAAAAGAATAGATTAACAGTTTGGGAAACATTTATTTTCTTTCTTGCAAGCAGTTACATTAGAAGAGCGATACCACTCTCATGTCTGGATTATAAATATGAATATGATTAGAATCAAAATCTAGTGACTTGACAGCATTGCTAACAGCCAAACATCAAGCAAGTGCAACAACACAAGACATAGCAGCCAGCTAATATAACTTATATTCCAACAGCAAGAAGCCCAGCTCGGCTTCAGTCTCTTCACCATTAGCTGTGTCCACTGAAGCTGCTAAGCCTGGTTAAGTTACCTGCTTGCCCTGCTCCGGTTCTGGCATGACACCGGTAGTGTTTCCTGTCAGCATTACCTCCACACCTCGATTGTACAAACACTAACAGTCTGGGCAGCCTAGCTAACAAACTGAGCTAACATTAGCTAACAGCAACTATAGTTCACAACAGTTTACTGTCCATCAGGAAACGTTGAAAATCACAGAGAGATTAAGTGCAGCAGCCAGACAACAAAGGGAAAACCAAAAAACATTTGCTCAATAAAATATGATCCACTTTGACCAAGAGAAAAATTTGGTGGCATTTGACTTAGCGTTGTGAAGCGTTACATACTTCTTGTGGGTGTGAGTGTAACATCAAAATGTTGTAAAATTTGATTTAAAATGACAACATTTACTAATATTACCACCCACTAAATGAATTAATACCACCTAGGAAGAACAGTAAACCCCGGGAACATGTTTCAACATTTCAGAAACACTGATGAAACACACTGAGTTAGCAAGGGAAGGCACATGGGGCTAGCTAAGAGAGGTGGCCACTTTCTTCTATCTACTCACAGGTATCTGGAACCTGACTGAGAGTGTAAGTAAGCCAACTAGCCACAGAACAAGCGAGTAAAGGATGTCTAACTTCAACACCACCAAGAAAATTATTTTTGCTCCTAGATCATCTTCATTTTTTTTTATACATATATATAGCTGAAACTCCACTCTGCAAGCAGGTCCTTCATGGCATGCTGCCAGGAAGGACGTTCCCATGAGCTTCAGACAGGGAGCACATAACCCAGACGTCGTGCCCTACTTTGTCCAGGTCTTATGCATATAGCCCCACTGCTTGTAAAAAGAAGATGCACTTCAGCACCAATAAACTTGTTCTGAAGATTTGTAACTGCATTATATTTCACTGACCTTTAGATGATTGATAGAAAAAAACTGTGTCATTCTATTGGTTCTTAGTTTTTTCGCGAAGGTTGTCATATACATGTGACCATCCTGTATGCATTTCCTGACAATTCTCTTTTTGTTGTGTACATTTGCTGTTAAGGATTTTTAATTTAGGTCAGGGCCGATACACAGCAGAACATTATCCTTATACCGTATAAATTCCAGTTAAATATAATCTTTTTGCTCTGTAAAGTACAGTGAAATTTTCACAGGTTTAAAAGCTCACTGAACATCCTGGGGGAACAGTGGAACTGCGGAGGTGATATTATCAGCTCCAGGTATAACCCAGGCCTTGGTATGACTATCATGGTTTTCACAGCAGGCTCACAGAGAGACCAAACTCAACCTGGAGAGTGGATCAGATCCAAGCTGCTGTGTTTTGTGAATCCAGCTGTGTCTAAAGAGCGAGGTAAGACAAACTCCTCAGAACAAGCACTATATTCAAGAGTGGCATGGGTCTTATGCTAGATCCTTGCTGATATGCAGTGATAACAGGTTCTCTACATCACACACACACACACACATGCGCAGACATACAGTCGCCCATGTATACACATGTACTCCCTATGTACACACACATATACTATCTTTCTACAGAAACACCCACATGCACACTGTCAGCTGTGTGAGATCCCATAACAGAACAAACATTGTCCGGCAGACTACTTTAGAGGACAGAGAAGATATTTGCTGCCCCTAGTGAAAGCCCTATTATTTTAACGGGTTCTTGTGTTTTCTCAAACGCTAAGGTTGCAGTACAATAACGAAAGCTACAGCACTGAAGATAAGAAAAAGAGAAAGTAGATTACAAGGGGAGCTCAATGTACGTTTGTATAACCTGTGTACGGACAACTGTCGCTGATGTAAGTGAGATTAACATGTTTAAATATTATGTGTTTGCAGAGGGTGTGTTATGCCTTGCTACTTCACTACACTGCATGAGAAAACACATTAGCTTCCAAAGAAATTCTGAATAATGCATGACTGATTTTCTCTAAGGCCGTAGCAAGTTTGTTCCTTTGCTCAGAGCCTAAAAATCTCGCATTGATTCTGATTAACTGACCCTTGTCATGGGGTCACAGAGCACTATTGCCAATTTTAAGCACACATTTAGACCACAGAATAAGCCAGAGATATGGCTTTGACTCCGTGACACAGGGGGAGGTTAGGATGTCAGTATTGTCTGGAGTTATCTGGAACTGCAGGACCCTCCCCAGGCCCTCTGAGTCCAACTACATGAGCGATATATCAGGCAGGGAGGGAAGGGAGGAACGATGCAGGGAGGAGTGGTGGGGGTGTCTGCCAAGGTCCAGGTTCACTACCTCTTCTGTTTAACTTGGCCCATTGACGAGAACATCATTATCATCATGAAAACTGCGGAATGTTTTATTACTGGCCATTATCACTATCTCTCCTATTCCTCATAACAACGTTGTCTAAAGATCATGTTAAAAATATGCTGTTTGGGGGGTCAGACATGTGCTGTTTTGCATCATGAACAGAATGCTGTAGAGACGGGCTGAAAGTCTTTTTCTTTGCTTCTCCCCCGCATTTATCCCACATCCTATGCCACATAGTTAACACAACACTTGTGTTTTCTTCATGGAGGAGCCTTGTCATCACAATATCCATTAGTGTCCAGATCATTAATTCTCTCGTGATGTATCCCTTGATCTTTCACACTTTTTAATTTTGACCGCTCTGCCTCTTGGTTCTTGCATTCCCTTCTAATCACAGAACCCCAGTGGAAATCAGAAGAAAATTAGGCTACTAAGCACAATACATTTGGATGGTTCAGCTAAATTAGAGGAAGTCCTCACTGGCCAACAGACCTTATTGATTGATAGCGAACCCTAAACCCGCCTACGAGACGCTTCATTCAAATCAAGCAATTATTTGCTGCCAAAGAGGCCGTCCCTGTAGTGTGTACATTGCAGTTAGTGGGGTCTACATTTGAGGTTGCTCATTTAGAAAACAGTGACCCCTGTCGAGTTTTACTCTCCCAGTTGGAAAGTAAATCTAGGTGGTGTCTTTCAGGATGCTAATTTATGTGTCCCCGCTGGCAGCTTAAGCCCTGCTCCCTTTTGAATTGGCAACACCACCAGCTGGTGTGTCCTCACTCTTGCTAAAAGCAACATTGTCTGTGCAGCGTTGAAAGTGTTTTGCGTTTAAAAAACCTGTCCCTGAGTGTGAGCAGAATGGGTCCAGATTAAGCACTTTCCTAATGTGTGT
Organism: Sciaenops ocellatus; assembly: GCA_033000465.1. Taxonomy (NCBI): domain Eukaryota; kingdom Metazoa; phylum Chordata; class Actinopteri; family Sciaenidae; genus Sciaenops; species Sciaenops ocellatus. The sequence goes on along the minus strand of CP136882.1, from coordinate 19,065,582 downwards.
TTAGAAACATAGACAGTCTCTGTCACATGTGGTGTTTCAGTAGAGGGTTTACCAAACAAGGCCTTTATACCATTGTTGCTTATCACTGAGCCATCCATCCAACTGTATTCCAGGAAGGAAAACTGAGTTCAGCCAAGTCATGCATCATTTTCTTTAAGCTATTTTGTGATTATGTTCCACTTATGTTCCACAGGTTTGTGTGTTCATGGTTGAGCAACCCACCTTTATTTATCTGATTGTTGGGAAATACACCCTTAATGGTATGGTAAGAGATGCCTGTTCAAGAGACAGGCATCTTGGTGCATTACAGTTATACGGATCTTACAACAGACGCATATACTAATATCTGAGTAACATCAGGACAAATATCAATGTATTGCAGTCCTTAACCCTCATGCGACAATTGGGTAATTTTTTACTCTTTATCTGGCCATCATTTTGGTTGGGTTAGTGCATATGGCACATTTTTTTGTAACAAAGTATCTCTCTTGACAAATTTTGGAATTCAAATTTTAGTTTCTCTAATAGATCAATAGAACACTAAAAATTACCATCTTAAGTCATTGAGGACACAAATTTCCACTTCCAAAAAACTGCTATAAAATACAAATTAATATTTTTTTCTGCATAAATCTCTTAAACAACTCCAGCCCTGCTCAAAACTACCAAACATTCAATCATTTTGAGGATTTTAACCCTTTAAATGCCAGTTTGATTACTACAAATGGCATTTAAAGAGTTAGTTTTGAGCAGGGCTGGAGTTTTGGAGCTGGAGAGATTTATGCAGGAAAATAAACAGAAGAAATATTAATTTGTAAAGTTTTTATAGCAATTTTTTTGGAAGTGGACATTTTGGTACTTAATGACTTAAGAGGGTAGGTAGTAAATTTAACTGAAGCATGAGGGTTAATTGTAAGGGCACAGTCAGAGCTGTCTTATTATCAGATGTCTTTGGCCACACAATGTGTGATGATGCAGTCTTCTAGTAAATGCAATATGTCTATGCCAATGTTTACCGTCACAAAATACAATGTAACACAGGTAGTTAACCTTATTTACACTGTTTGCTAATGTTAGAGAAACCACTACTGGCTGCATGTTAGCTCTAGATTGCTATGTATCTCTGTTGCCTGTGTTGTAATAATAATAATTACAATAATAATATCTCATAACGCAGGATTGCTAGAATTTTATACTGGTCCGTGACCTTGTTTTAAGATCCCAAAACTGTTTCGAGTATTTTTTCCTGTAACACAGAGAAATGCATTCATGATATATTTCAAACTTATGTCATTATTAGTATTATCATTTATTTATCTAAAACATATCAAATAACAATCAATAGGTCACTCTGAACTACATTTGTATATCAATGTGCCTCTGAGTTTATAAAACACCATTACCATTACATAATATCAGATGCTACGCGATTCCTACTGTGGTCTTCACATGAATTTATCATGTGTACTGTATCTGTAGATATAAAAAATAAATGCCTTATGACAGGTGTTGTTGAATATGAGTGTGTCAGAAATCATTATGTTGATGCTTACATAGTCAGAAAGCCTGCATGTGCTTTGCTGTAATGCCTTACTTTCAGTGAGCTGTGGGTGCAACTTTAGACCGACTGCCACCTTTCTTCTGAGAAACACAGATAGAGATCTTGCAGAGTCTCTTGGATTAAGTGTTACTCCCTGGGACAATTTGCTTATTTTGTTTGGCGACAGTCTTTTTGGAATGCTGCCACAGGGCCAATTTAAATACCAAGCAGATTCATTACTTATATAATACCCATATAATTATATGGTCAGGTACAGGAGCACTTGAATATGCCCAAAACCTCCCTGGGGCATTGTACACAAAAGGTTTTAAATAGAAAGGTGAACGAACTTTAAAAACTTCTTTAATCTGGCCTTAATAGTTAGTTCAAATTTGAAGGTGTATATTAAACTGAAGTAAAAGAACAACAACAACAAAAAAAGATTCAGATTTCTCAGGTATGTGCATGCTGAAGTCCCGTGTGTATTTACACCCTGAATGCAGCTATTACTCTCAATTTTAAAAGTAATTATGCTTTCGAACTCACGCTCTCAGTAAAGAAAATACACCAGCGTGTAAGAGCAGGATTTTTCCACCCTGAGTCATGGTTCTGAAAAGTACCAGTTACTTGTTAGAGGAAAAAAAGACTGGGTGGAAATGCATTTAGGTCACTGAAGGAAAAAAAGTTTCAACATTCCTTACCTGAGATGACCTGAGAGCCTTAACGAAAAGCTTAAAGAGAGGTAACAGTAAAAGTTTATTCAGTTTTCTAAAGACAGAAAGAAAGAAAATCACTTCAGGGAGGGCTCAACTGTACATGAGATCACTCACTTTTGACTTTAACTTTTTTTATATGTCCTCATCTATATCTTTGTCTTGGTGATGGATACAAACAGAGACCACCATGTTAAAGTTACACCAAAAAAGGACACTGATTCTCTTTCCCCTTTCAACACTTGTCATAATAGACCTTTATTCAGTAGTGATTATCTGATGCACCATGTGAGTGCAAAGGTTAGACATTAAAGCTTTACAGTCTGACTTGAAATGTTGTCTCGGACTGTGTTTTGTAAATAGCTACAGTATCTAAGGGGAAATGTCATCAACCAACCAGATAACATCTTTGATGTATTGTATTATAAGTGATGATATTACACACAAAGGTATGTAACATTTTCATATGAAGTAAGTAATGTCACACCAAATTACGTTACTTCAACATCAGATTCAAGAGACAGAGACTGACCAGAAAGCGGAATCTTAACATTCAACAACACTCAACAGGCCAAATGTAACATGTCTGGGACATATCTGGGCTGAAAATCGTATGGAAGTGAATAGGGCAATGATCACACGACACAGTTAAAGTGCAGATACAAAGGTTGATCCAGCAGGATGTTATCAAACTGACATTTGAAGATAACAACGAGGGAGCAAGAGAGAGCGTCACACACTGAGGCATTGTCAAGATGCTTCTGCCTCTGGAGTAGGGCATTTAAGTACAGAGACATCTGCATGCCTGAACAGATTCTATCTAACGTTATGCACTGTGCACTGCTATATGTCTTCACAGTCTGTAACACACTGAGGATAAACAGATAAAACAGAGGAGATTATTTTTGTACGAGGAGTAAGGTTAAGGATTTTTCAGAATGCTCTTACATTTGTAGTAATTTAAGAGACTTTGTGTGCATAATGACTTCATTCTGGGGCAATTCATAGCTGTGATTAAAGGATTTACAATACAAATGTTTAGGAAGTTTCATTGTTTTTGGCAAATTAAAATAAAGCAGCAGTCACCACATCCTCCACAAACACAAATATTTTCAGTCCTTTACACTGTATATACAAACTACCCACATTACACAAGGCATTGCAGCACAGAGGTAGCAGAGGTGGACTTCACCCAGAATATCCTCACCTTGTGCCTCTGAGCTCCTGATCTTGATGGATACATGCCATGAGAGGACAGCACAGCAAAGGCGGTAGAGAGTTACGCCTCAGCTGTATCAGATAAAACAAGAACACAGCACTTTGTGTACATGCCAGAGGTCTGGAACAGCAAAAACAACAACAGGCGGAGGGAAGGTAAATGCAACAACAAAGAACACCTAACCACAAAAAACTCACTGTGACTCAACTCGTGGCCAAAATAAAGAAATTACAGTGGGCCATTATCAGCTTTTGTGTGAGCACGGCATCTGGGAATGAGCAATTGATATAAACTATGAACAAAATGGAATATGATTTGCTTAAGCCTGATTACCAGATGCTGTCAAAATGATATCATAAATCATAAAGTTAAATAATAGGATAAAACATTGTGGATGGAGTGTTATCATAGGTGTAGGATATTTCTGTGCAAAATATGAGAGGACTTCTTGAATAGTAGTAACAAAATGGGGCTGTAATATGAATATGTTCACTGTATTTGCACCAACAAAACGTAAGAGTATACAAAGGTCATAAAATATGACAAAAGGGTGTGTTGTTCACACTATCGCCATGTTACATGAGTCTATTTTCTTCCACTGAAGCTTCACTTCTGCCGGGAAACAAAAAGAACATTTTAGGAATGCTCTGCATGACAAAAACAAAAACAAAACTCATGGTGACTCAGGTCAAAATTCATGATTTTTAGCCATGCTAGCAGTATGGCTGTAGTGAGAAAATGTCAGTGGTCAGTTCATTATAGTTTGGTCCAGACTAAAATATCTTAAAATCCCCTTGATGGATTGGCCAAAAATTTTGTACATTCATGGTTCCCAGACAAAAAAAGTGTACTGACTGTCTTGATCTCTAGATTTTTCTGCTTGTATCACAACTATTGGACTAATTATTGGATGAATTGCAATGAAATTTGTTGTACACATTTATAATACACCAAGAATGATACCTACTGACTTCCATGATCCCCTAACGTCCCCTACTACAACTTATCCAATGAAATATGTTAATATCTGGATGGAACACATATTATTTTTCCTCTTGTTGATATTTTCTAGTTTGTAATACTGCTCAGGGCCTTCATTGACTTTGTAGTTTTGTTTGAAATTGAAGCTTTATTGGTGATTATTTGACTGCTAACATACAGGTTCTGAAAACATAGAACAAAGTCACAATTTCTGCCTTGTTTCCAGGTCTCCTATCTGGGCCACAAACTAGCCTTAGTCAACCTTTTTTTGCATATTGAAACTGTTTGCCTGTTATCAAAGGAGAAATGCTACAGTAAATACCTGCATGTTTCTAGATCCCTATCAACCCACTGTTTTATCATGTCCCGCCCTCCCCTTTTCTTTCCCAGATGCATCTCTTCATGACCCGCATCAGTCTGTAAATCTCTCACCACTGTGCAGTACGGTAGCCACCTAAAAGAATGAGGTAGGGCGGGGATGAGAGCAAGCGGAAGAATAGATGGAACGGAAGCTCAGAGGTCTACCAGAGTGATGACGGCTGTCCACACCTATCTAGGACAACAGCCATCATGTTTACAAGAAACTAGTTAGACTTGCTGTTCAGACTTCTGTTTTCCAAACACCTCTGCTTAACAGTCTGAAAAGGCCTAATTTCACACAGTAGATTTTTTTGAGGATGTCTCATCCTGGTATTTCTGTCCATCCATCATGCATGAACATCAAGCTTACAAAACAAACTAATGTCAAACAAAAATCACCCCCATCCCACCTGCCCTCATCTAAAAGTACTGCCATACATGTTCTAACAAACAACATTGGAGCGATTTGTTAGACCAAAAAGGAATAGACTAATTTAGAAAAATATATTTATTCAAGTTTTAAGTTTTAAGTTAAGTTTTCCCACATCGCATGGGTTGAAGGCCACCATGTTAACAACTATGCTTAGCTTGCTATACACAAATTGGCTAAAAACTACTAACAATGGTGCTTTGTACTGTTGAGTGTCACGATGAGAGTGTCTGAAGACAAACAGAAAAAACAAGTGAAAGGCATTTGAAACTAGCAACAACAAACATGAAGGTCAACAATAGTTGAAAGCTTTTTTTCTGGTGCTAAGTGCATTGAAACCAACATACTGGTGAAAAGACAACCTACTCTCTCCAAAAAAAGGAAGAGAAAAAGAGAAAGATCTAATCTTTAGCACATTTTTTAGTACTCACCTCTCTGAAATAGTGACTGTTTCTTGGAGAGAGGCTGAAGTATGATTTCATTTCATCCGATAAGAATGTTTACTTGAGTAGAAATATTAATATTTATAAACTGGATAGTTAAAATGTTTTACTAATGTTGATTGAAACATTAAACATTAATTTAAACTTTTTGAACACCAAATTTTAATGTTTCGCTTACTCAAAATCAAAATGTCCTTATTTCACAATTTATTAAACTTAAGTTTCATATTATACGTAAAATATTGGTAGTACTGTCAATTCATTCTTTATACAGCTTTCCCTTTATCTGCTATTTTTTTTCATTCAGCTCATGTCTTCCATTGTTATTGAGCATCTCTCTCTCAGCTTGTCATGTTTAGCAATGACTTATTGACTGATGATTTATTCTACCGCTGCTCTCACTGTATGTTTAGATAAGAGCATCTGCATAATGTCTTAAATGCAAGTTAAATGTTTCTATTTAAAGGCTTGATTGGATTCATTTAAGGGGTTGGATTTCTGTATGAGCGTGTCATGCTGAATGGTAAACAGTGGAAAAACAAATGCACCAAATGTTCTGCACTGGTGCTGGTTCTACAGAAATGTTCTGAAAAATGTGTGTGTGTGTGTGTGTGTGTGTGTGTGTGTGTGTGTGTGTGTGTATTGGCGTGTTTGCAGAGGATCCTACAGTATAGGGTTGAAGGCTGCTGAAACAGGTGCCAACAAACAACATATTTGAAATTCCCAGTGTTAGTGACAGAAATCTAACCAACCAGTACCAAACAACTGTTCAAGATCACGGTTTTGGCTATCATTTCTATTTGTAATAGGATCTACGGACTCTGCAACGTTTCTTAAAAGAAAGATGATTGACCTAGAAACACAAGCAGTGGATTTGGAAGAGAAAACAATGACAATCTGTCACAGATTAATGACTGACTTATTGGTTCAACTCACTGTATTTGCTGTAGGAATTATTAGGAATTATTATCAGCATCCTGTGCCAACTCAGTTAATGCCCCATCAGCCTTTGTTTTAACAATGCCACTGTATTCAAACATCTTAGCAATTAATACAGTTGAACACAATGTTATTATTGCCAATATTATGGCCAAAGCTCTAAAAAAAAGGCTCAGTTGTATCAAACCTGAGTTAAGGTCAGTCTTTCTGGTATCAGCTGTTCCCATCACTGCAAAAGTGACAGCCACAGACTTGGAGAAATAGTGAAGATGGAGCGTAAGAAAGAGATAGAGAGTATAACACATAGTCTCTTGTACTGCCTTAAGCAATACATCTCCCTGGAGAGGGTACCGCTGACAACAAGACATAAAGGTAGAGAGAGACAGAGCAAGAGACAAGGAGAGAGGGAAGTGTGAGAAAGGCAATCACCTGCTACAGGCATCAGACGTATGGAGATGAGAGCGTGCATGCTAAGACGTTACACATCACTCAAATAGTCATCTTCACATAAGTGAAAAATCACTAGCATCAGCTGCATACAGAATGACTGGTGTGTAACACCTTGTTCCAGGCGGTCACTCATGGTTATTCATAACGAGCCCTCAATGGGAAAATGAATGCAAACTTTTTCAATTTCACAGTGGAGAAAATGTTGCCTTCACATCTGTTAGAAGCAGCTGCTCATAGATTTTAGGTTCCAGAGAAATAAGTTAAGGGTTTAGGGAGTGAAAAGGTTTGCTTTTTTTGGGGGGCAGTTGGTTTCTTTCTGTTCATATGGCATAATTTCATGTAAATCAAAGACTATAAACATGCTAACACAGTGGACAGTTTTGGGAACCTGTCATCACCAAAAAAAAAAAACCATCAATTTTCACTCACTGTAATTTTAGTTTATTGGTATGAACGTGTCTGTTTTTTCTGCTTTGTTTTATCTTCTGCGCTGTGTAACCGTAAGTACAAACTTCAGATTTAATCATACTTGTTGCTATGCCAGGATTTCAAAGCATAAAGAACTCATGGCAATCCCATCCCTTAGAAATAACATTTGTGTGTTGTTAAATTGCTTTCATGCATACGTTGTGGTGATAACATGACTCATGGATTGTGTTCACAGACAGTGTTTCTTTGAGTCAATCAACCAGTACATTTATGTAACATGTTAGAGTTGAAAGGAAAGTGTTGGGAAGGATGGCCTAACTCTGATTAGGCAACAATAGTACTTTGGTTAAGGTTAGGGAAGAATAAGAGTTTCCGTTAAATGTTAATGCTCTAGTCAGTATTATCTACTAAGAAGATAGTGTATTGCAAGATTGCCTATTTTGGCAAAAAAACAAATATGTTGTCAGTGAACATTTTATTGATATGTTTCGTATCAACATTTTTGCAACTTGCCTGGTATGTTAACGTATTTATAGAAACATCATTTGGTTGACATCATGCTTCTTGAAAACATATTTGCTGTTGCAAATTTGTTGCGTTATTTCTAGGAAGCTGGGCTCCCTATCTGTGTAAATATGTCTTGGTATTAATAGTTGTATTCAGTATATATTTGGTTTGGATTTCAAAACCGTTTGCAACACATGGCAGTTCAGTTCACAAAAGACAGACACATGTTCAAGTCTTTCATTTAAATTATTTACATGTACTGCCATCCAAATAGTGGTGCCATAATGCTCACCTGTTATATAAGGTTGTACACAAGCCAGTTTATCAAAATGATCTAATTTACTTTATTTGGAAGTAAAACCAAAAGTTGTCATACCCAAATTGTTGGTCATTCCACATTTCACAGGTAAAATGTATGCCAAGCGCAGTAGGTCAAAGTTGAAGGTTAGTCTGTAAACGGTAATGGATGTTTGGCTAGTTGACTAGTTTTCTCTTCCAAATTGTTCTAGTAGTATTGCTTGTTCTGTCATTCTGCTGTGTAACCAGATCTCAGCACTTAATTTACCAATTTACAATCTCTAGATCCCAAATCTACAAAAATAACATCCAAATTGTAGTAAACCACATTCATCCCATAAGTCTTTCTCACTAGATGGTATCTGTTTAAGTGCATGACTATTGCTCAAAATGTTTCAGTTGACTAATATGTCAAACCAGCTCTACTTGTCAGCTATTTATGTAAAATACGATAAGGAAGGGTTGGCTTTTAAATGTGTCCTTATGGGTTTTGAGGTAACAGCAGCATCTGAGAAATTCCAGCAGCTGACTTGGTTTTCTTTGCACGTTGTGAGTGACACTTGCAGATTGACACTGACTGACTGACTGCGCCTCTGGGAGACTACCAAAGGGTGTGAACCAGTGAGTGTAGGCGTGTGTGACTGTATCTGTCTGAGCATGCGTCTCTGTGGTGACAAAAGCACAGATGTGTGTCAGATTGAAAATGCATTCTTGTCCATCAAGGCTCCTGGTTATCTATCTCTAGAAGCCTGTCACAGCCGTTGATTTTATCATATTTGATTAACATATGTGGTTTAAATGGTGCTGGATCAGAATCATTCAGAATTCATAAAATAAACAGTAACATGGATAAGCAGTGGAGGGATTGTGCAGTGTATTTTTAGTTGTTAATGGCAAAGTCTGATTCTTTTTTTAAGTGCTACATAAATTCCAAATCTTTCAACACACGACTCTCTCTGAAACCTTAAAATATAATTAGAAAGCTATCATCACCACTTTCTCCAATCCAACACTGTGTCACCACAATGGCATCAGTCTTTTTCGTTGAACTGTGTCATCCAGGATCCAGCTTTGTTGCTTCAAGCAGCTCAAGAGACAAGTACAAACATTTCAGATTGCTGAGATACACCCAGGTCTTTATTGTGGTTTGAGTTGTGATTAAAAAATTCTAGCACCTTGACATGTTTGTCCCTACAGAACACCACAGCACCTCAGCTTTGTTCCCTGGCCAAATCAGTCAGGTAACTATGCATTGGCGCACAGACATAAACAGACCTTGAACGATGCAGACAAGGATACAAACACAGACACAAGACAATAGCGCGACGCAGACACGCATCAGAGACAGAGCTGCTCAAGCTGCTTGAGCTCGAACTCATCAATTCAGAGAACAAGAGAACAAGTTTATTCATTTAACAAGACAGAACTGTGGTTAAAATATGCTAAATATATTTCAGTCACAGACACTTGGCAATCACATGCACATGGAAATTGCCATTTATAGCAAGTGGTTATAAAGTTAGAGTTGCTGGGAAAGGCTCTCAAAGGAAGCAGCAATGAGGATCTAACTAATCCTCCCTTAACAAACACTTGTGAATGTTAAATCTTAGTCAACAATCCCAAAAGCTATAGTGTATATAAAGTGTACAGTGGCGCTGCATCCATAAACAGCATTGGCAACATGTATAGGCAAGTGTAAGAGTAATGTGAGACCTGTCAGGTTATAATGGCCACCCTGGACACCTGTATGAAAGGTGTCCTTTGAAGTATTTGACCTACGGTAGTGCTAAGGAACTGTAAAACAAGTAGAGCAAGTTAATATGATTTTGAACGATGCAGGTTTCAAAATGCTTTTCAAATGTTTCATAAGAAAGAAAATGTGCTCGACATGTTTGTAAGGCTTAAAGATGTACAGAATTAGTGAGTAATGCCAAATGTAATCATGACTCATGTTTGTTCTCAAGAAAACTCCACAGGGCCCTTTTGATGCAATGTTGGTCAACTGGTAGCCAAGTAGCAAGTGTAACGTGCAGCTGATAAAAGCATGACTTCAGTGCTTTATCTGAAGGCAATGCCTTATTAAAAATTCTGAATAAAATATATGTGAGTGTTAGGAAGAAACTCTGGTCAAAAGGTAGATTCAAAAAGCACCAGTCAACATACTATATTGTGTATGACTATACTATTAAGCAAGCAAACAAGCTAGCTTTCCCAGATACCTATGGCTTGTTTGAAACTGTGTGTTACTTTACCTATCACGCTAACCTAAATCATAAGTGCAAATGTGTTATGTACTTATTCCCTTAGGCACAAATATTAGCAACTGTGAATTAAATAATAAAATGAGTGATGACTCACTGTCATGGCTTACTGGGACATCACTAGTGTTATTGTTCTCTTCCTACTGTGAGAAGTAAAAATATCAAAAATGGATTTGTTTTATGCTTATATATGTTTTTGTATGGTGTATGATATGAATTGAAATGTACAGCAAAACATGAAGTGGCCATAATTTAAATAAATAAATAAATATGAAATGAAATAGAGTATGTATTAAAATAATCAAAAATATTGAACAAAAAATATCCAATGCAAAGCCTGGTTAAATACAATGTTTTATTTTTTCTTGCAGCAGCTTGTAACCTCACAAGGTCGTCTTTGAATAGGTGCCCACAGGCACACCCACCCACACGATAACACTTGGATGGACACACACATTCACACAAAGTTACGCGTGGACACACACACCTTGCCCACAGCCAGTGCGGTCCAATTATAGGAAGAGCCCAAAGTCCTACTACATCAAAATGAGGAGGAGAGGATTAAGACCCGGGAAGGAGGGCGGGCAGGAGTGAACTGGCAAGTAAGTGGCTGACAGGCCCTTCAAGCATCATCCTGCACTGCCTGCCTGGGCATGTACTGTACTAGTGCAACCTGTCGTGTGTGTGTGTGTGTGGTTGTGGCTGCCACTTGTCATAATCTGCTTCCTGTACTCTCTGCTGCCAGACCTACATATATTTGGGCTTTTTGGGTCACAAAGGTTCAGGAACGTGGCAGCTAGATGGAACCTGTCACTGTGTCAGCCACTGTAAAGACTGTCAGCATTGAGCCTTGTAGGTGAATGATGAGAATGTACTTATCTGGATTAAGCACTGCTACTTTGTTGTTATCAATGTGAGCTATTTATACAATACAATACATATTTATTTGACAGGGTTTATTTTGACAGAGTTTATTTATGTGAATTGATTTATAGTGTCTGAAGTTCTAGACAGAAGGAATCTTGATTAAAAAATGGGTCCACACCCTCATGCCTGAGTTCAACCAAACCAATTTCTCAGAGAGCAAACCACATTATGTTTGCTGCATTTTAAACATGCTCACATGCATGCATGAGGTGCAAAGGCTTTCGCTTTTTCCCCTTCCTCAGTCACATAATCACAAACACACACACACACACACACACACACACACACACACACACACACACACACACACACACACACACGCATGCTATAGTTTATTTATTTATTTTTCTTACAAGCTGTGCCTGGAACAGATGGCCAGTTTCACGGGCATGTTTGTGAACTCCTGGGTTGGGTCAATCAAACCGTTTTATGAGAGGAAAAAGGAGGGAGAGATGGAGGGGTGAAGTGAGAGGGAAGAAGCACATAAAGGTAGAGGACAAACACAAGCAGATCAGACTGTGGTGTACTGCTGTGCACTCTTAGTCTCCAAATGAGCTGTTCCTTATCAAAATCCACTAAAAGCAAAGCTAACTTAACATTTTTACAGACAGTATTGCTGTGTGCAGCGTCAGACTTCAGCAACACTCTGCTTAACACGTACACTGATTAGTTAGCCAACTCGCTGTTGAATGATTATTTTAAAGCACAGTGTAGATATTTGGCAGCACTTCCACCTCAGAGGAGGATAGACTCAGAGTCTACAGGTGGATGCCAATGCAACAGCAGCAAGAAAGTGAGCAGAGTTCTTACGGTTCTCTGCCATAACCAAAGAGATACGGTGGATTCATACTGCAGTGGGAAGAGTAAGCCTTGTGAGTGCAGTGGCTGACTCAAGTTGACTCCCCACATTCCAAACACATTTCCACACATTCATAATTAAAAGCAGTTCAGTAACCGTTCCTCTACTGCCTTCCTCTTTAAGCAGTTAGAGGAAATTTGCTTTGCTCAAACACCCTTTGGCTAGGATAACTGAAGAAGAAGAGTTTTACCGTATAACAGAAGAACAGAATCTGAAACTTCAGGTGGCAATGGTATTTGTCTCTCTTATCTATCTTATCCAAAGGCTAACACCTTAAAAATGTGTGAATGAGCAACTCTGTACAGAAAATAGACAAAGAGCATCATGAAAATATTTTTTTTTATCCTTTTATTGCCTTGCACCGTAATTGTCACTTTTAGTTTCCTTTCTGGTTTCTGGATATCTACCCTGCAGAATAACAATTTACCACCAAATATTGATAAAACAGCATTTTCAAGTAAGCTTGCTGAATGTAAGTGAAAATAGCTCATAGGTACACAATCAGGAGGAAGAGATTTTGTGTGTGAGGGGGTTGTACTTTTTTTTTTATTAGTTTTTTTTTTTTTTTTCTGGTAGTCAGGGAGACAGTTTAGATTAGAGTAAAACCTCAGGCGAGGATCGAGCAGTGTGTTCCAACATGAGGGTAGACTTGTTTTATGGCAGCCCGGGGTAGATTTCACTCTCCCTAATGAGAGTTCACCTTAAATCTGGCCTCTCTGATCTGAGAGATAATAGTTTGTTAAAGCTAACCCTGCACACTTCACCTTGCATCACCTTTCCCTACACTTTTAAACTTTTGAAACAATAAGTACAATTATTGTGTTTTGTTCTGATTGGACCAAGAGTCATAGGTCTTGTTTAAGACTTCAGGTGGCATGTGGGGATGACAGAAGTGAGTGGGAGGGGTTAGGGTTGCTCTGTGTTTCTGCCCCCATACCTGATATTAATGTATTGGCAGAGATTATGTGACAAAGAGTTCCCATGAAGCTGTACCTAATCATTTAATGTTAGTTATTAGTAAACAAATTTGCGGTGGTCTCAATATGTCTCAACCAGAGTTTACACTGTTTACACTGTGGGAGTTTCATTGTCTCAGGACAGCTGTTTGGTGAGGAATCCTTTCCAAATCTTGTCATGAACCAGTTTTCAGTATGTCAGCACACTGTGTTTGGAAGCAGACCCAAAACAGGATGAGGAGAAACAACATGTTAATTACCTCCAAGTCAGTTAGGCATAATTGCCTCTTACAACATACATTTGTTGACCAATTAGTGGGACAATGATTTTGGCAGCTGAATTTTTTTTCATGCAGGAAAATATAAAATTCCACTTCTGTGTGAGTTTTTTTTTATGAATTTTGGAGTTGTAGTGTTCTACCACTAAATATGCTGTATTATGTTGGCAAAATAAATACAAATAGAGTATTTACATCTATATTCATATTGATGTTATAATGAATACAGATCTGATTTAGCCAAAAGCAATTTTGTATTTAAAAAAAAAAAAAAAAAAAAAAGACTGAAATCGGTATTTCAAGGTCAAATAAAGGTTTGGAGTGACAACTGAATAAAAAATGAAATTGTATGTGTACGTGCAGCAGCACATCCCTGGAATGTCCTCAATACTACTTGTGTAACCTGTCAACCACTGTCCACTGGAGCATGCTGAGGAACTGCTGGTAACTAAAACAGTCCTAGAACTGAAATATTGTAAAAACCTTGCAACACCCAGTCTGTATATCTATGAGCTACCGTGAACCCTACCGAAATGAACAAAAAACTCTGGTAGTTGGAGTTTGTGCATCATGGCATCTGTCAATGCGCAGTGTCAAAGTTATACAATTCTGACTTCACCTAGATATGAAAATTTGTGTATGGTTATACATTCAATGTTCTTCTAAGTAAAAAAAAACAAAATTAAAAACTGTACAAAAACCTATTTTGACCCCTCAGATTGTCAGTGAACCCACTGTGAATACAGCTGAACCAGCAACTACAAGTACCACAAGTTTGCCTCTGACAATTCAAGCTCTAGGAAGCTGCCACATGGCTTGGATTACACTATATTCTCAACTTTGCTGCATTGTCTAGGCAGTTCTCTGTAGTGTTTGGCTGTGGGCTGCCACTGTCAGTATCAGCTTGAGTGTACTGTAGACTTTCTAGCAGATTGTACCTCCCAAGGTTTAGCCTATAGGGAAAACACTTGGAGAAGACAATACCCCTGACGCTGCCATGCACACAAACACTTGGCAGTGTTACAACTGTCTTGCTCCAAGGAATGGACTCTTGTAGTGCATGTGCAAGAGAAGAAAGATGCCAAAGGATCTGCAATCACAGTACTTATGAGAAACTTTGTAAGACTTTGGAGCAAACACAAAGGGAAAGAATTGACCATAACGAGGACAGGTCATGGTGATGAACACAGATCGAAATCCACAGAAAAACAAATGCTGGGAAGGTTGTAAATGGCCCTGAGGTTTTATGATCCCGGAGGGCTAAATTTGCTAAATGGAAGTTCTTGCAGCAGTACACATTGTCTGTGAAATTGCTTCCCTTGAGACGTGATGCCGGTAAATGTCACTGTCCTCGCGGGGCTCACATCTTCACGCAGCAGGAAGGACCTGCTGTTGGTTCGGGGTCAGACCTCGGAGGAGATGACCTGTCTCTGTCCTGCATGTTCATGCCTTCCCTCTTCGACTGTGTCTCTCTTTGTCTGGTTTCTCTATCTCATATTTCTCTCCCTCTGTAATACTCTGCCTCTTCCGCTGCCTCTCCCCTCCTGCTTCTCTCTTGCGTACTCTTCTCTTTTATACTTACTTCTCACTCTGCCCTTCTTTGTCCTTGTTACCATGGCTACTGCCTTCTTCGAATGAGATGGGGAGGCAGGAGGACTGATGGAAGATACAGGGGCCTATGATACTCTTGCCATTCATCACTGTCCTTCTCCCTCTCCCTCTTAAATCTTTATCTCTTTCAAGTCTTCAATTAACTGCTGCCAGAGGAAAGTCATGCTGAACAAATGCCAGATACATGCCTTCTTGCTGTCCTGTTTGTCCAGTAATTGTTTATCTCAGATCAAAGACTTAGAAGAAGTCACTGGTTTGATAATGTTGATAATTCAAGACAGACTTTTCTGGTGTCGCAGACTGTTTGAGAATTATTTCAAACTCTAATTGGGTTTTAAGCCTTTGTTTTCAAGATATAATGAGCATCATAACACCAGGTGATCTTCTTCTGGCTAACGTAGGAATGTGGCAATGGGTTAATATAAGGAAACATAAGGAAGTAAGCAATTGAAGAAACCCAGAGGAACAAAGGTATAGGCTCATAAGATGCATGGGAGAGGAAGACAGGGGAACAGCAAAGGAGGAACAAGAAAGAAAAAAGGGATGTGCAAGCCTGTGATGCTGATCAAAGTCTAGGTGATACCCAGGGAGGGAAGGAAAGAAAGAAAGGAGGAGAAAACATACACACACAGAGAGACAGTGTTTGTGTGTGCATAGCCACAGAAGGAGTGAGGCCTGTAAAAAGAAAGGGCAGTGATCAAAGAGGAGATGAGGCTATGGAGGAAGCAAGGGAGGAGTGGGAGGTACAATCAGAGCCACAAGGCCTTTGTGCACATTGAAACTTTATTGTTTTGTGCACTATCTTTATGGGTTTTTTTCTTTCATGATCTCTACCTCCTGTTTTGCCTGGCAGATTCACACACCCACCCACCCACACATAAACAAACTGTCACCACCTTTCATACCAGCTCTGCATCTGCCAGGCAGGGGAAGCACCACAGCCATAAAAGATGTGGTCACACTGCGCCTCACAGCTACACATTGTTATCATGATCATAGAAAAGCCACATTCAAAAAGCTGTCAACTGATGCCACAGGGCCTTCCTGCATTACCTCATTTGCCGGGCTCGCCTAACTAATGAACGGGCACCAGTGGAGGCCGAAATGAGGGAACAGCAGGAAAGTTTAAATACACGTGGCTCATGCACAGCAGCAGAGGAAGTTATTTACATAATGCCTCCCTGATTACCATCCCACTGTCTGCTTGCACTTTTATGTGTTGGTCTTGTGGGTGAAGAGAGAAAGAAAGGAAAAAGTAACACAAGCAAGATTTCCTGTGTAGCTTTGCGATGGCTAATGAGATATTAATTTGCAACCTTGACTTTCATGGCCTTGGGATGCAGATCAAAGGGAGATGATTTGTTTTCTTGATGCGGGACGTGTGGAATGAATCTTATTTCCTTCCATTTTGGGTTAGTCTATTTTTTTCTTCCATAGGTGGATATTGTGAAAATTTGTATGGAGATCAGAGGTATTGGGATAAATGAATCAGAGCAGTAAGTTTTTTTACTTTAACCTTTGATATCATACAATTTTATTTCCATATTTCCATGAATAAAACAGTTCCAAATACCCCTGACTGTCTGTAATGTCTTGTCAACAAGCTAAAATAGTAAAAAAAAAAAAAAAAAAAAAAGTCCAAAAAAACAGACATAGACATATTTCCTATCACGTTTGCTTGAAAAGTTAGCTACTTCTAATGGAGAGGGGAAATAACTGCTTAGCCAAACATAAACACACTGCTTACTGTCTTTGTACTTCTCCCCCACAACATCAAAATGTACAACATCAGCTGTTAAAGCTTCACTTTAAAATAAAATCATACATTATTTGCATTCAAGTTACAAGTGTACAGTCGACTTCCATTTCATAAAACATTTTCTGAATTTGCTGTGCAAGCATCTCTCAGGTGCTAGTGAGTGTGTGTCTTGTATACAAATGCATGCATAACACTGCATGAGTCAGAGGCTGACCTGATTACGTTAAAAAAAAAAAAGGACTGGATCGAATTGTTTACATGTCTCCATAACTTTTTTTTTTTTTTTTTTTTTTAAAGAGACAGACACTATAAAAGTTCCCATTAAACATTAAAAAAAATATATGCTGGTATAAATAGCTCAGTAGAGTTTGGCTTGTGCTACTCGAAACTGCAAAATGTTATTTCTGAAAAGCTCAGCAGAAATGTTATGGCAGGGTCTCTCAAAACAATCTCGACCTTGTTGTGAGTGATTTCATTTAGAAGTATTTTCTGCAAGGTGGCCTCACCAAACTCTGTTGTAGTCGTGGAGGAGAAAATGTACGTGATGACAATGAATTGGCTGTAAAAACACAACTATGTAGACATTTGTGGAGATTTGTATATTCAGTAGCTAAACAATACTGCTATGGTAGTTCACCAAGTAGCACTGCATTACAGCTCAGCTGTATACATTGTTTACAACCACTTTCATGTTGACAACAGCACCCCTGTTATGGGCGCCGTTTCCATGTGCATTTAGTAATTTAGCTGGCGTGCGTAGCTTTATTGTGTTTTGTTTGAGCTGACCATTTAACCACATTTCTAATAATTACACCATGGACATAACAAGGTTGCAAACAAGTAATGACATGGTACACATAACGCTTTAGGTTACTTGAGTAACTGAGTTTAGAAGGGGATTCTCAGTGGATATAATTAGAGCAGGTGTTAAAATAGACACAGTAATTCACATTATCTACGTCATATGAGACGATCCATCGCCTCAAACCCCCGGTCCAAACTTGAGTCACCCAGATGACACTTCTACCCGGCAACTGAACACCTTATCACATTTGCAGACAGGCCGGAGAGAACATAACTCACAAAGGGCACTGGGGGGCCAGCCTTGGCCTAGAGGTTAGATGGCCCCAGAGTTGCTGAGCCTCTCTTTACACTCCTTATGAATGATGCATGGCTGGCTGGAGTTTGGTACTGCGTGGGGAGGGAGAGGGAGTGAGCGACAGCAGCCATAGAAGCAAATGAGCATTGATCAAGGGCACTGCAATTACACTGACCTCAGCTAGTTCCTTCCAGTGGGTGCCCCCAGGAGTGGAGGAAATGGCCTCAGCTGGATGAAAAGATCTTGAGGTGCGTGTATGTTTGTGTGTGTTAAGCAAAGGGGGTGATCCTGTAACTGTAACATTTTCTTTTCCCTTCTTGAATTAAAGTTACAGAGCGAAATTCATAGATTTTTGACTCTTAAAACATGAGAAGTCCAAAGTACAGAGAGAGGCAGAAAAGAAAGAACCATTCTTTCTTTCATTCGTGAAAAACATACTCAGCACACATGCATGTTTTTTGTCCAATGGCGGCAACATGGTACGGTAATGCCTAAAATGGGACTGTGAGTAGGTGACAGGGATGAAGTAGGATAAGGGGGGGCTTGGTGAGAGAGAGAGTGAGGTGTGAGATAAAAGGGAAGGATGGGAGGAATGCAAGAGGGAAGAGGAAAGGTGATACGGTGGGCTGGGGAGTCGACAGATTGATGGATGGCTTTGCTGCAGATGGATACTGAGCAGAA
The DNA here is from genome assembly GCA_033000465.1 of Sciaenops ocellatus. NCBI lineage: Eukaryota > Metazoa > Chordata > Actinopteri > Sciaenidae > Sciaenops > Sciaenops ocellatus. The sequence continues at coordinate 19,046,843 of CP136882.1, read as the reverse complement.
ACAGAGCTGCAAAAACACACTTTAGCGCACACACACACACACACACACACACACACACACACACACACATATGCAGACACCTAAATGCACTCACAAGCACACACACATTAGGGATACCATTATAAAAAGAGTCACAAATTGGTATGTTCATACACATGTGAAAACAATCATACTGGCACATAAACAGTCAGACACTTTAATCCAAACGTGGCATTCAGGTGCAGACATTTAACCCATAACACTTCGTCTTTTTCATTTCTTGACACACACACACACACACATTATTAATGTGTGTCATGCAGCATGGGGTGGTGCACTGACTAATAAGTGTAAACAAGTATCACCATGGGGCCTATCATACAGCCCAGTAATGGTTATTACCATCATCACTCTTCCTATGATTATCTAGGCCCATCGTTACAACATCTTTCCAAGCCAAATGTAGCACTGGCATTGCAGAAATTACACTAGACCTCTCTCCATTTTGCTCATTTACATCTCAAGCACATCTGCTCGCAAGGTGTCACCACCGTGTATTAAAGGTTTCAAGCTGATCTGTCAAAGACAAAAAATTACACTTGGCTCAATGTATCTGTAACAAGCAGCAACTCACTCGACAAGACTGGTATGTTCCCATCTGTTGATGTGTTGTAGCGCACGGTGGTGGCAACTGTGCAAGCTGAGTGTACAATAACCACATGGGGAGGAAGGGTTTGTGGGTTTTAAATGCCAGATAAGTGTATACTAACAAAACAAAAAGCAACTGCGAAACTCTGCATGTAGCCCGATCTATCTTATTTTGAGACTGAACAAGCATTGAAACATGTCTCTGATGAGGTGACACAGTCCTTGTTTGGTTGGTGTTTGTGTGTATCTGTGTTTGGGTTAACATTTGGGATTAGAGCTCCTTTTAAATGTTACAACTCTTTATCCACCAATATAAAAACAATCTTTTTTAGGCCTTCAAAGAATGTGTCAGTGGCTTTTCACTTTGTACTCCTTCAAATGGGAAAGCTGTAGGTCAGAGGGAGGAGGAAAACATGATTTATCTGTTTCCTTCTCATCCTGGCAATCAGAGACATTCTATCAGTGCTTCTTTTCAGTTGATTTTGTCCTTGGACTTGGAGGGTGCACTTTATTCCTTTTATTACTCAGAGCAATAATGCTCCTGCACAACCTGATCTGATCAATACTTATGCTGTTTGATGATGTGCTAAGCGGAAGGCGTTAGAATACACAAGCACATTGGTGAATGATCAGCCTCTTACCATTGTGCTGTCAAACATGTTCATAATTTCAACATACATTATTATAACACTGGTATAAAACCTTAGCCAGACAATTGTTTGTTTCTAAATTCAGTTAATCTGATAAATGATTACTGTTACATTGTTTACAGTGGTGTAGTGTCCAGTTTAGTTTACCACTATTTACCACAGATTTACCACTATGTGATTTTGTAATGAAGCCCCAGTTTTATCTCTATACTAAACGTGGAGTTATTGACACACTTGAGTTCATTAATGGTAAATAATATATAAACTGTATCTCTGCCAAGGGGTTCTTTATTTATTTTTAAGATTTAAAAATCTTTCAATGTTTGTTGAAGGCTTTTCTTGCCAAATTATGTGTTTGGTTGTGAATGCTTAAAGTCTGTGTAAAGTAAGAATAAATATGTGTTCTGAGTTTGTCAGACCAAAGAAGAAAGTGTTATTAACCCAGTGAAATTTGAATATTTAAAAATATCAACAAGTTTATGAAATTAGGTGTCAAAATTGGGTAAAAATGAGCAGGATTCTTCAGGACTGTGAAGCCATGCCCACTCGTGGGAGCAGTCAAGCAGCAATTTTGAAGCGACTGAAATGTGTCAGATGAGTTCAGAAAATTATATGACTAACTTTGAAACACTCTGAGCGAGATGAATTAATCTCTATCTCTCTGCTAGGGGTGCAGAGGTATGCTCAGGGTGGCCTCAGTGTGTCATCGAGCCACCGTTTAGGACCGCCCAAAAAATCCTGGACTGAAAACTGGTGAAAAACTGTTTTAACCTCTAACTCCACATTTCAGTAATATATCGTTCAAAATCTTTTCACATGTTTTCAGCAACTATTTTCCAACATATTTAATGTATTTTGAAAGAATTGCCTTTACACAGACTTAAAGGTATATGTGGAACGTGGGTAAAATATAGATAAGTTACCTAACTGTTCGTGAAGGCACTCAACACACTCTCTCTGGGTGGATAAATCCTTAAAGCATTATGTTTTCAAAAAAACTTTAGAGTTAAAACTTAAGAGACAGACATAAACTGAGAAGTCTGCAGTTTTTTCTTTCATAAACAGTCAATATGAAGCCTGAAGCTGTCTTCATAGTTTGTATAGTATAACAGGTGTAATCATTATTGCCCCCTTTTCAAGCTTTGCTGAAACATCTTATTCTTCGTTGCAGCTTGAGACCATGTTTTTCTTCCTCAGTTACTGTTCGTTTGGTCACAGAGGCACAGATAATAAACTCATTCATTGTAAATTAATTAACAAACATAACAGTAGACTATTAGAGTGAATTATGAAAATTGCAGTGTGCAATAGCCTGTATATGGTATGCAAATGCTGCATATATTAGTGTGATGTTTAATGTTATCCTTTGAGACATACAAACCATCAGTACAAAGCAATTTATATAACTGATATGCCTTAGCTTTATTAGAGTTTGTTGATACTTTCTTTTGTTGATTCCAGGAGAATATTTTACTTCTGCAGGGATGTAGAGATCAGGTGCAGAAATGTTATTGTGCTGAGAGGGATTCTTGCTTACGGACACTTCAGCAGAGGCCAATGCCTGCAAACTTTGGGCTTTAATAATGGTTCTTTTGGTTGTGTTTCCTCCAAAGAAGTTAGTGGAAAGCAACAGGAGACATGTAAACGCAACAACAATAAGATGGACTTAATCCCATAACTATGTAAACCCACACTATTAACTCTTACTCACTGAATCACCATGCCTTTATTCTGCCACATAATTCTTTATTGCAAGTCATCCGTATTTTCACGTATACCTCTTATTTCTTGTTCCCTTTAAGGAATAGTGGACAGACGACTGCACATAGCTGATTACACTTCAGAAATTTCCTTCCACAGAGTAAACATGATGAAGGCCAGGACATGTTTAACATTCAATAATCACTACTTCCAATACTGTGGCAAAAGACACAGTATTTGGAGATGGCATTCTTATGTTGTGTCCACATGTAAAACATGTTGGCCAACTCAGTGACTGTTTTTACTTTTCTGTTAGTAGATGTTGATTTGTTGAACTGATATGGTATGTTCAGTAAAGGATGGTTATCCAAAGGTGCTGTGCTGCTATGAGACTTTTTCACTAAGCACCCTTAGCCTTATTGTCTCAATAAATGAAAAACTGCCTGAAAGTTGGATGTGGTGTTCTACTTCTACCCCTCCCACCATCAAACTATCCTTACTTTCCCTCCTAGAAGAAACACAGCTAAGCTTGAAACACCTGATGAAATTCCCATCTGCACTTTCTCCCTTTGTGCCACTACTGTATGTACACAGGCATTACAGCTTTCCCTTCTCTTTGCTTTCATCTCCTCTACAGTCTTAGCAGGCTCACTTTGTAATGGATTAAAACAGCAAGTGAACCAGAAGCTACACTTACTCAAGATGATTAATAACAATACTTTCTACTTGACATAAATACACAAGATAAAATTAATTGCTTATATGAACAAGCCCCCAAGAGGCAGAAAAACACCAAAAACCTATTACTGGACCACAGTGGCAACATGAAACTCGTGGTTGATTTGTTTCTGCTTAGTGTTTGAGATGTATAAGCACATATGCAAGTCTTGTGTCCGCACGTTCACATGTACACAGATGCATAACGTACATGCACACATAATTACTGAAGATGCATGCACCACGATGCCCAAAAGGATACTTTATTAATGCTCGGCAGTTGGTTTCCCTGCATTTCTTACCTTGTTTATCCAAGGATCTATACTGTGTACAACAACTAATTCACTGCGTGACTCACACATATATGAACATTTGATTTTAATCAAGCTTCGGCCCGTACGGAAGACACTGGAGTGGCAGAGCTTTGGCAGGAGTGCATCAGCAGAGTGATAAGGTTACAAAAGCCACCCTGTGCACCTCTTTGAATATCAGCTATGTGAATATCAGCTGTCAGTCAGCTGGTAGTAAGATCAGACTGATGATAAAACAGCGGTTGGCTGATGTAACTCCACTGTCCTACCTGAACTTAGACAATGCTCCATGTGTTTTCTATATCCATACTAAAAAGTAATAAACACTTAAAGCCATGATAAGAACCATCTGTTGGATTAACCAAAAACTCTCCCTGGATGATAAATAAGAACTCCCTTTCCATTAGGGAGGTCGACCTAAAGTATGTTCATTCTCCCCCTGCCAACTCAAGTCGTAAAACGCAGACAGAAAGACACAGAATCTTTTCTCACTGAAACAACTTTTGGGTTGTGCAAAACTCAGTGTTTTAACAAAAAATCTAATGTTTAAAACACAAATAGTACCAAAAACACCAGATATGCCCTTAATAATGAGACTGTCCTGGTTTCTGCGTCTTTCAACCCAAATGCTCAACTGTTTTGACCTACTTGCTGTTAGTAAAACAGAAGTCTGACAAGGCTGGAACCTCAATAGGCCAAAGAGTACCTTTTTGGCAACCTCTACCAACTGCCTCTCACTGTACACTGTTATATCTATCCATCATATTATGCAAACAGGGATTTGAAAGCTCCTGGGTCCACCTCTTTGGGCAGCAGAATATATAAGCAGGCAGTGTTCTGTCAGTCATGGCTTCAGTCACTGATCACACTGTATATAAAAAACAGAGTGTAAATAATGAAATAAACTTTTTTTTTAATTTTTTTATGACAGGTTGTTCTGACTGAAATTCACAAGAACAGGATTAGTGATCAATTATTGACTGGAAATAGATTTCCATTCCCAGTTTGCTACAGTACTTTATCTGTGTGCAAACATACGTGATTAGTGACTCCCTGTTAGTAATGCTAGCCTATCAAAACAATTTGACAGGCAGTACCTGTACTGACCAAATGATATCTGCAGACTTTTACATAGCAGCTGTTGGACTCAGTTCCCTTTCACACCACCTGCAACCATTCAGAAAAGAGAAACACATGAAGTCTTTAGTCACAGTGCGTACAAGCTGTACAGAAGCTCTGACTGTTTTTGTAAAAGTGTGTACTTGTGCACATACATTCCATTGTATGATACTGCAGTGTGAACACATCTGTGTGTGCACACTTCTTTATCTGTTTGTTTGATTGATTATCCAGCAGCATTTCAACACCTTTATACTTTACTATCTATCACTCTCTTTTCATTTACACACACATACACACGCATATGTACACAAGCCATATAGGGGGTGAAGGAGGCCCAGCTAGCGGCATATTAGCCACCTGTGGGCAAGCCAAGAGCTGTGTAAATACCCAGGGGAGAGAGGGGATGAGCCGTGGCGCCCTGTCAGCCCTAATCTAGGAAGACACCTAATCTCCACAATCCCCTACGGAGCCTTCTCCATCACTCCCAGATGGATAGGAAAAGTACCTGAAGGAACGCCATGACAGTATCACTGTAGAGAATACCAAAAAATATTCTAGGCCACAACAGACCTCAAAGGCCAGATTTAAGGATTAATTAAGAACTGCTGTCAGTGTGTATTCTTTAGATTACATTGTGATGAGTCTCATCTTTTGAAGAGCGACATTAATCAACCATGCTGAAGGTCTACACATTTGGCTGCAGAGAAATTTCTTTTCTTGTTCCATGAAATGATGAAATAATCGTTCGCTGTTATCACATTCTAGTGACTAAGATCAAACACTTCATACATTTGAGCAAATTACCATTTTCACTGACTGTACTGCGGTGAAGAGGAAATTCTATTGTATTAATAGCATATTACAATATTTCCATTATTAGTGCTCTGTACTCATTTTGGCAGCCAGATGATGATGATATACTTTATTCTCCTGCTTATAAATGATTTTTCATGGTTAACCTTGTGGGACCTCTGATGTCATGGGTGTAATTGTATGAGAAGATAGGGAAACATGTCATCCACATGAATTTCATAGAAATCATTTGTCACAACCAATTACTGTAAGTCTGCAACAGTGTGTCTGCAACAATATGAGTCTATCCATGTGATATCTTATTTTTAACACAATGATTTCATCTGATTAGTTTAAAATGGAAAACAGTCTGGTCATGCAGATACTTAAGGGATCTTATCTAAATTATTTAGTTATTTTTTAATGATGAAGCAAAATGGAAAGGAGTCTGGTTTGTAGTTTTAATGTTATAATGATGTTACACTATATCTGTGTGAGGGCTAATGCAGCTAGGAATGTCCTAATAACTCATTTAGAAACAGGATTTGGTTGCTCTTAAGTTATGTCTATTCTACAAAAATACATTTTTATGCACCAATAAACTAGGAACTTTTATGTTTATGCTCATGTAGCAAGCATCTCCGTTAACCACTGGACAAGATTATGGAGCTCACATTTGCATCCACATCATAATTACACCATGATTATGGTGTAATTATGATTCTACTTAGTCAAATTAATCAATGACATCATTTTGTATTTTAATCTAAACACTTTGTATTATTTTTATTGCAGAGATTCAGTGGGCTATATTTACAGAATATGGTAGAAATGAGATACAATATGTATGGCTAAGATTTCCCCTGAAAATAAGAAACCAGATTCCACTGGTCCTACATCCACAAAGTCCGCCATGTTCTACAGTAGCCCGGACCAGACAAAGTAAACACTGGCTCTGGATAAAGACTTTTGTCTGTTCTGTGTGTTTGGTGGACACCATAGTTTCTCCTTATCGTTAGGAAGGAAAGGATGAGGCGAGGGGTTTGCAGTCAGCTCCAGCACTGCTAGATGGCACTAAAATCCTACACACACCTTTAAATCATGGCTCACATCGTATTTTCTCAATACACCTTTCCAGTCACAAGGTCATATTATGCTTTATGTAATGTGGATGAATAGTATCCAATTAAGAACACACCGTCATTGGTGAGACAGTTTCCAGTCAATGTCTCCCCCAAAGATTAAAATTTTGTCCTTGACTCGACGCGACTCGACTTGATATCCAAGTATTTCAGTGAAGGTCTGAGTTGGAGAAGCAGTAGGTGGTAATGTTAGAGACAATAAATAATACATTCCTCTGAATCTGACCCTTGTACAGTCACGCCTCCAACACTTAGAATCAGATATGATCTGCAAGGACGGACGTTTAATAATTCAATTGGCTGCTAGTGAAGGACATCTAAACACATTCATCTAGTTTGAGCTTTCTGTTGAAATGACTGGCCAGAAATACGCAGTGGAGAGCTCTGGTTTGTACTGAAATAAGCACTTTTCTGTGAAAGTGGATGTGAGCTGAACCTCCACCCTAATCCAGTAACTCACAGCCAAATGTTACTAATAGCACGGCTGCACTTCAAATAGCACTTGAAAGGTGATTGGGGGAGGGGAAGAAAAACAACAACCAATTTGCATTTTTCGAGCACGGCTCTGGCAGGTGGAGTGCTAATGAACAATTCTATGATCCATTAATCGGGATCTCGTTTGTACATGGCCGTCATCACAAAGTGCCACTTGAGTTTGCATGTTTGTGTGGCTCCATCAGAAGGGTTAATGGAGACAATGGTGCTAATCAGTCCAAAGCAAACAGCTCTCCTCCAGTTTAAATTCACCAGCAGCCAATCAGGTAGGTAATGGCCTATTGGGGTGCCTAGTTCAAATGTATCATTGTGCATCAATGTCATAACAATAGCCTTGTGTGCAATGCTTAACATACACAAGGAGACTATAAGAACAGGGATTATAAGAAGTATGATGGCCCTATTATGACTCCCATAATTATTGAATAAAATGCTGTAATGCTGTTGTGATTATAGGTGTGATCTTCCTTGGTTATCCCAAATGAAGTTATACATTTTAAATCAGTCTGTGTCTTTATTATACCAAAGCAAACCAGCTCTTGCCAAAGCCATCTGTTCACATAATCGGTGCATATCACCCCACCGATCCCCATCCATCATAGGTAAACCAGTCCAGTACATTACAACCCTTCCTACGTTACATAATCTACAAGTACTCCTCCTTTCCTCTCTCCTCACGGGACGGCACTTTGACGGTTAGACCAAACAATGTCTATTCTCTTCCTGCTATGTAGGCCACCTTTTAACCAGTATTGAGAACTAAAATGTCAGGGAGGATTACAAGGTGAGTTTTCAATGGCACTACAGAGCAAGAGGCACACACCTCGGTGTCTTGTTGCTAAACATAAAGGGAAAGTGCGGATGCTTGCCGGCCCAGCCTTGACCTTATTAGGTAACCTCTCGTGAAGAGCCAGATGGCAAGAAGTGAAAAAGAAGGCGACTGGTCAAAAAAAAAGGTGACTAGTGATGTGTAACAAAAGAAAGTGTTAGAGGCTCTTTGCAGATAGAAACATCTTGATCATAACAGTAAGGGCCTTCTGTATATTAAACACAGCTTCCATATAATCTAAATAAACGTGTCATGGGAGGAAGTAACATCTGTGCTGAATGTACATGTACATTAATATTATTTTAATGATTAACCCAGGCTTTGCAGATATAGTAATTTCACTCAAACAAGGCTTTTACCATGGTAACAGGTCGTCTGTCTCATGCCTTGTGTCCTTGCCAACAACATCACATCTTATGTGGCAACCAGAGAAATCACCAACCTGTGAAGATCATCAAACAGAGTGGATATATTTATCTTTATCAAGTTCCTTAGTGGAACTTTGTTATAAAGCCCAATCGGGTTCATATGTTAGTTGAATAAACACTAGAATAATTTGAAATGCTTGTAAAAATCCAGAGGAAGTCAATAAGACAGTGATGAAAAATGAAAGATGTTGATTAGAACAACATGATACAAACAGCCATTAAGTCTAACAAATTAGGTTGACAATGCCAGGTTATCACTGTAATTGCACCGCAGTTATTGTGCACCGCATGCATTTCCACCTCATACAGTGAACCATACATTTATGTCAGAGCCATAATATAAACACATGACAGGGGGTAAGCCTTAATGAGTCAACATGGAGAGCTGTTGACTGTGCAGTTCTGAATGATTTATAGTCATGGTGAAGATAATGGCCAGTTAAGTTAAAATATTACTCACAACATGTAACATCTTCTTCTCAGTTCATCATTGTGTTGCGTTTGTCCAATTATTTCTTTTTGTCTAATGTGGTCAACCTATATTTTCCTCTGTATGTTCCAATTTTCATCATCTGCAGTGCACCATTATAGTAAACATATAAACAGTAAGCAATGAATAAATAAGTAAGGAAACAAAATTATGACATATCAGTGTCAACAATACAAAATGGTCATGACACTAAAAAGAAAATGCACTATATGGATAAAGGGCACATAGTAGACAATGGGTATTCATCAAATTTCCCCATTTGGGAATTAAAAGAGCATCAATGCCCATTGTAAACAGACTAAATTTTCTGCTTCACTATCCATCCGCTGTGCTCTGTGGTAAATACTTGAATGAGGTCCCAGTGTTAGTCATGTGTCCCCTGCAACCGATACGCAGTGATATGCAAAATGGCACGGATCTACTCAGGAGACAAAAAAAGAGACAAAGCAAATGTCAAACTGTGTTCCTCTGAACTGGGACTGGGGGTGCAGGGGTGGGGGCTTGTTGGTGTCGAGGGGAGTTTATGCTAAATTTATGTGTGTGTCTGTGTCTGTGCGCTGGCAGGGGCTTATGTGTGCAAGCAGATGTGTGCAAACACACGTTAGCGTACTTATGCGTGTGCGCATGTGTGTTTGTATATGCAATTATCAGCTTCATCAGACATTACTTTGTCACAACTATCTCCCCCTGTCAACCAAACAATCCCCGTAAACACACACACACACACACACACACACACACACAAGTCTCATGAGGCTTGATACTTAATGCATGGAAGCAGGAGGGTGTCTGGTGTTACTGTGGGGCCCTAAGCCGGTTAATGACGCCGGGCACCAGAAGCCCCACAGATGGCTAATCTAACCATTGTCTTCCCCACCCAGCTCCTTGGAGCGAACTCCCATCCCATTGGCCCCCCCATGCAGCGTGCTACTGTTTACTCCTATTCTAACCAATTCTAATCCTGTTTAGCAACATTCTCAGAGCACTGAATGGCCTTTCCCCCTCTACCCTCACCCCTCTCCTTTCTCTCTTCCCTCTTCTTTTGTTTTTTCAAATGATAAAACGGGACGGCTCGGTGAAGAGGGGCCACAGTTATCCTCACTTGGGTAAAAAGAAGAGATAGGGCCACTGAGAAGGGGTGGGGGGGATGCAGAATGAAAGCACAAGGGAGGGTGGGAAGACCTTGGAATGTTCAGGGTTTCTTTCAAGGCGAGTTCATGCCCCAGCTAATTAACAATTATGTTTCATAGTTCTTGCATTCACTAATATGCAGAGATGATGGATATGGTGCTGACATCTTCAGCCTCCTGATGTTGCCTCCCTCTCGCTTTTCTCACGTAGTCTGTCACTCGAAGTCTGCTGTGTCAATCTGGGCCCCAGACTGGCTGAATGATATACCCAGAATGCCTTCTCCTCTATCTGGAGGGAGGTGTCTGTGTGTGAAGACAGCATTGTATGTGGCATATAAAAAGGCCTCACTTGTAAATCCATTGATTGTAAGTGCACATATGCATGCAACTAGATGACTCTACACACACACACACACACACACACACACACACACACACACACACACACACACACGCTGTCTGTAACCTCTACCAAAGCAGGAATGTCACAAAGCAGCCTGGGGAGGATCAGTGGATTGGGCCTGTGTGTTCATGTTGCCCTCTCTGCTAGTCTTTTCACTTTTGTTTCCATACATATCAAAGCATTTTTCAGTTCTTTTGCCTGGCCTGCTAATATGACACATTGCCGTTTATACTGATTTGAATAAGTGGATAAGGGGCACAAAGGCCCACACAGAATAGGGAATGACTTGAAACTCTTTCATCGCCTGCTGAAAAGGACATTGTTACTGTCCAACCTCACCGCCGCGTTCCAGAAGCGTTTCAACAGTGCAAGGGAGATTACAGGCGACGAATGAATCCACTTAACACGTTTTGTTTTGTATTTTTTATCTTTTCTTCTCCTCCTATTTGCTCAGCGGTGAACATATGAAAAGGAGAAATTATACACAAATGGGATTGCTGTCTATCTGTTGCGCCCAGGTATTGGCACGCCATGACTTCAAAAGCCACTGTCATGCTTTGAAGTGCGGCTTGAAGAGAGACACCTCTTTTTTTTTCTTGTTGCAGTAATTGTTCAACACACTGATACTTAACACCCCGTCGAATGACAGGCTTGGATTCTGTGAGCATGACAATCGGACCAGGTCACAAAATCCTCATATCCAATGACACAGCAGAGGGTAGAACACCAAATGATACCTTACTGCGGTGATTTTAAAAGGAAACTCCCCGACCACAGGCCGGTGTAGACAGTTACTCATCAGATACCCATCCAACTTCAATCTCATCTAATATTTAAATTGATTCGATCTGCTGGCACCCAGTTGTTTCACTTTAATGCACTCATGCAGGGTCATCAGCCACCTTCTGCTATCCTGAGCTATAATTTTCCCTTTAAAAGCCTTGTGTCAAGCAGTTCAGGTAATTAAGAAAACCTACTATCTTGCCTACACTGCTGCTGTCTGTGCATGTATATTTCCCCCCCTTAAATATTCAAGACGTCCTGAGGCAATCTTGTCGTTTAAGGGTTTTCTATGTAAAGAAGATGGGGAAGGACCCAGTAGAGCATGGCTGCCTCAGTTAATCTGTAGCCATACCTGTGACTTCTCAGCATCATCTGTAAAGATGAAAAAACAAAGAAAAAAAAAAAGAAAGATATTATGTTTCTGACCTGAAGCCAAGCAAATGTAACCCTCCAACCCTCTCAACTGAAAACTCTCAAAGTATTTCTCACATTCATTCTTCTATCTCTTTGCTTCATCTTCTTTCATACTGGGTATGCTTTTATCCCAAGGACCTTACAGTACTAAAAGTGCATACATTTTTACCATGGGTAGCATGTGTTCAAAATTAAACCCTGCAGAAATATAACCTCTTCTCATCTTTCTCTTGCTTTTTATGCTAAACCATACAACCCTAAATAGGAGAGACCGTTTCCAACACAGTCTCGTAAAATGCTTTCGTCTACTAAATCAACTTTGGATACGGTCAGTGTTCAAGTTCTGTTAACCCAAGCACATTGTGAAAGAAATGTATAAATTTCTCATGGCAAATGCATTATGTTTTTTTCATCCAGCAGAGGCAAAGAATTGAATTAGTGTCATAGCGACCTTATGCGTTTAAGTCCAACATTTATTCAACTGCTGAGATTCAACACTACAGATTCTGCTCAGGCTCCAAAACAGAAACTTGAATGGCAAGAATGGCATCTGATTAAATTTTATGATGAAATATATTGATTAATGCAGGCTAGTTATTACAATTTGGCAATATTGCACTGTAAATTAAACTTAAACCAACTTAAAATGGTATCTATATGTCTTTCTGTGAACTTTTTCATTGCAAAACAAAAAAACTCCAATGTGTTGGCTCAATGAGATTCCATTATGATACTATATAATGCTGACTCTGCACAACATTTTCATATTTCCCTATCATGCACATTTTTATATGGTATTTAAATTATTGAAATGCATTTAATGGAAAATGTCAGGAATATGGCAGAACAGGAGCAGTGCTCTATACGTGGAGAATGAGGAAGCAGAATGGGCGCTGAAAACTAATTCACCTTATTTTTTTTTTGATTATCGGGTCTTCCCTACCTAGTTGAAGCACTGACTCATGGTCACACTTTGAGGTTAAATAAATTTAATTACTGGCAGGGTTTTGATAAAACATAAGCTTGAATTCATGTAATCAAAGTTGAGTATGAATGTACACAGCAATCCTCCCTCCTTACCTTTATGTTTCTTCAGTAACAAAATAATCCAATTAATCCACCTCACCTCCTGGTGTTTTATGTAGATGTAAAATGTATTTTCTTCTCATTATTTGAGTCTAGCGCACATTATTTACATTTAAAGACATTCTGCACATTCTGAAATTTTATGAGACCAATCAGCCATTACACAGGTATCCCATCCTTAGACCTGTAAAAGAGCAGGTCAGCAGCATCAGCAGCATGAATCTACAATGTGGTTTCCAAGCTGAGCAATAGGAAGGCTGCAGCACAAAGAGAAGCTCTGTTCCCCCACTGATGAGCCAGCACAAACTGCCAGTCCCCTCACTGAATCATTCCCCTAGTAAATGTCCTTCACCATCGGCTTTTATGCAGCACAGCTCCCTCGCCCAGACTTCAGGCACTGTAAACGGCTAGCAGGGTCAGAGTAATTGAAATCATTAATCGTGTTTTATTCCACTTTGGGGCAAAGTAAGCTTGAATTGGAAAGAGGTAGGTAATGGCTTTGGATAATGTACCAGTCTTTGAGGAAAGCGAATGAAACAATATTGAGTTGCATAGACTATTGAGTTTCAAAGGTGGAGTAGTTGTAGATCATCTACTATTATCCTGTCATAATAAAATCATTGATTTATCTTTCGGAATTAATCTCATACTGTATTTATTTATTGCATTAAATTAAATCCACAAAGACATAAAAAGACAGTGACCCTCTCACACACTTGCATACACCTCGGTATCTATTCTTATGTCTAAGTAAAAATGTACAGACAAAAGAGAGTTAATAGTTGAAAAAGAACTGGAAAGTGAAATGGTTGACATTGACCTACAGCAGTCAGGCAGAACTCTAACTTAGAAAAGACTAAACAGCATCTAAACCTTTGTATAGAAATTAACACAAGTAACAAAATAAATGATTTTTGGTATTATTAAATATTTTTCTTATTGGCTATGATGTTATATTTGTGTCATAATGAACTTTCATCCCCCATGGTCACAAGAAATCTCTTCAGAATCAACAAATCTCATCCGTTTTTAATCACATTTAACCTTCTGTCACTTCCCAGAGGCCACAGCAGTTAACTACTATCATATGTGTCTGGACCAGAGAGGACTTAAGTTCAAAGGTGGCTGTCTAGTTGATTGCATGTCCATAGAACAGAGAACCCTGGGGTGCAAAGACACAACATGTCCTGTACCCCCATGGGAGCTGGACGGCACGCTGACCTCTGGCGCCATGCTCCCAGTTTGGCTATGACCTCTTGATGTTCCCCCACTGGTTCAGACAGGCCAACAATGTCAACTGATGTCTGACCTGTCTCCACGTCTCTGTGCTCGAATTTCAACATCGATAGACACACTGGGCAAGGACTCTAAATGTGGTGGCCCGTTCATTCCTACAAAAGCTGCTCACCATGAACAAAAAAGTTTGTTCTGTCCCTGACCATACCACATGCTCATTAATATCTTTATCTGCCTGCCTGGCTGACTGCTGGTCCACATGAATGAAGCAAAAATATGTATGTATTTTGTGTGCGACTGTAATCATTGATAGAGCAGGTTTTAATGTGTGTAAATCCTTTTACAGCCATATGTTTTATAATAATATATTATAAAAATGATGTAAATTATTTTTTAAATGTCTCCAATGTCGGATGCAGTCATTCATCATTACCTGAGCCCATTATAACTTTCATCTGGGTGTAGAAGAAGTAGAAGAAGTGGCCCAACAGCACCAGATTTTTGCTCCTATAACAGATTGCCCAAAAGGTGGAGGGAGAAGACACTGAAGCAGGAGTAATCTTCACCTGGTGCATGTTGTATTTGTAGTACACACCAGCCAACTAAAGCTAAACTAAGCTAGGCTAGGCTAAACTCATGACTGTTGAGCAGCAGTATAGCTGCTTCCAGTAGGTCTGCAGCTGAACTGAACCACTTTTCACCTGACCTGCCAGAAAAAAACAAGTTAGTTAGTTCACAATTAATTAAGGAATGCAAATAATATTTAAATATAAAAACAATGTCCATATCTATCTATCTATGTATCCTAACATATAAATAATATATTGTTTAGGTTACTTTAAAAAGACTATTCATGGAAACAGTTAAATACCTCCCTCTGTAGTCTAGCCAACATGGTACAGTCTGAGTTCCCTTTATTATAAAGCTGATTGGATGTTCATACTTCCTGTTTGGCAGTTTGGACCCCATGACCTGCAGGTAAAATGGACCCCATGCAAACAAACATTTAAGTGATTAAAACTGAATAGAACCGACACATTATTGGTTGGATTAAATGTGTGTGACAAATGTTGCATTAACAATGTGAATAATAGCAGTATTCATACTGAACTGACCATAAAATGACTATTGTTAGCAGGTTAGCATGCTAAACTCTAAACTATGCTTACTCAGTATGAGGCCTTAAGGGTTCTTCCACATACAATATGTGAACAGCTAACCCATTGCTCACTATACTGTAACCTCCACTGGCCATCCTGGATCGGTCACAGCTGTTTTAGGTTTAGATAAGGATTATTATACTGGATATTGATGGTGACTACCATTTTAAGCTATCTGGCATATTGGTATTGACATATACATGTATAATGTTTTTGTTTTTCCTTTTTTAAAATCTAAGAAGCACTAGACTAAATTTGCCATACAACCTTTTTGATGTCTACATTTACAGTGTATCTAATCTTTAATTTTATCTGAATTATGAAATGACACTTGTGAAACTCGTTGTGAAACATGTTTTATAGCTTTGTGGCGAGGTTGAGTGTGTTTTGATTACTGGCTGTAGGCACAGAGAGGATGTGGTTCTATCCTCCTGTTTCAAAGCAGGTTGATTGCCTCGGGACAGGGCAAAGCATGCCTGCATGCTGACACTGTGTGGCATGGCTGGGCAAGCTTTAAGCTCTAACTGGAGATGGAATGGGGTTGTTTGCCCTAGCATCATGCCAGCTGGCGCACCTGTCCGTATCAGCTTATCTGGCTTGGGACAGGTTAAATTGCTCACAAACTGACACAGAGGCATCTAACAATGAAGACGAGAATCAGTTTGTTTATGGTTTTGTTTGTATCTTTGCCACACCTTATTCAATTATCAGTGGCTTTTGCCACAAACAGATTAACTGACAGCTGAACATAATCAAAACAAGCTAATGCACACAACAGGCCAGGCATTAAGTACAAAGCATTCTTGCTTTTCCAGTTCATGTCACACCCACCTCCAGGTTTGCATCCAAACACAACAAATTTATGATGCTTGATTGTGATTGAACAGAAGCTCAACTTCAGACACCACTGACAGACGACTTGAGTAAAGCTGTGCTAAGATATAATGTGACAGAGATCCAGATCATCACTCATCAGTGTTGAGTTGATGAGATTTGAGTTCCTGTTGTCCTTAGATATTAAAAAGTGTGTTCATCTCTAAGAGTAAGTATTTTTTGTCAAGATGAAAGATGCACGCAATGTCGTTTCGTACAAAGAATGCTAAACCAGTTGTGTTATTAAGAGAAGTTGTGTATACCATATTGACATGCATATTTTGCTAAATTGCTGACAATTCACTAATCCATAGTTAGCAGGTTAAAAATGACTGTAATCAGTAATAAAGGATAACATAACTTTACACACTGGTATAATAAAAATAAATGAAACTATAAATTCACAGATTCATGACGTCTTCTTATTGCCAAATCCTTAGTCCGCAAAGTACTCACTAACCTCAACAACTTTCAAACCTCACACAAATTAAGTTTAACTTTCACTGATCTTAGGCGAATACAAATTATCTTAAAATCGTATTTAAAAAGACATTCCATCTCGCACAAGGTTAAATGTTTTTTTTATGCTTACCACTGATGAACCCCATCAGACTGTAATGAATTTCCTACAAAGTAATCCGAATAGCCTTTCTTCAGAACAGCAATTATATGACTAAACCTCTTCCAAGAGGTGTGTGAACCCATTTTGTGGCCTGATTGAAAGCTATTCATCATGGTTGGCAGTCTCCTCACTTCTGCGCCGTGCATGTACGTGTGCCACGTCTCAGTCCTCCGCAAAAAGCTTCTTACATTTCAGAACACAGCATAACGGTCTGTGCCTGTATTTACTGTTCAAGGCAAGTTAAAGGCCTTTTAGCTTTCATGTGGTAAACACTCAGAACTCGGGGACTAAATACAAACTGCACTGAGATTTTGTGGACGTGTCGATGGTGACAGTGAAAATATTTTGTTGTACCTCTCTTTTTTCGGGTATACATGCTACACAATAAGTTGCAGTCTTCACTGTATAATGTGGCGTTGTAGAAGTACTATGTTTAAGTAATACAACTGGAAGTTATTATTTTGTACAACGTTCAACAAGACAGCTGCAGTTACCTCGATATCAGCTTCAAGATTAGTGAGCAAGACACAGCATCAGACATATCTGTATGAAAACATGCTGATTTTTATTTAATATATGTACATATACATTACTAAGATAAGCAATCATCTGAAAGAAAATGTAGCAAGCATTCAGGTCAGCACACTGTGTCACATTGCATTTCTAATGGTGGGAAGAGATATACATTATTAGAGATATACAGCATGCAGTGTGTTTCCTATAGGCTACATTGATAACACGCACACTTAATTTCCCCAGTCATGAGTTTGTCTCTGCAGGGAAGAACGCAGGAGCGAGGAGAGAATCTGTGAAGGAAGAAAAACATGATTGAGGGAGGGAACAGCGCGGCTTCGTAATAAACCTACAGTACGTCATAATTTCTCACCAGAGCTGAAATCCATTTTAGCAAACATGACCGCTCTTTGACCCTCGGAGCAGGGGGCAGATGGTGATGAGGATTAAAGCGAAGGCAACAGACGAGGGAGGGAGCCAAAGGCGTGGGGGATCAAAGCGAGGAGGCAACAAAAGAGGAGAATAGTGAGAAGTTAGCGTCCCTTTTTAGAGGTTAGCTGTATTTTTTTTTCTATATGCCATAACAAAGATGTATTACCATAATCACCACTTCTCCGCTGTCATCAAATCGATTCAATTCCCCTCCGCTGTTCTCAAAGTCCTTTGGGAGAAACATCACTATCTCTGTGTTCAAGGTGAACCGTGTGTCCGCCTGTGTGCAGGAGTGCATGTTTCGTGCGTGCATAGTATGTGTGTGGGACAGAACCACCTCTTTCTGTGTGTATGTGTAAGCATGTAGAGAATGTTCCCTGGCAGAGGCGATAAAGTCTGGCAATAATCACCAGTCCAGTGAGGTGCGTGTTTGGAGGAAGAATTGGCTCAGCCGCAGTACAACCACAGCCACATCATCTCAGCTGCACACAGTGGCAAGTTAACAGCGAGAGAATTGAGCTTTTGACCAGAGGGTCGGCGGTTCAAACCAATCTGGAGAGTCTAAACAGGAAGGTGTGCGAGATGTTTGCCTCTCAAACTCACCCTGTCATTACTATTTTTCTGCCCTTGAGAAAGGAGACGTGACCCTCTAAGTGCTAAAAGTGGAGCGATTTAGCTAGAATAGTGGCACAAAAATAATTCACATGGGTCAGATCTTATGTGTGCACAAGATTTAATACTAATAGGAACAATCAATCCAATAAACAAAGTTAAAACAGTGTCAAAAATGGTATCAGCCCCTCAGAATCAAAGCACATATTCATGTTTTTTTGATGCTCAACTTTGTATCTAAATATTGCATCAAAGGATGCCACTGAGAATTCTTGACTGAGGGAAAAAAAATGCTGCAGTGTTTTTAATATCCTATTAATATCCTGGACATCTGCTACCTGAAGTAACAGATGCCCAGCATGGCAGGTTAAGGATAAGTGGGTACACCAATAAAGCAAAATTCAATTAAACCAAACATTCACTTAATCAGCTGCTACATTAAACACGTTGTGAGAGAGCCCAACGGTGGATATTTCCTTTCATTTTCATGCAGCTACAGCAAAGGCAATTTTGTAAATACGATATATTCATAGTGGAGGGTTAGAACACGGTAGAAAATGAAATCAAAGTGAAATATAAAATGTTACCCTTTGAATTGAACAATGCACCATAATAAATTTACTTTTGTGCGATTGAAACCATTTTCAAAGGTGCAGGTGCTGCTCCTTTTCAGTTCAGTGGTACATGGTGTGCCAGGAGAAGTGATAGCTTTTGGGGCTGTGCTGTGCCCGTGCATGTCTTCCAACTGTCTGCTATGCCTCTCAGCTTATGCGATGTTTTTTATCACATCACACGGGACCACTGGAGCATGTGTGGTAGGAGGTGTTCTTGTATTGTTGTTGTCAAGGATGTCTAGATTTTTTTTCAAACCTGCCGCTAATCCTTTTTTCTGCTCCTGTCAGGGAGGGATGGTATTCATGTCAACACAGCAAAACCGTCTCCTCTGAAGACACGCACACTTTTGCAGCTGGGTATGAGGACGCAAAAGTAAACATGAAGGTATGACCATACACAATCACATCCAGACACACGCAGTGGTCACAGCTCTGATACAAGTGCAACCATCTGAAGGACGTGAAAAATCACAACCTGAGGAACTCAACAAATATACTTGAGAGGAGCTGAAGATTCAAAATCTCCTTTTGAGTATCATACCACACTTATTTTAAAAACTACAATCAGTGAAAATCACTGGCTTTGTAATTAAAGCGCCCTCTGTAATTGCACACCACTATACAACAATCAAGTGTAGGATTAAGGGTAGAAGGATTAAGGGTAGAAAAGAAGAGTAGAACAAACACGACACCACCGCTGTTAAAATGCTCTTACAGTTCCTCTTCAAGTCTGACATTTTCTTTCTCTTCTATCAACACTTCCAGCATAGTACTAGATACTACTGCTTCACAAATTTGCACATTCAAATCTTATTATAGGAGCTGAGTTTATGGGTAGCCTTTGATGTGTGCAGCATAGCTTTTATTTCGCATTTTCCATGTGTTTAATATGACGGCTCTAACAATCTAGAATGTAATGAGAGGTAATTGCCGGCGCTAACTATGCCTCTATCGAAAGCCTTTATTGTTCTTTATTGGACACCATTTACACGCTGATAGCGCACTCTGCTAAATTAGGCTTGATGCAAATCTTTGTTAATGAGCGATATGTGAGCACTGTGTGTTTAGACTTTCTCAATACAGCTATTAAACACAGCGCTTACTGGTGTAGCACGGGCAACAACTGTCCGTGAAGCGTGATTGTCTGATTAGTTTATTTAAATCTGTGTCTAGTTTAACAGAATGATGGCTTCTCTGTATACCAGCTGTCCTACATTTTGGCTTTCTTTGAAAAAGAGGACACATTCTACCCAAGATGCATCACGATCTGGCCTTTGTATGACCCCGTCCGCCATGATGCCAGTGTCTGGCCGCGGGCGGGATCACATATCGGTCACTTTCGTCCAATCAGGATCCTGTGCTGTGCCTCGCTAGCTGCGACTGGTGATGAAACAGAGTCCAGTGACGCCATTGGAGTAGCGTCACAGAGCGAACACAACAAACATAACGGCAAAAAAAGAAAAAAAGAAAAAAAATCCAGCATAACACGGCCAGCACCTTAATCTGTGAAGTCGACAATGTCCCACTTTTCATGATTCATCTGATTTTATTGGACAAAAAGCGCTTTGGATTTCCCGCTGTGTTTGCCCTACACTCAAGCAGCACTCTTTTTACCCTCCGCCTTTGTTTCGTGACAACTCTGGGCGACTCGTACTGTTTACAGGTCACTGGCAGTACCGAGAGGTGAAGCCAAGTCCGTAATGAGTTGACACTTGGTTCCACATAAAAACACCTCACTGGCCTTCGAACCCACGCAGCTGTGCAGCCAACAAGAATGTTAGCACATTATCCAACACCCCCCATTGCCTCACCTTTGTCTGCCTGCCACCTGACATTAGACTGCTTCACTTTGGCCTTGTTAGAGGTCCTTAGTGAGGTCAAGGAGTAAGACTGGACATCTGATGCTAGATGTAAACGACTATAGTTTTTGTGTGAACAAAAAATTAATTTGCCCCCTTGATCAGATTTTTATAGCGTCATTTTGATCCTACATGAAGTAAGTTAGGAATTAATACAAATATAAAGCAGTTTTTTCCAGCTGGTGGTAATTGGTGCAATGGTGCCATTCACCTCTTTCTGTCTACCACTACCTTTATTTTAAGAATATTTTCTCTTTCATTGATGCTATAGTTTGCATGATTTGGTGTGATTGTGTCCCCCTCCTGTAAATCATGTTTAATTGCATATTTTCACCTACTTTAGGCTGTGTATCTGGCTGTTCTCTGATCAAAACTGCTCAATGTTTTGCTCATAAAATGCACAGGAAAGAGTGGGCCAGCTTCAGCATATCTAATTGGGAGGCCTGCAGAATGACATGCCTGAATACTTCACAAAACTGAACGAGAACAAAAGTAATTAGGAGGGCCAAATTTTTCCTCACATTTTAATTCAAAAGTTTGGGCTTTTATTCGTGTTTTGATCGATAATTGAAATTGTTATTGCTGGTTTTGCTTCTGGGAGGCTACCTTGCCACACTTATTTCCGTTACCCTGTGAACACAGAACTAAGGTGTTGCAATGTGTCAAAAGTTTTCAGATTACTATTGGTCATTTGTGTGTACGCAATTCAAATCCCATAAAGCTACAATTAATGCATGTGATCATTTTGGAAATCACTGTCAAAGTAGACAATATGTTAATTTCCCAGACAAAATACATGTGTTTTGATGGGGGGAAATGGAAATAATTCCATCTTCACTCCATTCTAAATGTGATGGAAAAATTCATGTGGCCAGGTAATGTGTTGCATTTCTGAGATGTAAAATTGTTGTGGACAATAATACAATCCTCTACTGGAATTTTTAAGAGAGAAAACAAATGGTTTGTCATTACTGCCAAGTTTGGATGCTGATGTATTTTTTATCTCATGCAGTATGTTTGCAATAAGGAGATAAGGCAGAACTGGGAATGTGCTCTTTTCTATTCCATCCTCTTTTTTTTTTTCTTTTTTTTAACTCAGCCCTCTCAAACTTCCTCAAACACACTGGACTATTTTCCCTCCGTAAATCAAGGACAGTGGGGAGGACGAGGTGTGATTGCTTTCACACCCAGGAAGTAATCACACCAGACCTGCCACAGCTCTGATTAAGACTGATAAATATCGACAAGCAGTTAATGAGATGTCAGGCAGGAACAAGGCCCTTCTCTTCATGCCTACCGATGACACCAATGGAGAGGAAAAATGACCTCAGCTTGGCAATGTCATGATCTTTCATAAGAGCAAAGCAAAAGCTATTGAATATCTTTAGTTGGACAGGATTTTTATCAAACGTGCAGCTGGATTATTCACATTAAAGAAATAGTGGCTAGCAGATGTTTGTTGGGGTATTATTTTTCATAATTATGTCAGCTGAGCAGATAGTGATTTCAATTATCATTTTCATTCAGGACAATGATTTTTTTTTTTTCCATCAGCAGGTTCAGATTTCCCTTTATATAAAGAGATCATGTATGTTTCTGGTTAGCATTGTTTTCCTGCAAGGTGAACATGCCTGAAGCACTACAAACACTGCAGTGCATAAACCCCCCATAAAGCCACACAAACATACTGTAAGCCTGCTAGATACCTGCTGAACTCTGATGAGGACACAAGCTCAGCAGGGGGGCTGGAGGAAAGTAAATTCATTATCTCACCAAGCATCATGTGTGCATTGCTGTATGTGTGAGCCCTAGTCCCCTGAGTAGCAGCCCCATGTCAGTGTGGTTTCATGCTAGGCCATGTGATTTATGGATTATGGTACTGGTATTATGCTCTGTTTACAGTAAATTAAGGCTCTATCTTGATAACTGTAGCCATGAGGACATCTTATCTTCCCACAGCGGCATTTTGATGTGCTTGTTCAATGGCCTTGCCGTACCTGAAGGCCGTCATACCTCTCACATGTGATAGATTCCCACCAACTGTCCAGGTCTGACCGTGAACTCCAGGTCACCCCTTAGTCCCTGGGTGCAGTCCTGTCGAATATTGTTTCCCTGGCAGACATACTCAACCCATCAGACAGAAAGACCATGCAGCTGCACCCAAACACCCAACAATAGGATGCTTGTTCTGGGACAGAAAAGGTCGGGTCCCCTTTTTGGGGAAGGGGGCGATGTGAGCGGGTGGTCAAATATTTCAGGGGTTTTGCAATGGGATAATCCTTTGTGATGTTCCTTTGTATGGAAGCGATCATCTGCAGATTTGGAGAGCATTCGATGAGGTGAAAAACTCACTCTTCAACTATTGAAATAATTATTTACCATTATTAAAAGACTGACATATGTCTGTTTCCAAAAATTCCCTGTGTCAGGTTATATTACAGTATGCAAGGAAATGGCTAACCAAAAATTTATTTTTAAAACATTTATCTTTCATTTTTAATTAATTTATAGTTGTGACTGACTAAAAGGCCAAGACAAATAAAGGGAGAAACATGCCGCAATTGGTGTAACATAATGAATGTTTTGTTAAAGTAACAGGAATTAATCAAATGCCAAAAACTCTGGGATATGAAAATAAGTTTAATCAGATCTGTAAGTGAGTGCATGTGGTGGAAAGATGGTGTGGGGGTGTTACGAAAAAAAGGAGAGGAAAAAAAAACAAACAAAAAAAAAAACATGGTGTGTGTGGTGAAAGTATGAGCTCAGCTAATCAAACAGGAAATTTAATTAGCATTGTCAGGACAAACAGTGAAATAATAACAAGAAATGTGATGGTTGACACACTACGACTGATGCTTCACAGATAACAATTGGAAATGCAATTTAAGGAAATTAATGACACATTTTGAAAGTCAGTTAGTCAAACTTCTCTGATGATATCATGTCGTTATTTTAATTATTTATTTATTTATTTTTTGGATACTTTTTCAGGACTCTTAACTAAAAGAAAGGAAACAAAGGTGCAGACAAACACACACACACACACACACACACACACACACACAGTCACACACATGCTTCTTTGTTGGAAGTATTTGCCAATTAGCAAGTTGTGGGGTTGGAGTGGTAATTAGGCTTTCCAGTCGGCTGGTGTCTGTGTACAGCTTAGCTGAGACAGGTCCGAAGCTAAACGCATCGCTATTTGTCCAGCAATTATGTCAGGTCCCCATGTCACAGTACAGACGTGACCAATTAGCTGTGCCAAGCTAAAGTGAAAGAGAGGGATTATGGCAGAGGAGATGGGAGAGGATGAAAAAGTAGACAGAGAACGGGTGTGTGGGGGGGTTGTCAGTGGGGAGCTTGTAAGAGGGGGAGAATGAAGGATAGTCTTTGGGGAATAGGACAGAATAAAGGGAGACAGAGTTTAGCTTTGGAAATGAGGGTAAGGAGGGTGTAGGGAAGCAGATTTCTTTTTCTTTTTCTTTTTTTCTTTCCTATTACTGTGTGATCATGTTTCGCATTGATCTTTGTCCTGACCGACATGCGGCTAAGACATGCTAATGCATAGCGATATTTATGCTAATGAAACCTCACTGACCGAGTAGGGATAAGAAATTGATGTTTATTGATGTCTCAATAATTCTCCCTCGCATTATATGACATATTATGATGAAACAGACCTGCATTCAATCAATATTCTCCAGCTTGGAGTAATGTGACACTATCTCAACAGCCGTAGGAAAGTATACAGTGCTCTGGTTCATCTTGGCATTGGTCCATATTTACTTCAAACTGACAGATTACAGTACATATCGAGCAATGAAGGAGCACCCACTGCCTGGACTAAATCAACTCAAAATCTATGGTATGGTCCCCTGTCTGTCTCAGGATAGGTACAGCAGTGGTGGTTAACTTTATATATTTACATGTGGTGCCATAATGGATAAATACAAACTATCTCCAAAACCAAATGGCGATAGAAGATGCAGATTATACAATATGTCCATGAAATGTTGTCCAGTGTTGTCCATCAACAACAATGGAAAACAAGAAGCTGTAAAAGTTGTGAAGATCTGAGATTAAATTTATTCTGCCTGCTGCAACACAGAAAGAATCCACATAATCCTCTGTTGAAAGTTCGCCAAGCGCATCAGGAGGGAGCGTTTCGAAAATATCTGCTCTACCCAGACACTGAGACCACCCGATCTAAGACTCTGTGTTTAATTGGACAGGGAAAGGGAGAATAGGGGAGCCAGGGGACAAGGCGAGGGGTGGATGAGGTAGAATCTATGATCTGAGCATCTTTCCCTTTTTTGCTGGAAAACAAGACTGTTGGCTCAGTGCCTGCAGAGATGAGTGGAGCTCATAAAAATTATTGGGCTTGAAAGAAAGCACGGGTAGCTTCAGTGTTGCATGGTATTGACATAGCCTTGCTGTGGATTGCAAACTTTTTGATTTAATTGTGACAAGTCTTGCAAACTTGTGAGGCTGAGACACAAATCACCCCCAAATTGTGATGGTAACTTTTGAGAAATTATATCTGATTTGGAATTATCCTGCAGCATTTTGATATTCTTCTGGACATACATCATGTGCTATTTAGCTCAGGCTTATCACAGGTAAATTAGGCAAACTCCTTTAGAACAGTGGTCTTTAAGCCATTGTTACAACCTCAATAATGGCAAGGAACTTAGCAACTAAAGGAACTTTAGAAATAGATGAACTCTAGGTAAGGATCAATATCCATTTATCAGGTGCCTGTAGCTATAAAGATGAAAGAAAGCAATTGAAAATGTATTAGTTTTTACAGACAGTGTTGCTTTAAATGTCCTCAGACAAAACCTGCCTGAGCCTGTCAGAAACGTAAAACATCAAATCAAGAGATCTTTGGATGAAAAATGAACAATGCGCGTTACACGTACACTAAGCACATTAACAGAAACATGTACAGTTAAATCTGGGAGTGTGGTATGTTTATCTGAAGCGGATAGTTATCTGGATTAGGCTTTGGTGCCACTTTATCAACAAGAAATGTTGTAGTGATAACTGCTGAAAAACTACACGGAGTTCTGGTAATGATTATAGGAGCGAGAGATGGCCATAAATGATTAGCAGTGAAATTGAATGTGTTTGTCTCGGGCAATTACTTGACTGGGGAACATGTGTGTGATTATGTGTTGGCACTGTACCTCATGGTAGAACAATTTAGTCCACATGGATTCAAAACACAACATAAAGACGACTCAGTCAGGAGATCCGGTCACATTTCTTAAATAATTTAATTGCAAAAAGGGTCTTTTTAAAAATATTTCTACAAGAATGCATCATCATTTTTTAGTAATTTTTTTGTGTATTTCTGCACCATTAAATACATCTTAATGCTTTTCAAAGAGGAATTAACAATTGCATTTCTCAGCACTATTCCACCCCCCCCCTCCCAGTTCACTACACATGTACAGTACTCTCTGAAACACTTCCTTGGATGAAGAGGGGGTTTTCAAAAGTGACCAAAAGACAGATGTGGAGTGAGCTTGTTAGAAGACAGGAGAAAAACAGTACTGTATATATTTATTTAAAACAGACAACTGACGAAAAGAAAGTTAGTAAATGGTAAGGGGTTTTTGGGGAGGGGTGGGTGTGCTTGTCTGATGAACTGCAGAGGATGAAAAATAGGGAAAGAAAGGTGGAAGGAATGTTGGGATAGTTTGAATCCTATTGGCACACATAGAGATAACCACATCTGACAAAGCCTAAACTCTGCTGATCAAAGTGTAGTCTGTGTATAAAATGGCAATCCTTTTTATTTCACACTCTCTCTCACACACACGCAAACACGACAGTCCATCTTAATTTCAGCAACGTGCAGTCAGAAGGATGAGCAAAACAAGAGAGTGACTTTTTCTTCCCCTCTGTCAGTGTTGAATATTAAACACTCCCATGAATGTGTGAAAAATCCACTTAAAGATTAATTGTTTGCAGTTGATGTGGTGGCAGTTTAATCATTTTAAGATGCTCAACAGTGCCAGTTGAGCTCATCACTCACGCCCGGTTGACTTTGGTGAACACAGCTTCAGACCCCAGTGCACCATGTGCACCTCATCAATAGTTCATGCGAGCTCCAAAGCGCTGCCATTTTTCATGAGTGGGCATGTCTGCCATCTGATTGTGTTTAGCCCCAATATGCCCCCCTTCTCTTTTTTTCATGCTCATCATCTGTGTCTCTTTTGGTGTCACATGCAACAGTGGGGCTTAGCTGATTGAATTGAGCTAGGAAGAGGGATTAATATTGTAGATTCCTGGGAGACGTTGGGTAAAACTGAGCTTCTGATTGCATTAATTCTGCTCTCCTGCCATCTCAAAACGTAGATTCTATCACTGTTTTCCAATCACAATGTTGCATTGCTTTGTAGACAAACAAAATAGTTCTGCAGAATACTATCAAGGAAACATTTGCACCTTCAGTACGGTCTTATCTTGAAAACAAATCATGCTGGCGCTTCTGATTTTCAGCCATTGTGTCAGAAATCTGAGCTGATGCTTTGATGAAAAAGAAACTAAGAATAAAAGACTTGTTTCCTGTATAGACTGAGTACACGACAGTGAAATTACTGCTTGGTTGTGTACTACAACTCTTAGTAAGTCCTTTACGGAGGGTACTAGCAGTAGTGAAAGCGTCTGTATGTGGAATAGAATGAAACAATCTAAAACAGGAAACACGTTGTTTTGCATAATATCCTCCATGACTTTTGAAAGGACTTAAAGAGAGGCTGACAAAAGTAATATGGCAAGACACACTGCATGGCCACTAACATCACGCTATCATTACACACCTAACTAATAATATTCACATATTGCATCGATCAGCTCCAACCCAAACAGTATGGAGACTGTCTGGAAGATCACCCCAGTGATGCAGCCCCATCCCTTCATCCACCCCTCTGTGAGAAGTGCAAATAGCATGGTCTCCGTGATGCAGCTGCTATCATTTAGGATGAGGGGGCCTGCAGATTTTGGCTGTCTGCGTGCCAGGGCTGTTGATCCTGCACTGTACTAATCATGCAGCAGCCTGAGCTGAGACAGGATGATTGCAGGCCAGACAGGAAATGAAGAGAGATAATGATAGGTCAGCCCGCCGTATGTCTGCCCTCGCTGCAATGCTCATATTCTTGCAATGCCAGATTGGCTTCTGTATTAATCGAACTGACAGACGAGGACCAATAGGTTTCTGTTCAGACAGCTCTGGACTCTGATGAGGATCCTCTTGGAAACTACAGGTCTAGTGATGGAGCACTGCCTCTGAAGCGACTGAAATGATTGGCAGGAAGGAATCACCATGCATCATCTCTGGACCTTCCCCCAAACGACTCCTTAACAGTCATACATAAGACGAATTAGGAGGATCCCATAGTTGGAGGTGATGATAAATAGGTAAAAAAAAAAAAAAAGGAGGTTTTGAGTTGAAAACAATGTGCCTGGAAGACGTTTAGTAACAGCTCAGTGCTTCACAAATGCTCTTTATGTTGAGAATGAGAAGATTGGGGAAGCTTAATATCCAGTTCAGGTAGCACACACAATCTTGGACACACCTACACAGACACTCACACAACAATGGACGAAGAGGGCATTGTTCATCTCTTCCTCTCTACCTCCTGACTTTCCCCCTTGTTCTCTCTTCTTGCTTTGCTTTCTGTTAATTTCACTCTGAATCAAACATTTCACAACAGCACTTCCATTTTGTCAAAACACCATTTTTCTTGTTATTTATCGTATTTTTGTTACAAAACATGTACAGGCTGTTTAGAACAACAACAAAAATACAATATCCAATTTTATATGCAATTTCTTTTGTTTAATAATCATCAATTCATTAGGTGAATCCTCTTGGAGTTTCTATTCCTTCTGATTGTTCCAAGTCCACTGTCCCAAATGGCCTGAAGTCCATCTGGGTGTTAGTGGAGGGGGTGGGGGTACAAATAAATACATAGGGCAGGATGTTGAAATTAAAACAAGAATTTTGATTATTTCTAAATCCAGATAATAGTAATTAGAAAGTAAGGTGTCCGTCATGGTTTCCCTCAGTTTCTGCATGATGCATATATATATATAATTTTATATATATATATATATGTATGTCCTAAGTTCATTTTTTTGGATTCAATAAAAAAGAATGTTTAACAGTTGTCCACAGAATATAGCGTAATTGTTTCAGATATATTTGCTCCTTGTCACGGTTCAGTTCATGCGTTAATTCTCCACGGTGGCAAATAGCGGAAGCTGTATTGTACAGTATACTTGTGTGCAACTTGACACACTCGCACATCCAAGCACACTTAATCACACATACACGCACACATGCGCACGCACACACATACAAAAACGCACACAAAAGGCCAAGTGGTCTTTCTACAGTGTTGCCACAGTCCTCGTCGCCCCTTCATCACATAAAGCGTCCGGTGGGGGTACTTAGGTTCGACCGGCCATTTTTGAAACCACAAATCTCCCAAAAAATGTGTAAGAAAGCCAAAAAAGGAAAAAAATGGTGTGTGGACAAACAAAGATAAAACATGTTTATGTGTAAAAACACAGTTGATGAGCAGGTGATCCCAAGCTGTGGAACAATCCTGAGTCACTTCAGGTCAGGGCGAAGAGGTCATCTGGTGACCTACTGAAGGCAGCAGCCAAAACAAATGTCCAAAAATGTGGCTGCCCTCCTTTGACCTTTATGACCTCTTTCGTCCTCTTGACCTTTAACCTCATTTTTCCTCTTCCACCACCTCACCCTTCTCCAGCAAGTGCCCTTTTAGATAACACACCTTCAATATGAAGATGGAGAACGACACACACGTGCACAGTAAAACAACTTCTATCAGGGAAAGAACTGTCCTCATTCTCCTGTGGGTCCTCTGTTTTTTTTTTTTGTTTGTTTGTTTGTTTTTTTGTTTTGCTTTTTTTTGTGAACATTTGTTCACTTTGTTCACTTTTTAACACCTGGGTGTCCATTCTTTACAAAGTGTTACGTCCATCGAAGCTGGGTTGAGAGGTCAAGGGGAGGGATTCTTGCGTGAGGATCAGAGTGTGACGTTTCAGTTTCAGGGCTAATGCCAACCTCACTAAAACACACATGCATGCAAACGTCAACCCACACCAGAGCTGGTGAGGCACGCATGGATATAAAGGGGTTAACTCCTCTTCCTCTTTCAAAAATACACTCATTTTGATTGGATGGTAAAAGAAACAATGAAGAATAACAAAAAAACAGGAACAGGAAATGGAAGTGGTAGTGAAATAATGAAAAAAAAAATAATAGTCAGAGGCACTGCAAGCCAGTTTCATAGCGTCTAATTGGCAGAGATGGGTCAGGCAGCTAGGGTTTTCCAATGGCTCTCTCTGGCACAGTTCCTCCCCTGTTTTCCTGTCTGGCTGTCCTTCGACTGCATCGGTCTGTGTGTCCTGTCGCTCACACCTGGACAGGAAGTGTTTGGTTCATCTGTAGTCTCATGTCCTGAATGCTACCAAGAATCTTCTTCTGATGGCCAGCCAACGTTACCCCTATCCGCAGCAAGTCCCTGTGCAGTGAGAAGAAAGGAGAAGAAAATCAGAACAGGTGGCTCAGTCATAAAAAAAGAACAGAAGCAGACAAACACCACATGTCCGAAGTTGAAGTGCAGATTTCACTTTTCACCCACAAGTAAACACGCACTCTACCAGGTGGGAACAGAAACAAGCAAGCACCTTGGCAATCACCCATAAAATGGCTGACAGAGGGTATGTCAACAAAATGGGGACACTCATCCAGCTAAAGGGAGTGCTGGTCTGGATGCGACATTCTTCTGTTGTTCGGCAGGTGAGCAACAGGAGGGGAGTTAAAGGACCATAATGTGATAGTTAATGATTAAAGAACAAACTAAGCTACTGTTCGGCAGCTGGCAGACTTCACAGAGTCCACACCACTCTGCAACTTAGCTCTAGAAAAAAAATTGTTACCTACTAGACGGAATACTCAGTTGGGAGCCTGTCAGTCATATTTAGAATGAGTCTGTGTGTCAGTAAATCAGCTTTAACTTGCTCACCATTGCACATTCCTCTGAGCTTAAAAATGTTTTTTTTAAAAAACACACAGAAAATTAGAGTGGAAAGTGTAAATTACTCTTTTAGCCAAGAGTTCACACAGATTACAGTGTGATCTTTAGAGTAAGTAGAGGGCCTCACGTTAAGGGTGCAGTGGGAAAATCTGAAAATGTTGACATACAGTTGACATTACTACACCCTTAAAAAGGCCTGAGAGAGCGCACCTGCTTTGGCCGTCATTAGTCAGACGGCATAATCTAATCATCATGGCCATGTTGATTTAACACTGTACAATAATATCACGAGAACCTCTCTTTTCCGCTCGCTTGTTTGATTTCCCCAGTTGATAGCTGAGGAGAGAGCAAACGGCGTCTGGGGCAGCGATTAGCTGACTGTTGGGCCTCTGCCACAGTCTGCGTCCTCTCCGTTCAGTCACACACACACAGACATACACAAATACTGGATAATCTAATATTACACGCAGACACCATGCACTCTGCTTGTCTCAATGACTTTGTGGCCCCATCCATTGTAATACAAACGTGTGCATCTAAACCCACACATGAACAAACGCATACACACATACAATATGTGAATGTGCACGCACACCCAAATCCAAACTGCACATCCATCCTCTCCAAAGCCAAATAAGGGTGAATGACCGCAATTTCACACAAATAAATGGTATTTTTTTGTTTTTTTCATATTTTGCCATCCCCATCAGTGCAGCGATGGAGGATGAAATGATAATAAATGGGCACCATTAGAGGAATTACTGGCCATTAAGGGCAACAGAGAGCCACAGTACACCACACCTGTCAGCCTGGCCAAATTGAAACAAATTACCCCCACCTTCATTGCCTATTATGCGGCTAATGAGGATAATTTATTTATCATTATAATCCTAATTCATTTATTTGATCATCAGTGGCCTCCAATTTCCATGACTTCTATTACATCATTTCCTGTTTGTAAACACAGCAGAAGGTGGGTGAGTTGTCAAGGTCAACTGGATTTCGTAGTTACGGAAACAGCTACAAGTGCTTGCTGAAAAATTGTACAACGCTGTTAAATTATGGATCTGTTGACTGCAAGTTGTTGGGTCGCATCTGAAGCAGGTGATTGTTTCTCTTCCCCCTCCTGATTACATAATTCTTGTCATTCTACAGCAAAGCCATCCTGATTGGTCAATTACATACCAACATGTGTGTACATAAATACTGCGACATAAAAGGCATGATACTGTATCACAAATGTATGTCTGCTAAATGTGCTTCTATTATCCTTTACATTATTCATTTTATGTCTGAGTCTACTCAGAGCTCCTTCTCCACATCTTAACATGTTTATTTAGCCATGAGACTATTTTTATTCCCTCAAGGTCAATCTGTATAACATCAATTTGGCTCTCAAACTCAGCCCAGTCAATCACTTTAGGCCTGATTAGCTGAATCCACTCCCTCTCCACTCACTCTGCTGTCATCTGGGCCACCAGGTCAAAGGAAGCAAATCCGGCATTGACGAAGTTGTCACGGTAGCGGCTCATCTTGATGGCATCCAGCCAGTCCCCCACAGTGGTGAAAGTGGTATAGTCTGGCACACAGCGGTCAAGCAAGGGCTGGGATACCCTACATTGGGGAGGGGGAGGGAGTTGGGACACAGAGAAAGAGAGAGAGAGAGAGAGAGAGAGAGAGAGGGTTAAGGTCGTCACTCTACTGCCTCTACCGGCCAACCTTACCCCTAAACGCCCCCCGCTGAGCGCCACCTCTCCATCTCTCCACCTCCTCTCCCTCTCTCCTCCCCTCTCCTCTCCTCTCCTCCACATGTAAGGAGTTGTGTGCAGGGGGGTAGGGGGTATGGGGGCGTGGGGGGGCACTTTTATGACTGTGGAGAGACTGGCTGGAGGCTTGGGTGGTGGATGCTGGCGCTGCAGCTGGTGAGGCAAGTCGGTGTGTGTTCACAGAGCAGATGTCAAATCTGGTCTTGGGGCATGACTACCCACATTGTAATTTACAAGGAACTAGAGCAGATTCGTGTGAAGAAACTGTAATCATTCGCTATCATCACAAAAACAAAATGTGTCATAGTATCCAAGTGGGTACTTTTATCAAGAAAGCATTTATCTGGCAGCATCTATGATGTAAGTATGTAGTTATGTGAGCCCCCATGAAACCTTGGAAATATCTGGATAGCCTCTCCTGTTTTTCGTATTGCAATGAAATGTCACTGGGTTGCATAGGGACTGACAAAACAGAAAACAAAATCCCACATGAAATCTGAGCGGTTGTACTGTGATGCATTTTCAAACCACCTACAAATGTGGTTTAAATCTGATTTGGAAGTATTGGATTTCATGCAGTTTTGCTGGACAGCTCAAATCAGATTTGGGTTGCATGTAGGAAAAGTAGTCGAATATAAGCCATATTCTTCATAATACATTATTGTTGGATTTAGAGTTCATTGTCTCAGGATGTGTTTGAGGTGAAAGTACTTCATGACTGTGAAGAAATATCTGTAGAATGTAAACACAGATGTTGTTCATATGTCTGTGGTTGCATGGCAGGACTGACTCATGAACCTGCAGACAATGGCGATGCATGGAGTGCTTGACTGTGCATCTATGTTTATGAGTAATACTGCATTTAGCCGTGTGATAGTTTCAGTGTGTGTCTATTCCTGTGTTTGAGTGTGTTTTGCATGTTCCTGCGCACCTGTTGACAGCCCAAAAGACCTTTCTACAGAAGAAAGTGTGTGCTGATCAATGCTGTAGATAGAGAGGCCACCTTGGGAGTTTTAATAAAACTGTGCTACAACTCAGAGCGAAGTGGAGCGGATGAACAAGACAGGAGGTGGAGGTGGAGGGGCAGACAGGGAGGTGCAGGGAGGTGAAGGAGGAGAAACAGTTGAGGGAGCAGGCAAACTGAAAGAGCACCACTGTCTCTATTACTCTCTGCTCTGTTGATCCCTGTCATCCTTTTTGATGGCATTAGATTCGTTAACAATTAAAAGAGGAATGGAGAGAGAAAGAGGGAGAAAAGAGAAAAGGCATGGAGGGAGAGTTAATAACAGTGATACAGAGGCTCCATTGAGTGGTGTAGATGGAGTGATTTTTAATAAGGCCTGTGCTTCGGAGCCCGAGGCCTCAGGCCGTTGTTAACGCCAGACTCTGGCTTCTCTTAATGGAGCATTGTTAGTTCGCCTTCTCTAAAGTTAGCTTCAAAAGGGTCCAGACTGTTGCTGGCCACATGTGAGCCACAAGCAGAAACACAGCAGGAAAGCAGAGTAATATTGCATGCTAGCTAGTGAGACAGTCACGGGCAAAGTTGGATGTCAATGTTTGAGACTGTTTCTCCAAAGGTTTGTCTTGTTAAACTATTTTGCACTTTTAAGAAGTTTAGACAGTGGATGTGTTTCATTTTCCAAGTGTGAATTCCTGCATGTACAACAAAGGCTTAACGGTGGAAAGTTTAACACAGAAAATACTCACGGCACTGGTGCCGGAAGCCTAATCAAGCCTAACCAAAGCTCAATTACTTATTACACTTGGCATGACTGCATATTGCATTGCAATTGTAAAGTACACATAACACAACACAACTAAAGGACTTTCATGCCAGACAGTGTTAGCCAACCTCCAGTCACCCTTCAATGCCGAACAGGACGACGGTATCATCTCTCAATTCTCCCTTGTTAGGTTTGTCGGCAGGAGGCCACCTCTCCGCTGGCCCGTTTAAAATCTCGTTAGTTGCTAATTAAAAGGCGCTCCCATCTCTTTTTTGCATCGCCTTAATCGAGCTAATTAACCGCAAGCTTAATCTTCTAAGAACGTCACTCCGGTGGCCAACCGAGACCCTGGTTAGCCCCATGAGCCCAAACCAGGATTGTCTGCAGCCCTCCCTCAAGACAGAAAGACCCTGATGCAGGGACGGATAGGTAGGTCACCCCCCTCCCTATCGCTCCAACTCTGCCACCTTCTATCCTCCAAATTCTTTCCAAGAAACAGATTGCAGAGAGAGGTAGTGCAGCTAAATGTAGATGTGACATCATTGATTGAACTCCCAGTTGACGCAGGGAGTTGCTTTAAGGCCTGTATTGAGCTATGGTAATTTGAATTTGCATAATGGCGCAGGCTGCATTTGTGAGAACTAAAGAGTTGTATGGGAAGAAATGTTCACTTTGTATGAGAGATTGTTACAGCTGAGTCAGAGTGACTCACATACACCATATAAACTCGGATAAGGAATATTTGCACAAAGGAAATCGTTATCGTGGTTGCTCTGGCTCAGGTGCAAATGAAATGGCTCGGCCAGTTCTCTCACGGTTGAAAAGTCAAGTGATTCCATTCAATAAACTAATAACTTGTTACTGTAATCTATCACAAGCCCAGTAGGTCGCCGTCTACATACGACTTGAGAAAAACTGATTGTTAGAAAGCGATCAGCACTAATTTCCATAATAATTTGACCATAATTAGACATTATTGCCCTTTATGAAAATCACTTATCCTCATAAAACTTGACAGGGACCTTCAAGGCAACTGAGAGAAACAGTATCACTATTTCTACAATTACCAGCTCTGCCGAACATACACAAGATACAGCATTTGCTTTTAAGCCTTGCTTGACAGGGCTTTCATACTGATTCTAAACTTAATGTCACCAACGTACTTTTTATATCATAATATTACAGCTTACCCAGTGGACTGTGTACTGTTGGTGACCACCTTGAGGCTGGCAGCATTGCGGATAAGCTTATCCAGCGTGGCGACAATCTGGGTGAATTTGGGTCGCAGGTTTCTCTCTTTCACCCAGCAGTCCAACATGAGCTGGTGCAATGCTGTGGGGCAGTCCATGGGTGGGGGCAGTCGATAGTCTTGCTCCACAGCATTTATCACCTGAGGAGAGATGACAGAGAAATCACAATCAGTTCTAATCACAGAGTGTGGTGTAGAGGGAGGACGGACAACACAAAGTGAGAGATGGGTCGATGAAAAGAGAAAGTGAGGGAGGATAGAATACGATGAATGTGGGAAATGATAGGAGAGTCAGAGATAAACAGGGAAAAGGCTTAGGGAATACATAGAAATAAGGGCCAGAGAAAGATTAGCTTTAAGTGGTAGTTGTGGGTGGGTATGCAGAGTGAGAATGGCTTTTGGACAGTGATAGCAAAAGTGGTTTTACATATCTACATTTACATCTTCTGCTGCGATATTTCAGCAGAATACCTTTTCTTTTTTTTTACACATATGTCACATTAAGTATGCATATATCACATTATGGGAAAAAAAAGAAAAATATTCAGCTTACATCTTGATTGCTCATGTCCCAGTACGGCCGCTCTCCGTACGACATCACTTCCCACATGACAATGCCGTAGCTCCACACATCACTGGCTGAGGTGAACTTCCTGTAGGCAATCGCCTCGGGAGCTGTCCAGCGAATGGGGATTTTCCCTCCCTGTGGATATGCGAATGAGTAGGTGAGCATGAAATACTGGGGGGGGATGGAGCACAAACACAGAATCACACACATACAAGAGGAAGAGAGAGGGTAAGAAAAACACAATCTAAGGGAAATGTTGATGCACAACACACATGGGTGCATGCTGTAGAACCCAAACACCACATACACACGGTTAGTAACACATTTACAGTAAATGATATGTACAAACACATGGAGCTAAGAATATTTAATGTGCTCCAAACTGTATTGTTCAGCATCAATATATTACCATCATCAATTCAACATAACTACCAAATAAATGATACTGTAGGCCAGGTGATTGGCATTACATGCCTGTAGTAAAAACACTTTCCAATTAGCTTTCTGTCACCAAGAGACTTGTCATCCCTCACTTTCAATCAACCATCCCACTGTCAACAGGCCCAGAGCACACAAACTAAACTTTTGTATACAGGCTAGAGAAGACTGCCTATCTTTATACGAGAGCTACTACTCGTGTTCATTTATGACAATTATACTCAATCTCAAAGGACTCTTTCCTATGTGCCAGAACCAAACTCTCATATCAGACGACTACAGCTTGAGTAGAAACAAAAAGCAACATGTCCAGGTGACATGTAACATAGCCACAAAAGTGTCCATAGTTCTTCCTTTCAGAGGTTTTTGTGTGACTCCAACATGTCACAAAATCTGTGACACACATTAATTCAGCTATAATGTATTTGTCTTAGTCCATTGTTCTTATTTTTTCCCACCTGCACATTGAGAAGAAGGGAAAAAAAAAAAAAAAAACTACCCAAAATACCCCTGATGGTCATGTCATGAGGGAGCAGACTTGACACAGATCTATTTTCTGAATACACTCATGCTTGGCAATTTTGTGGATTAATTTGTAAAGGGGGCTAAAGTAACATACAGTGATGTATTGATGTTAAAACGTTACATGTAGCACCTTTAAACATAGATTTCAAACGTGAATACACTTAGACGAACACATACACACATTTGTATATTGTGACTCACCAGGGAGCTGGTGTAGGTGGGGTCTGCAGGGTCATCCTCGAGGAAACGAGATAGGCCGAAGTCAGACACCTTACACACCAGATTACTGTTGACTAAGATGTTACGGGCAGCCAAATCTCTGTGCACGTAGTTCA
This sequence comes from Sciaenops ocellatus, assembly GCA_033000465.1. NCBI lineage: Eukaryota > Metazoa > Chordata > Actinopteri > Sciaenidae > Sciaenops > Sciaenops ocellatus. The sequence goes on along the minus strand of CP136882.1, from coordinate 19,009,115 downwards.
TGTCTGACAGGTACTTCATCCCTGCTGCGATACCACGCAGCATGCCAACCAGCTGGATCACTGTGAACTGCCCGTCATTGAGCTGGCAAAGGAAGACACAGAATGACAAGGATAAATTTGATTGTAGATCAAGGTTGCATTTCCAAAGGAATATATGTTTGTCTCATTTTTACTCTATTTGTCCTACCTATATTTGCTTTTTTAGTACCTGAATATTTAATTTACCATCACTTCACACTGTAATGCCTTTCTCTTTTCTACCTATCCATTCTCCATTCCCCCCATTCTCTATATCTCCTTGTATCATTCCCCTTTCTCTGGCAGACAATGTATGATGTGACTTTGAGGCAGTGATTCATTGGAGACTGAGCTCTTTGTAAATGTCACCAATTGCCTGAATGCAGCATTTGTCAGATATTCATTGCGGGCTCTGCAGCAGAGCTTAAGAAGACCTTTTATGGCCCCAAAGAAAGTTAGATAACTAAAAGCAAGATCAAGCAGATTGCAAAGGGTTTATTTGCTAGATAGTGTTGCATTATTGATAAAATCACAAACATGTTTTAGTAGCTAATATTATAGCTATTTTCGTGTGTAATGTGATTGTGTGCTTGTTTCTTTTCTCACCCTTAGGAAAGAGTCCAATGCTCCATTCTCCATGAACTCTGTAACGATCATCACTGGCCGACTCTTGGTGACCACACCTTCCAGGCGGATAATGTTGGGGTGGTCGAACTGACCCATGATGGAAGCCTCAGACAGGAAGTCTCGCCTCTGGCGGTCAGTGTAGCCCACCTTGAGAGTCTTGATGGCTACGATGATCTCCCGACGCCCAGGCAGCTTGAGGCGACCGCGGCACACCTCCCCAAACTCTCCTGTGAGAGCCCAGGTGAGACAGCCAGAAACAGCAAAAGGAGAGAGAGAGAGAGAAAAGAGGGAGGGGAGAGAGGAATGACGGAAGAGTGGAGGAGAGTGGGGGAAAAGAGGGGAGAGGGGACAGTTAACTGGTTAGAACCAAGGAGCCAGGGAAGGCTAGCAGGAGGGGTGGGACAGGGGGAACTGCAAGAGAAGCCAGGACTCTAGGCCAGTGTCAAAGGATGGTGGTGACAGGGGGAGCATACATTGACTTTGTGCTGTTAAACTGCGGATTAAATGGAAACAGCATGATGAGTGTGAGGCATGATGGTGGAATGTGAGAAGACGAAGAGTTGAGAAAAACGCATGTTGAAATAAAAACAAAAGGTAAAGTACGGTGACAGGATGAGAGGAATTCAGGGGGACAGAGAAGGAAGAGGGGGTAAGGACTGGGGCGGGTGCTAGACTTTGGAGTGGCTGGAGAAGTGAGCACAGGAGGAGGAAACAGGGGGAGACAGAAGCTTGGGGGTTCTTGGGGTTCTGGACGCATTTTGTTTAGAGTCTATACCAAGCGTGTGCAAGAATGCATGACAAATCAGGCGATGAGAGCGATGTGTGTCAACATGGGTGCAAAGGTGATGAAGGAGGAGGGAGTCAGGGGAGAGAGGCCAGGGGATGGAGGAATGGTGGGAGGGGGTGGATTGAGGAAGGGGAAGAGGAGAGGAGGGGGACAGGGAAGACAGGGGTTGAGGGTTCGTCACTTTAAAGGCGAATGCTGGGAAGCGACGGGTTTCAAGTAGTAGCCTCAGCAGTAGAAGAGCTGTTGTAGTAGTAGCAGTAGTAATGGTAGTAGCAGAAGCAGTAGTAGGGACTCCCATCTCTGCCATCACAACGTCCTCCATTTTGGCTCAGATACAATGCTAAGAAAATCAACCTCACTTGGCACAATCCTGTAGCTTTTGAGCAGAGATATTACTATCAAATATATCAAATACATAAAATATTTTGCTATCTACAACATCAAATGTTGGGGAGGGTTTCTAAAGGAGGGGACACAACCACATAGCAGAAAAGGTGTGAGTGCCGGGAACAGGGGTCTATTACAGTGATCTACTCGAATCCCTCTTTAATAAAGAGGTTCTCAAGACACTGAAAAGTGGGCAGGGTCAGAGTCAGCCAATCCTGGACCAGAAACATTTTAATATCTTACGCCCCATCCAGGCGGGAGTAATATTTCAGTGCAATGCAGAAGACAAGTATAAGCCATGCTCCTTGGTAAGAGGAATTGCTTCGTACAACCCAACACATTCCCCAGGCTAATAAAACAATTTAATGTAAGATAGCCACAACCCATTTGATAAGCCTTTAGGCCCACATGGGCTTTCAATAACAACTGTATGTCACCAAATAATGAGTTTGTATGAAATTACTCCATTACTCCCCGAGGAACTCAAATACAGATGACTGCTGAAATTCAAAATTTGGAAAATGGTGAACTTCATGTGCAAATTACATCTTAAAACACAATGTGTCTATCTAGATAGGAAGTAAATGGGAGGCCAACAAGTGTGCCAAAAAACAATAGGGCTGTAATTAATACCAGAAGAGATAAGAGTAAAAATCATGCATATGCGCTTGCACAAGATTAAAATTTCCCCTAGAGAAATAAATCCTGCCTGTATGGGGCTGCATTGTCCAAAATCTGCTTCCATTAGATTAAAAGGAGATATTTTTAATCAATTAGAAATGACTGCTGTTTCGCGCAAATTTAAACTAAATAAACGTCCTTACACAGCATCTCTCTTGTTCCAGGATTGGGATCTGTTTTTAGGACACGGGTAAAATAATAATCTACCATACAAAAGGTATACAGATACTCTAAATGCACACGGCATGGTAAACAATGTAAGGGTGCTAAGACTGTGAGTCACGCTAACTTAAAAAGGACATATTGTAGCTAGTAATTCTTAAAACACAGGAGAGTGCTTAAGACATCTGTAATACTGGAAAGGAGTTCCTAAGAGGTGACGAGTGGGAGGGGAGGGAGCAAGGAGAGGGCTAGCGATGAATTGAGTGAAAGTACCGCTTGGTGTGAAGTCCTCTAACGGTATGGCCTGGAGGTGACTAGCAGTCTTCCCCCTGTAGCTCAGGAGCTTTGGTGGGTTACCTGCGCCGATGACCTCCTCGATCTTCACGCAGGAGACGTCGATCTCTTTGGCAAACTCGCGCACCGCCTCATTGGGGTCCTCATAGGTGAAGGGGTCAATGTAGACCTTCATTCCCGGCGTTACTATTGGGGATTCAGTAGCAAGAACAGGAAAGTGAATCTATGCCGTCAAACAAAATTTTAATTTATGCCATGTAAAGTTCTGAAAAGATTATTTATCAACCAAGTATCAAAGCAAGACTTTCATAATACTATTATTTCATTAGATGATCATGCCAGTTTGTGTTATGTAAGACAGTTGTTGGCAATGCACAGTCATAGCTAAATTGAAGCATTGGAATACTGCTGTTGGAATGTAAATAATGCAAAAAGGAGGGGCATCTCAGCAAAGAGACTTACTGTACTGCTGCAGTTTCTCTGTGTACTCCGACTCGGAACCGTTTCTCTGCTTTCTGTTGAGAAAGATGAACAAACTGAGTCACGTGGATGCCACACAGCATGGTGCAAATACTGGAAAGGAACAAAGGCACGAGGAGAAAATGGATCCCTATTAATGTCTGCAGAGATGTAGCCACACTACGGCGTGGCATGGTGAAGATGTTTTGTCTTTTTACATTGGAAGCAAAGGATACACTGTAGATAAAGACGGGATCAGTGTCTGGTGGAAAAATGATTCATAGTTGGGGACTGTAACTCAAGTCTAAACAAAAGGATATCATAGCATTGTCTGGAGCAGCAAGTGAAAGCCATTCACTGTTGGTATACCCAAAATGAGCAGTCAAGACAAAAGCAGACTCAAATAGCAAGCTCAGCTGTCTCGCCTTCCTCGCCCTATAGACTTCACACTGTTCATTCCAATTCAATCTGTCTCTTATTTTCTTCTTATTGACTCTCGCTCTCTTGCTGTCATTCTTTTCTTTCTTATCCATTTCTCTTCTGTCTTTTTCTTTTTTACCCATGTGTCTCAGTTTCTGTATCAACATCTTCCTGCATGTGTCCCTTTTGCACCAGAGTAGGGGGGGCACAAAGACGATGACAGAGCGAGGGGGCTGGGTTGTTGAAATTACATGTTAATGTGCTTCCTTTGTTGTCTAACCAGTAACCAGGGCAATAATACCCAATGGTGATTTGCATCTTATTTCAAATTCTAATTTGGTTCTGGAATATGCCGAAGCTCTGTGTTTTGTATTATTACTGTTTTCTCCTTCTTCTTCTGTGGCAGTCAGAGCAGCGGCTAAGCCAAGACCCTGAGAGAGACACAATGTAGCGGTGTGAAAATAGAAGAGAACGAAGAGGCAGGAGGGAGAAGGAGAGGTGGGGGAGCCAGGGAGATTATTATTCAGTCTAGCGTGACCGATGCCCACGCTTGTCAGTCGCTGCCTGAACTGGCTTGTGGACGGAACCCAGTGGGCGCCAGTCAGCGGTGGGTGCCAACCTTTCACACATATATACACACGCGCACTGCATTTGCTGCTTGACAAATGAGTGGTATAAGGATAAACGAGTGTGGTTAGACCCAGCTGATGCAGTGTCAGACTTTTTGAAAGGTCTGAGCAGACGCTCGCATCTTCCCAGTCAATTGGGCCCAGCGGACAGGGGCGCATCTGGGCTCTTTGTGGTCGGGCCACTGCACAGTTGATTCTGAGTGCTAGGCCATGAGGGCAGGCCTATCAGGCCCAACAGCTGCTCCACCATGCTGTGTCCAGTGAGCAAAGTAGCATTTTGGCCAAAGCTGTTTACTACTTTCAGATTCAGAAGGCTAATCTGGCATTCAGTGGCCTCACAGGTGGCATAGCAATCCACCGAGACTGTTCTGGGGTGGTTTGGAGGACATGCAAACAAAGTTGACATTTGAAGCTATCTAATTTTTTTTTCCAACTTGAAGGAAAAATCTTTTCCACAAATGCTTCTGCAAGTCCTCACTATTTGAACATATTCTGTTGGCCGAACAAAAGTAAATACATCAGTGTAGAAGCATTTTGCCACACTTATTTACCACTGCTCGCTCTGACTTTTTGAGAGGCTGATAGAGGATGTATATTCTGACCTGAGGCAGACAATAGCGATGACCACAACTGCAATGATGAAGACCAAGGTGGCTGTGGCTGATCCCACGATGAGTGGCAGTTGCTCCTGCCATGACTTTGGAGGGTCAGCTTTATGGGTCAAGGAGAGAAAGTAGTTACTAGGAGAACTTGTCACAAACATACATCCTCTCTAGTTGCAATCCATTTGTATAACTGAAGACTGTGCCGCTTTGTGTGCTCTGCCTCAGCTTATATGCCTCTCACACCTACTTCAGAATTGTATGCTCACGTCTGTAAAACCATGCACTTGTATTCTTTAGGCTGTATTAAGCAGACAGGAAACCTGGAACTAATAAATGTGTTTATGAAGACTGTAAAATAGACCATTTAGTTATCTGATTTGTCTTCTTAATGACAAATATGATGTATGAGCAAGAGTGAAGCTGACACCTTGACTGATTGCTAAGAAATTGTAGATTTTGACCAAATCATAATTTAATTTCTCTACAAGGATTTCAGTTCTTTTTGCATGGAAAATAGGCGCAGTAGCTTCTATCTCTATAAGCTTCTGAGCCTCCATTATGTTCCTAAGCTTATGCACAGCACTATTATAGAGGTATTGCTTCTAAGCCACAAATATCTCTGTATATCCCTTGGTAATGAAGTAGGTATGGGAGTAACGTACTTTGCAGGTTTGTGCTGAAGTCGGCTGGACTGCTGTAACGACCGTAACCAGCCACTGTTCGGGCACGGACTTGAACCACATAAGGCGTTCCAGCCTTAAGACCTTCAATGCGTGCGTTGCTCCGTTGAGCAGTCATGGTATGGGCAATGGCCTCACCCTGATCCTGTAGAAACAAAGACAGTCAGTGATGAAACCAATACCAAGTAGCAGCCCTCTCTGCTGTCCCATTCATCATCATCCCCTCTCTGATGCTCTACCCTCCCTGACATGACTGACCAATCTAACCATGCAGGCGTATGAAAAAAAATATGGAGACAAGAGCGAAAGAGAGAAATGAACAGAGACAGATTGTAGTCAGTGAGTTAATACAACGGGAGAAGGACAAGACAACAAACAGAGCAGATATACACTGAGTTCCTTTGTTCTCTCCCTGAGACAAATCCAGTCACAGCTGTCTGTGCCCCCTGGAAAAAACAGAAACTTTCTAATACATGGATTTGAGAGAGGATAGGGGATAAAATGGGGGCAAGAGGGAGAGATGGAATTAGGGGTACAGAAAAGGGCAGAGCATAATAGAAATACTGGAAAGGATTTGGAGGAAAGAAAGAGAAAAAGGAAGGAGCGATAGAGGAATGTAAAGAGGGGACTAAGTAGGGGAGGATGATCACACAAACTAAGATTGGAAATGGTGTCTTGCCTCACTACAACCATGTGTTTATCAGCAGAGGCATTGTTTTCCACATTTACAGAAACACAGATGAAACAGAGACCATGCGAGTCAATGAAATTGGATTGAATTAGAGGCGTTGACTTACATTGCTGCTTACCTTCTCATGGTACTTAATCTCATAATCCAGAATGATTCCGTTGGGTTTCTCTGGAGGCAGCCAGGACAGGCTCATAGTGCTCGCTGTGGCCGCCATCAGGTGAACTGTGGGCACTGCAGATGGAGCTGCACAAGGCAAAACAAATAAAGGAAAATCCGCTTTATTTATCGTTTTCTGTATTATGTCTTTTCATGTTCTATGCCCTTTGTGTGTTCACAGAAACCCAAATACAAAGTCTTAGGCTGTGGGCTTTGTGAAAAGCTTTGGCCAATAGTTAGTATGCAGAACCATTCCCCACTAATGCTCAAATTCTCCCAGAGGACTCTGGGAGGGAGAGGGGATGTCTAATTCTCCTGTGACAAGAGAATCAAACTGCAAAACTGATGGATAACTCTCTGGTACAAGCAGCTCCCTCTGCAATACACCAACCATAGACAAGCTTAGGAACAAGCATTTACACACACAGATGTGGTCACACTTTTGACCATGTGCTTGCTGAACTACTGTCATAAGAAATCATATGCATTATGTACTGCGCATACATCTTCTGTTACACAAGCAAATGCACGCACACTGTATAGCCTACACCATTTATATAATGAGCACAAAAAATAGACATATATGCATTAGTTCATTGGACACACACACTCAGAGAAGAGCATAAAACACACTGGCACTCCACCCACCTGAGCTTTTCATGCTTTGTTCACATATGTCTATTAATGGCCAAGTACTGTCTGTCTCCCTGTCTCTCTTTCCTCTTTTCTAAGTTCAGGCTTGTTCTGTACCTCTGACTCACTCCCTCCTCCCAGTCTACTCCATCGCTTTTGTTTCTCCAGTGGCCATGGCTCTTCAAAAATAAAATTCTTCACTGTTTTTTCCTATAATCAACACAATCACCTTCTTCAATTCCCCTGCCCTCTTCAGTTCTTCACTTTTCATCTTCCTTTTCACCACTGCAGACCTCCATCTCTGCTCTGTCTCTGTCTCTCTCCCTTCCTTCAAGCTTTTTAATCCCCAGTTTTTAGTTCTTTGATCCTCCCCCTTGCATTTCCTTTCTCCCTCTGCTGCCTGTGTTTCTGGCCAGACATCCTTCTGTTTCTCTCTCTCTTCCTTTGCGCCCCAAACCCTTCCCTGCCTATTTTCCTCCCATGTCAGCCCTAACCACCCAGGCCCTCCACGTCTCTCTTTCTCCCCCAGAAGACAATGCTTCCTAGACAGATCCCCTGGTTACTCTAGCCAGGGGATTAGGGGCCCTTCTCTGGGAGAAGACGTTGCAGTAACCATGGAGGTGGCCTCTGGGGCTTATCACCGCCTTAGTATTTATTTTGGTTCTTAAAAGGTGAATGCACATGCAGGGATGGTCTTGGGACTACACCAGTGGATAATCTGATCACAGTTGATGCTCTCTTGCCCCCTCCTTTTCCCTTCACCTCTCTCTCTCTGAACCCAACTGACCCCAAGCACCCAAGGATAGTGGTCCGTGTCAGGCTAGTGCTGGACCCTACATAAAACAATGAGGCCTTCACTTGGGGCCCACTTTGGATGCTAGAACCACAACAGAAGGCATTCCTAAAGCTTTTTAGGAACAGCAACACAAGGTTAGAGGTGAGGAGGACAAGGCCATGGAGAGAAGAGAGAGATGATGGAGAAAGGAGCAAGGAGCAAGGGATAATCCCTGGTGTTGTCTAAGCCTGCAGAGATGGCAAATTTAACATAGCGACTAAACACATCCAACACAGAACTTAAGAGCCCTGGGAGAACTTCAACAAAGAGACCAAATCACAGGAACAGAAGTACAGAATAAACTCAACAGCACTATTTTTTATTTATTGAGGCCATTTAAGGTAAACTGAAGCAACTAAACTTACCAAATTTCATCAGTATATATTGAAAATATGATCTATCCAGCTAACCACTTACCACATACCTATCTGCCCATTTTAATCCAAAATCATTAACCCTGACATTTAATTAAGATCCTACAAGTGTTATAAAGAACCACGTGCAATAGCTTGTAATTACTTCCCTAAGTTATTCTGTATGCATCAGCTGAGTTTCAGTCTTCTGAACCCATAAAATATCATCTCGGCACTGATTGCTACATTGGCCTAGTTACTGATGCTGTGGGCTGGAGGAGCGGTGGGTTGGAAGCAGTGGGCAGCTAGAATACTGTGGGTTCAACACTTTGAATACACACTGCCTCGCTATTGCTATTTGCGGCGGTGTTAGTACAGAGCATGTTGTGGGCGTGTGAAAAAGGTCCCTTTCTAAGCTCATTCAGAAGAATGTCTTCCTTCTCAATCTCTGTTCAAAGGGAAAATATGTAACATACTCCTACATGCATACAAGAAATTGATCTCTACTTCTTAAGCACAGAACGTCTTCTCTGACATTCTTTTGTATCTTTTTTCCAATCTTTGAAAGTTGGCAGTGCCTACAAGTTCAATACTGATCTTTGACAGGTAACCATAAGGCTTAACTGCACCCACCAGCCTGATTTGTGGTGATGTTCACTGTAGAGAACTGAGGTGTATAGGGGCTCTTGTTGGAAACTCCATTGACAGCCTGGATCTCGAAGCTGTACTGCGTATGGGCTTGTAGGTTACGGACGGCCACACGGCGCTGCATCAGGCCAAGGTGGCGTGGTGAGATGTCAACATTGTCGTCACACCGTGAGCACATTCCCCGCTCAGGCAAGCACTTCTTACAGATGACGTTGTAGAAGATATCCTCACGGCCACCTAAGTCACGTGGGTCGCTCCATTCCAGAACGAGTGAGGTTTCGTTCACAATGGAGATGACACTGCGTGGTGCAGAAGGAACAGCTGCGAAAAAGAGGCAAAGCGTGGATGAAATGAGGAAAATAGGTTTGGAATGAAAATGAATTTAATCTCCCTGCACAATAGGTGTAAAGAAATTTGCCTTGGTGACAGTACAGAGACATACTGACAATAGACAGATATTCATATTGCAAAACACAGTTTACATATCATTACACACACACACATTCATTATTCCGTAGCTGCTATCAACACAATTCATGACCCAAGAATTTTCCTTGTGCTATGTGCTTGGTATTAGTACATTTTCCATGCATTAACAAGAACATTTTTTTTTCTTCCACATAACAAGAAACTGTTCCAGCAGTTCTTCAGAAAAAAAAGAGGACAGGAGTTCAAATTTGAATTGCATGCTCATTTCCACTATGCGTCTGTATGTGTGTGTAAAGTGCTGGGGGGGACGAATGAGACAAACTATTGGCAGAGCCTTGGCAATTCTTATCCAATTACCGGAGCCTTATCTCTCACTGCACTGTGGGAGAATCAGCCCCCTACCCCAGCAACAGAAAAAAAAGGATATTCTCTCTTCAATAGTGAATGAATTAGCTCCTATGTGTGTGTTTGCTGTTAGCGAAAGCACTGCTACTAGAAAAATTCCTTCACTGTCTGTCTTAAAAGGGGTTTCAGCATGGAGAACAGATAGACTCCACAAAGAGGCGGGGGAGGAGGTTTGAAGATAACGCTGGGAAAGCAAGCAGACTTGTTTGCTATCCACGTGGTATGGTGGGAACGTACTTTTGGGGGCTTTAATCAACCACCGAGGACACCATTCAAAGATGGAAGTTTGGGAGAACATTTACATGTAACCACACAGACGTTGTTTTCAAAAGGATTGCAATAACAGTATTTCACATTTAACTATGACTTTCAAACATACTGATAAGTTACAGTCAGTTGAAAGCAGTCTTTACTTACTGGTACACGCAGAGTCGGGAGAATCGGTGTCTGAGCGATAGTAACCGTTTCGACAGGAGCAAACACTGGATGCACCTGAGCTGGCACGGCTGTTGGCTGGACAGGGCTGGCATAAGCCGTCTCCCTGTTTGGACTTGAAGGTGCCAGGGCTGCAAGCTGATGGCAAAAAAGAGAAACAAAGTGTGAATAACAACTTAACTGATGGATTTTACATGACAATTTATAGTAAAACTTTTTTTTGCTGTGTCACATTTTCCAAATGGTCAGTCAACCACTCTCATTCTGGAATGAAAATACAAAATTTTACTAATCCCTAGCTTTAGTATGCAAAGCGTTCAAAACAGGATGTAATGTCTTAACTATAGTGAATATTTTTGGTTGCATGCATGCATTAGAAATACTGTTCCAGCTCACTGGTAAAAATATCTTATTTGATGTGTTTAGTATGTGTTTGTTTATGTTGAAGTGTGCATGTGCACATGATTTGTTGTTGTCCCCCCAACCCCACATGTTCCGCTTCTCCTCATAGCAAACTGAATTAGAGAGAGGGAACATACACCCGTGCTCACACGAAGAGACTGTCAACCCGAATTACATACACTATCCTCAGAGCCAAAATGCTGGCAGGTTGCTTTCATTTGAATCAAGTCTTTTATGAAATACATACAGTATAAACATACATACACACAGAACACACAAAGAGGCACACAAAATACATGCTGATGTATACACAAACATGGATCTGTGCACCACTGTACAAAGATACATTTCAGTACACACACACACACACCATCATGGCCTTAAGTGACTTCAATGTACTCATGTTAACATAGTATATCTGCATCCTCCAGTCTGTAAGATTACTCTCTGTGCAGACCTACACAAATCTACCTTAAGCATAGTTTTATCTAAACTAGTTCATGATCAGTGAAGTCTAGTATAGAAACACAGCTAGCCTTTGTAAATTTCTTATCTCCATTTATAGCAGCTGTTTGGATGTTTATAACTCAGGTGATAAGTTGCAGACATACACGGAGACACTGACAGCGGCACTGTGATCCTGAACACTTTGGCAGGCTCCATATCTTTGATAAACTGTCTCGTTAAAAGATGAATGAGTTTGCCGCAGTGCTTAATAAAAAAGACGAGAGCAGGTAAGACAGGCAAAGTTTACAGGGGCCAGTAGATTAGCTGACCCACTAGTGCGTTAGCTCGTCAATGTCAAGGACACACTGCTATGTTTGTCCCTCTGAATGATAATTATTACCATAGCTCCTATGTTTGTTTTGCGCTCCCTGTTGAAAACAACCAAGGTTGGAGGTCAAATCTACAGCAGACCACTTCCTGCTCCTGCTGTTTTCTTTCTTCTTTTTTTAAAGTTCAATATTAGCACAAAACCACCAGTTGGCTGCAGCGTGTACATTAGCACTGAGTGTATTTGTTCTTCCACCATTAATCAGAGTCATTCACACCACTGACTCACAGGAAGAACTGCTTGATGAACAGATAAGAAATGACCTCGAGCTTTAACAGGTGGAAGAAAAGCTTCTTTGACCTGGTATCGTTACCTATGCAGGTTCATTTGAGTTCACTCAACATAAAGTAAACTACAAGTCATTTCTCAACTCGCAGGGGATGAGTATTGGTTTTTGAACATGTTAGCCTAACGAAGGATGTTGAGGGAGTACTCCCGTTAAAATAAGCAGGAAAGGGCTGAAAATGCTGATCAATCACTTCCAATGATTAAAGGGGTCATCCTCTTCCTTTCATCCATTTTCCCCTTAGAGAACCCACTAAGGAATGAGGAAGAAAGAGAGACAAGGGGCTAGAGAAAAAGGGAGGGAGAGGTGGAAGAGGTGGAGACATAGAAAATGCTAATCCTGCAGGCACCCCAACCCCCCTCCCCTGTGTCTTATCCTCTCATGCAGAACATAGAGCTTAAGGAACTGATTAGAATGTATGCTGAAATTGGAAAGTGTGGAGCATGAAGAAAAAGAATATTGGGGGTGAAAAATGTGCAGCAAAAGAGTGGAAAGGCAAAAAAAAAAAGGGCTTGTCGATTAATATTAATGCAGACATCCTTACTGTAACACTGGTGGGGTAGTAATGAGAGCAACAGCCTTCAGATTACTAAGGAATGGGAGAAGGATAGGTGAAGACTGCAGAGAAAAGGAGCTGGAGGAGATACTGCATGTTGAGGAGGACAGAAAAGCAGGGAAAGGAAGAGTCACGGCAAATAGATGATGAGGGATGAGTATGGACTAATATAGTAGGACAGGAGAGAAAAGGAGAGTGGACCTGAGGAGAGGTGATGTGAGAAGAGAAGAGGAGAGGGAGATTTATCCCTTGTGGTTTCAAGTAAAGCTTGATTAGAGAACATTTTATCAGGGTCCAGTTGCCAGGGCTTTAACCTTGAGCTGCCAAGAACAAACAAATGAGTTTTTAACCACACACACACCATAGTTTAGATTTACTATGCTCTCTCTTACGCACACACATACACAAACATACACACTCTCATTTTAAAGGTGAGTGCAGGTGAGGATCTGCCAGAAGCTGCCAGCGTTAAGTATCCACCCACTCCCCTGATCACCAGTATCGGTGCTGAACAAAAGGTCTTCTCAGCCTCATCTCTCTCTGCTGTGAGAAGTAGAATGAACCCTCTAAACCCAGTCAGGCAAGAACGACACGCAAACCACACATAAACTGTTCATGCACAGACACCTCAAACACAACCACACTGATCAATAACCCAGCCAACTCCCTTCTCTCTCTCATTCTGCTGTCTCCATTTGACCTACGTATCCTACACCTAATTTTACGCCCCCATACCCTTCAACACATACACATTTTCCATTTATCCTTCCCTCTCCTCCTGCTGTCACCTGGACTCCATTTTAACCGAGACCTCGCTGTTTAAATTCAGCTTGCTCTCAACCTTTGTGAACCCGTCATGTTTTCCATCAGACCTGAAACCATCATAGGGCCTTCCAGCTCTCAGAATCAGACAGCCTCCCCTGCATTTCCATTTATTTAGTAGCCAGCTGCCAGGCAAAACTGAGGTCACAGGAGTGAACAGCAGCCTGCTGACAGTGTCATCGAGTGTGAATTATTCTACCTTATTGGATTAATGTGTCAAAGAATACAAGGCAAATAAATGGCTCATAATAATGTGGCAGCTGGACAATCTATTGATGGAGGCTGTAACCTGTAGTTGAAACGATACCAGTTCATTCTCTCCAACAATCAGTGCGTGTCCACATGTGTCCAGATGAAGCGTCCTTCAGCAAGACTTTGACCCCTTACTACTCAATCATTGTAATTTATTCAGCATAGAACCGTCAGGTACTCTGTGCCTAAAATGCAAATGTAACTTTTCTCAGCAGTAATAATGTGATACATTATTGATCACCATAGGGATCCCTCCTCCACCCCACCATCATCTTCCAGGAAGATAAGACTGTGGAATAAGCTATAAAATAGCACACAGCTCTGTAGATTTGCAAAAATCAGTGACTTGAACTTTTGGTCAGTTCAGCAGTTAACACACAGCTTGAAGCTTGTGTACCATATTGAAGAATGTACCTACCTCTAATCCTCTAATACCTCTACTGAGTAATGAAATCCTGGACTGACCCAAAACATCTGTTGTGAAAACACTCACCTTGACATTGAGTATCCTTTATGGCTGGTTCAAAACCAGCCGAGCAGGTGCAGGCTCCAACAGGAACCATCCACTCGCCATCTCCGTTGCAATAAAGCTTCAGTGGCACAGACACCTCCAGGGCATTAGGGACACAAGTTCCCGGCGCAATTACCAAGGACGTTGCCTCGGCCCCGGTTGCTGTCTCTGGGAAAACGGCAAAGTTGGCGATGGTGGTGGAGCACTTTTTGTAAAAAACCCTAACTGAGATCAATGACATGCAAGCACCAAGGTCCTGAAATGCCAAGTAGAACCCGGCTTTGGACAATGGTCCAAAACTTCGGACTTTTGTGTTTACGCGTCCAGACTCAAGCATGGAAAAGCTCTCATCTGGGGCAATAGTGTCCACCTTCACATAAGGGTTCTCCATCCAGAAAGGACTGGTAGCTGTGGCCGAGTCTGAGTCAGACTCATAGTAGAAGAGATTGAAGGTCTCTTTGCAGGAACCGGGGATGTTAGGAATGCTATTGCAATCTCGCACTGTGAATTTCATCTCTACATATACCCGCAGCACATCCTTTCGTGGAATGAAGTCACTGCGTAGCCAGTTATTCTGGTTGAGCTCACGCACATTGCAGACTTGGTACGTCCGGATGGGGTTCATGGCATCATCATAGCCACTCACCTCTTCCCACTGAAAGACAGGTAGAAAAGAAACAAACAGGTTAGTGGCTGTAAATGTTTGTTGATATCTTTGACAGATACTCAGTTTGACAAATGCTAAGTCAGTGTCTGTGTGATTTCAGGAACCTGCATTCACTTTGCAAAACAAGGAAAAAGACCAAAGGTTAGGACTGAGAGAGAAGGAAGCAACAGGCATTTTTTTGTTCCTTTTTTGGTATTTTTAATTCCATTCCCCCGCCTTTGCCATGCTACATGTTTCATCTCTGGTTAGTGTAGCAAAAAGCCGAGGACAAGGACTGCAAATTCATCACAATTACAGCAACCTGTCACCTCCTCACCACAGAGCCACCACAGAATGTTTACCTCATATCTGTTTGGAATTAGCAGCCACATTGCTTCACAACCAATTACGCTTCAATTACAGAGCAATGATCGCAACGTCCTCTAATAAAGAGAGGGAAAAGGCGCCGGTTAACCTTCATGCTTTTCTGTTTTTACACTCCTCTACATCTTTCAATGCTACTACAGTACCCAGGGGGTGAATTACTCTGGATAAAATGGGATTAAATTTTCTAAACTTTGATTACCAGCTTCATTAAATGAGCGCAAGCAAACTAGACTGTAAAAGCTTTGCTGTGAGACCCTGTAATCTAATGCATTTTTCAATCTCGAATGAGGACACCACGATTAAATCATTTCACTTCAAATAGCGATTCCTGTGTGTATAACATATCTTTGTGTGCGCGAGTGTGTGCTGAGGGATCTGCTCCCTTTTCCTATCAGACAAACAGTGCTTTTTTTTTTGTTGCTATAAGCCAAGGCCTGGTAAGTTTATTTGCATAGCACCTTTCAAATACAAAGGGAAGTGTTTTGCATAAGGCATGGCAATGCATTAAATGATGAGTCAATGAAAAGACAATGAAGAGAGAAATTAAACAGAACAAAATCAAACTAGACAAAGGAATAAAAGTCCAAACTACTTTGCGTGGCTGTCACTGGACTTGCTACCTAAATCCATGAGATTAAACCTGTGACCTTCTGATTACAGGATGGTCTTTTACATCACTCAGCCCCCCTGCCACTTTAAATGCCAAGACACATCTATAATAAAATGAAATGTCTATAGTTGCACTCTCGGGACCGAAGTTTCCCGTGGAACATTTGGCTGTCTCTAAACTCTGGCATAAAGGCACCAATTTGTTCTCCAGAGTCAGTTGTTTCCATCTGAGCTCTGAGCATCTTAATTAAGGCTGTGATATGGATGTGGTGGAGACAAGGCTATTCATCTAAGACCCTGGAGGCCATGAGGGAGAGAGGGAGAATGGGCGTAGCTCAGCCGTGGTATTAAAACGATGGCCCGACGAGAGCGAGAGAGAAGGAAGCGACCGAAGGGAATCGATAATCACCAGCCAGGTCAATGAGATGGCTAAAAGCATGAAGTGTCAATGGGTATTTAGTTTAGTGTAATAAATCACCCACTGCAAAAGAGCAATACAGCCAAGTGTTTGTGGGTGTGTGTACATGCGGTTGTGTGTTTGTTTAAAAGTGCTTATGTGTGTGTGTGTCTGCCAAAGTGTGTCTTTGCTTTGTATGTTTGTTTGTGCGTATGTATGCGTAGGTGTGTGTCTGTTTTTAGTATGCGTGCTTAGAGAGAGGTCATCCCCCCGAGATGTGCACTAGTGGCCAAACATTCTGAGTGACTGCTTAAAAAGCCTGAATGAATTAAGTAGGTCGTGTGAAAAAGGGTCAAGTTTCTAGGCATCGATTTCCAACAAGATGAATCGTTATGCAAGATTTGCGATCCACTCCATTTTTTCTTTGTCCTTTCCAATCAAAGCTTTAAATTTTACTTTCAGATAACAATGAACAATGCCTCCCTGACGCACTATCGCCCTCCTTGAAGGTACAAAGCCCTGCTGGAAAATGTATTTTGCAATATTATGGAAAAACCATGAATCTTTTGAAGAAAGAGCAGATATGAATAGAGGAATGAGGAAGCAGGTTGTGCTGCAGGAGTTCTTTAAGATTTTGATTCTATTTTTCATTCTTTAAACTTAGATGAATTCAAAGTGAAGATTAGCAACCTTGACGCTGACTTACATAAACTAGTATTATTAGTTTTAAGCATTAGCTGAAATGCTTTAGTTCCAACAAGTTCAATGCTAGCGATTAGTGTGCTTTTATTCTACTGTTTGTTGTTAGCATGGATAAGCTCTTTGAGGCTAATTTTAAGGACATTTTAGCTTGTTCATAACATGTCTTATCATGCTGGGGGTCTGTGAAGCTGACAGTAATACACTAACAATAGTTATTATCTTCACAAACTGACTAACTAGGTATATTGTTATCAGTGCATGGTTATGGAAAACCCTGTGGGTCTCATTCCCGGTCTGAAGGGAGCCCTGCTATAAAGTGGAATTCCCCTTCCATCACCCATCTGTTTTGTAAGATAAATGACAAGGTATATGGACAAACACATACACAATACCAGGAGACATAGTGAAAATGACAAGTGCAGCTCGAGAGGTGCTGGCTTGCACACATTCATACTCACACATACCTGAATGCATAATGTACAAGTGCTACAGGCTACACAGACAGATGCATAGAGTGAGACATACCAAAGTGCAGAAACAGAGGTGAAAGAATGTGAATGAATACATGATGCACACATCAATAATTGAATGTGGTATTGCAGATACACATCCACAAATGGCTTTCACACTTAGCTTTTACACCAAAAGTGGTGGCATTAATAGTAGCACCTATTTGCTGGTTTTCTCTTCACTGTCACAAATAGAAACAGCTTATGTTCCCTCTCTGTAGCTTCATGTCTGCTGCTTTATCTGTATGTGTTGTGCAACACAAAACAAGACAGAGATGCTGTGACTCAGACTTGGCTGGACAGCATCCCTAGGAGAGAGTGCGTAGTCTGTTTGTTGGGTTTATTTCTAAGATTTTTTTCTTAGAAATTGATTTTTTTGTCTCTCATAGGCTGTCTCTCTCTCTCGCTTTCTGTGTGTGTGTGGGCACTGCTCTGGATTTTACTTAATCTCAGTCTCACTGCTCTACCCTTCCCTCCCAGCTTCTCTCAGTATGTTGTTTTGTTTGTCTTCTCAGCCACTGTATCGGTTCCTCTTAAAAACTCATTACCCATAACAAAAACAGGCTGCGAAGACCTCAAAAGCATAGAAATAAATACACATACATTGTGCATAAAGACACAAACAACACAGCAGGGAGAATTGTTTTTTTAGTGTAGGGAAAAATAAAAGGAGGAAAAACATTAAGGGTGGAAAGATAACTGAGGGACAACCACCATTTGTGGCACATTCTGCTGCAAAAAAGAAAAAACAAAGAAGGCAATGGCGAAACTCATCTCCAGTCTTTCGGTTGGTAATCTGGGAAATCTGGAGTGCAGAAGGCTCTCCGCTGTATGTATATCTCTTGAAAAGGAGCATCTGTTTGCTTGGAAAAGAAACAGGGAGGCGCTTTTTTAGTGCCTACACCATTCTGCAAAGGGCTGGTGGGAGCATCGTTGCTGAATTGTAGCTTAATGAGGAGGGGGGGGGGGGGGGTAACGGGAGGCAAAGGAAGATGGACGGATGGGAGGAGGAAGAGAAAGGAGGGCACCAAAGGCTGTATGGGGGTTTGTCCCACTGATTTTTGCAGCCGAGGTGGCTAGTGTGTCTGGCTTCATTAGTGCTTAGTTACTTGGAAGTAAAGGAAGGAAAGAATATGGAGGGTGGGTGGCTTCCAAACAGCTGGGTTGGAATCACCCTGCAAGAGTGCTGGGCTAAAAACAAAATATAAAAAATGGGGGCCCACCTTTCAAAACACAAGGGCCAAGTCAGAGGGCCACACAAAGGCAAGGGGAGGAGTACTGGGGTTCTTTGAAGTATAGCTGAGGAGGGGTCAAGACTCTTTTTGCTCCTCTTTAGGCCATTGTGAAGACCACATGGGAAAGCAAGATGAGGCTGTCACTGGCACTTTGTGTGTGGTAGATTTGGATGCCTGGGCATGCAATGGGTCAACGGCAAGAAATATTTTAGTGTTTAAAAGGTTAGTTCATGAGGAAGCTGGCGTTTTTTTTTTACGTTTTAAGCGCACTGAGGCAAGTGTAAGGTAACATCTGTGACTGGGCGGGTCGGTGAAATTGGATTGCAGTGTATCTTTTTCTGCTCACTAAAAAGCGCATCCTTTTGAATGCTAAAACATATTCTGTTTAGTGATTTGCTGATGAATGTGTAGAGGACCGTTTAACTTTCAAGAGGCATGAAGACACACCATAAAAAGGCATACAATAAAAAGACAAAATCCAACAGCAGTAATGCTGGGTACACAATTATCTCTTCTCGTTGTCTCCATTTATAAATAAGTATTTTCTTTACACAAGCACACATATTGCACAGTAAACTCACCCCGGTCTCAGGGTGTGCAGTCCAGGCTAATTCTGTCGTGGCCCATTTCGTGTCCATCAGCGTCTCTGTGAAAGGAGGCAGAAAGAAAACAACCAGGTCAGTCAAAGAGGAACAGGGTGATAGAGGAGTTTATCAGAAACGTTCAATAGTTTTACAACAACATCATAAAACCCGTTCCACAGAAGAGATAAAATGCTTTAACCGAAGTTGTTCTCAGATAACGCGGTGAATAACTCAATGACAGAAAAAGCGCGGGCTTAGTCTGATATTAGATTAAATTTGACAATGGTGTATGCCTGTGTGTGACAGGAAGAGCAAGAGACAGCGGGAGAGTGAGAAAGAGGTCTAGGTGGGTGATCTGCGAGGTACTGTGTGACATTTTATTGCAACTCCTTGTCTGGCTAATTAGTCTCAATTAGACGTTTGCTTTTATACAGCGGAAAGGAAACAACAGTGAGTCTCACTGAGAAAAGGTTCCGCTTCCCACAGGGCGCTGCGAGACACACACACACACACACACACACACACACACACAGTAAGTAACAGGTTGTAAAACTCAACAAGATATATAACCCAACAGAAGGCTTGAATGAAGAGGGGGGTTATAAAGTTAGATGTCACAAAAGAGAGGCTCTTGAGAAGAACAGGGGTCAATATACTTCAATTGGAATCACTTTCTGTCAATACTTCAAGTTTACCTTACTTTACGCCTGTCTCATGCACGCACACGTCATATACGCTATACACACAAACACACAAAATGGAGTCTCCTGCAAATCCCTTTCCTTCTCTCCACTTTCCACTCTCTTGTTTCTACTGGCAAAGATGCTGTGAGAGCTGGGTAGGAAGGCTATAAATGTCGAATCTTTTACTACCTGGCGCTCAAGGCGCAGTATGCAGCCACCGTTATTATCTCAACCGCTGTGCTGTTCTACAAGATAGTAAAAGATGATGAAACGGCACTGCCAGAAAGTGAGCTTGCACTGTCCCTGGTCATGGAGAGTAGTGTGAGATGTTCCAGTTTCCCTGCCTCAGTTGCAGGGGACGAACCTGAAGATGTCTCTCAGCCTACTTTGCTACTCTGCCACCATCTCTGAGGTTCCTTTGCCCGTCTCCCTCTTTCATCTTTGAGGAGGAAAAAAAATGCCTGGTAAGCTGACAGGAAGCAGGTCTTGGGAGCAAAATAAAAGTGTAAACCCCCGGATTTTTCCATTCCATCTTTCCAAATACCTGCTGCCACCACTGCTACATTCAGGAGCACCAGTGGTGACAAACGCAAACAGCCTTGAACTCAAAGAGCCCTTGTGAATTATGTCTAACTCTGTTGAGACAGCATGCTCCTGTAGCTGGGAATTCCCATTGAATTCCACCCACTCATGCTTTGAGTGACAGTGTCTCTGACATGTGTATGTGCCTATTACACTGGTGAGAAAACATGACTTCCAAAAGGGTTCCTGCCAAAAAGAGACATCTTCCTGCCCAAAAAAAAAAAAAAAAACCCACATACAATCAGATTTCAAATGTAGCTTTGGGTAGTTGGCCTCAGGCGAAATGGTCTGAAGGCTTCAGTGAGAGCCAGTTCAATGAGTACTGTCTCTCAGGGAGTGGCTCAGGGAGCTGAAGTGAATATCATGTGCTCAGCATCAGGGTCAAACCCAGCTTTTATCCTTTGTCATCAACACTCCTTTCCCTTTTTCTCCCGTCAGTCTCCAGTATTCTCTCTGTGCTGATAGTGGAAATGCTTTAAAACAAATCATGGATGCAGTCTGCATTTGCCGAGAGCTCTTTTTGTAACCAGATGCAATGAGCCACATTTGTCACTTGAACAAATAAGGGCCTACTAGTGTTTTCATCTCAGGAACTGTGTCAGTGCATATTAGCTGCGGGACTTCCCCTGACTCATACCGTGACAGTGTGTGATTTGGGACCTGTTACCTACAGCTACACAGATAGGTAAGCCAGTGTGGTGGAAATGATACACCTTCGCTGCTTGGTGTTTATTGTTATGACTGGGGCCGTGTGTATGGTACGTTGGCTTGTCATTACAGCTGACCTTGCTGAAAATGACAACACGATGAAACACAATGACAGACCGGGCGAGTCAAGGAGGGGAGAGGAGGGGCACACATACATACACAGCTGTGTAGTCTGACTCAGTGGTTTCGACAGTAGGTGATCCGGGAGTGCATGTGCAGCAGTAAGCCTTTCCTTCTCGCTGCATCTGCATTGTTTAACCTCTGCTTGCTTGTGTGTGTGTGTGTGTGTGTGTGTGTGTGTGTGTATGAATGAATGTATGTATGTGTATTTGTGTGGGAAGGTAATTGTGTGCATGTGTGTATTTGGTGCAAAGCCCTGCATTGTGCCCAAAGTGGAGCACCAATCCTGAGTCAATGGGCCAGAGCAAAAGCACTGAATGACCCCGACCTAACCCGGCCGCTCCCTCTCTGCCAGTGTGTGTGTGCATGTGTTTATGTATATGTGGTTGGCTGATATGCTCATTTGTCTCTGCACACCATGTTTATGTGTGTGTGAATAACACACCAGGCACATTGCACATTGCAATATTCATGACCGTACAGCAAAGTCAGACACCTGCACAAAAAGTACACATACACACACACAAGGAACAAAACAAACCAGAAAATAAAATGCTATATACCCACACACAAAGCAAACGTTTTCATGCAGAAAACCACCAAACTTGTGCTTTATGGATGATAAAGGATGAGAGGGAGGCAGAGTACGACAGATTAAAGAGAGAAAGGTATTTTTTTTAAAAGCAACAACCTCTGAAAGCTTCTAAGACCATGCTGGCGGCTTGCCTAATGGGCCTGGTTGAAAGAGAGAGAAAAGTAAAATAGGCGGAAAAGAAAACCAGAAGGACAAGTTGAGGGAGAAACAACTACTGTGTGTCTATAAGACCCTCCCTTATGCACAGAAAGTGCTCTTGTTTGCCTTTTAGCTCCACACTTCACTCTTTTTAAATATCCTGGAAGTTTAAAATGAAAGATGGAAAGGTTGTACGCTTAGAGGGGGAGGGGGCACAAACAAAGTAAATCAAGCAAATGAAAATGCAAATTTACAGCCATAAAACATTCAGAGAGCGAAAGTCAGGCGTGTAGATGTGGGAGGTAGCACTAGATCAGGATACACAAGCCTGTTTAATCCATCTTCCTCGCATGCATTCTCACTTTTCTTCTCATTCATTTTCAATCTCTTTCTCATCGTCCCTGTGAAATGATGGATCTAATTCCCCATTGTTTCCCTATCTCCATCTCTTTCTCTTCATTTGCCCCCTTTTTATCATACACTTTCTCTAACTACTTTCTCTCTCTCTCTTCCCTCCTCTGGGAAGTAAAAGGTCTGACCTCTTTTCGCTCTTTCTCTTCCCTCCACCCTGTCTTGTCTCTATATCTGTACTTGTATTTTCACGCTGAGCTGTGATGGATGTGACGTGCGGTGTACAAGGGAATGTTTTTTAACCTCCTACCGCTTACGAAGACTATTCAATTAGCGAGTCACTGTTTGAATAACTTCAGGATCGCTTTAGTAAAGTGTTATTTATGATAGAGGTCAAATGCACCTGGGATTAGCATAATAAACACGGGGGGTAAAATGGCAGTGACATTTGTTTTTTCTGCGAACTCTGATTGTGTGAGAAAACAGGCTTGGATAGATCATATGCAGGCAAATACATGCGTTCACACACACACGCACGCACACACGCAAAGCCAACCCCTACACTCTAATCCTGTAATGACAGGGCAGGCCTAATAACAGGGGAGGGCACTGAAGCATTCGTCCCTATGGCCGCATCCAACACACACTCACACACACGCACACAAATACACACAGCACCCAGAGTTACAAGCCTCTTAAAATATTTCTTTGTTCAAACAAGCAGACTTCTTAAAAGAAAGAAAAAAGAGGAGGACAGAAAGAGGAAAGGAGAAGAAAGGCTATTATTGAGAGAGAGGAATGTGTAGTCGTTTCACAGGGCTAAGTCCCCGGGACGCGGGGAGCAGACAGGTGAGGGATTTAGCTTGGATCTCACCGCGACCACTTTGAGCTTTTAGCGAGCTCGTCTTTGTTAGCGTGACCCCATCGGATGACAACTGAAAGATAACTGAAACGAACCCTGTGGGGAGCTAAAAGATATGTGTCTCGACAACCTTGGAGATATGGGCGTTACGTTAAGTTTGAAATGCTTTTTGTTGACGCATCAGCTTCCTGTTAGCTTGATTTCCTGCTATGAGTGCAAACAAAATGGCTTCTCCTTATGTTTGCATTAGGCGCTGTATTATTGAAAGACGATGACAGCAGGACTTTGTTGTCAACCAAAAAAAAAAAAAGTAATCATTAAAAAAAAACCTACAAACCTACTAATGACTCCTTCCCTGAAATCCTTCCCTTCAGGCTTCTCCACTAGTTAATTATCTTCTCCCCACCTCTTCTTTCCGAGTTGCTTTTGTTGTGTTCTTCTACAGTCAAACAGACCAAGCACATGGCAACCTGGCATGGGGTAGCCACTCCATTAAAATACTATGCTGTCTGGTTGCCAAACACTTGAGCCTCTGTTTAGCCACAGAAACAGTGAAATGTGTCAACATTGAGAGCGAGGACCCCACGCTCAACTTATTAGCGCTATTAGCCTGATTGCTTTGTGTGCTATCTTTGTTGGCTTGGCTTTTGTCGTCCAAAGTGAAGCAGAGAAAGAGGAAGAGAGATTCAGGAAAAGAGAGCAGGAGGAGAGATGCTATTCAAATTCAAATTGTCCAAGCAGCCTTTTTGCCTTTGTGCGGGGCCAGAGTGCGATGATTAGGAGAAGTCCCCTCCATTTTATGGCGAGACCTCCCCTTCAGTACCCACACACACACACTCACAGTCACGGTAATTGGTTGCTGCGACATGGACAGGCCAAGGAGGTGATTCCTCTGTGGAATTCCTCAACGGACTTGCCTCCCATGACAAACCTCCCCCCCCAACCCTCTCCGCTCCCCATGAGCACACACACATACGCACACACATACTTCACCCTGCTACATCTCACTGTCAGTCATCTCACAATGGCTGTCACACAAGAGGTTTGTCCTGTGTGTGTGCTAACAGGGTTACACTGTGGATGCCTTGGAAATAAGCTCTCTTTCTACCTTTCTGTCTCTCCTTGTCTCCTATTTTTTTCTTTCCCTCTCACTCAGTCTAACTTTTGTATCATCTCTCCCCATGGGGAAGTATAATGAACGTAAGTCTTTGCCCCCTGCATTTGCCACTGGGCCCCTGCCCTCAATTATTTTCCCCTCGTCAAGAGATACCTTGGGGCTGAATACTATTTGGGCTGTAACAGCATGCCATTTTTTTTTTTTTTTTTTTTTTTCGCCTGTCTGTGTGCTTGGCCCATCTTGTCTGCAGAGGCAATTTCTGACAAGCAGCTCTTATCCGATGACACTGGGACTTGTGATAAATAAACAGGAACAAACACAACCATGTTCTTTTCTGTCAGAGGCTTTTGAGGGGGCAGAGCAAAGCAGTTGAAATGGAAAAAGCAAGCGCTTTGATCGCAGAAAGGAGGACATTATGAGCTTGTGCAGCTGCTTTTTGAATTACATATACTGTATGTGCATGTGTTTGTGTGTGTGATTGTGTCTGTGGCAACCCAGGAGTGCATTGCCTTTTTCAAGGGCTCATGAAGTCTAGTCTAGTTCCTGTTCTGCCGATGGAATGGGCCTCTTTGTCTTTAACCCCCCCACCCCTTTTTTTTCTTTCTCTCCCCTTACACCCCCCACTCCCACAACGTCTTATCCCCTTCTCTCACTAACTCTCATAATTACAAAGCACAGAGGATCTGACGAACAGGTAGCCCTGAGGGCAACCGTCTACAAAACCAGGTGTGCCTCTATGTGTGTGTGTGTGAATGCATGTGCGTCAGCATGCGTGTGTTTGAATGTGTGTACGTGTGCATGTTCAGCCTTCTGAAGCCATCGTCTTGCTATGATGAGTATGAATTATGTCGCGTGTGCCTGGCTGAGTCACCGATGTATGCGTGAATGTTAAGTGGTTGAAACTGGAGCGTCTGCTTTGTTGACTCTGTTTGCTCTGTTGTTGATTTGTCACTGTGGCTGTGTACCTCTTAGGATTAGTCACTCTAATGTTGTCCACTTAGGAATTGAAAGTTACTTCGTTGTTTCACTCGCTCTGTCACAATAGATAACTATTTTTTCTAACTGACTTTAATGGAAATCCTAAAAAACAAACGCGGTTTCCCCAAACTCCTTTTCCCTGCCATCTTATTATGAGTGTGTGTGTGTGGGTTTATGTGCGTGCAAATGTCTGTGTGTGTGTGTGAATTTGCACATTCTCTCCCTTCTATTCCCCCGACTTTCTAGTTAACCACCCCAACCCTCACCCTGTCCGAGACCCGGCATTCACAGCTGTCTGCATTGTCCCATGGGTTCATTGAATGGCTCTGTGTCGGTTGCTATTGAATAAGTCACAGCCCCTTCATCAACAGTACTGACAACATAACACATACACACACCAACACACACATTCACAGTTGGTGGTGAGCCATTAGCACATTTGTTTTATTGGCTACTTGCTCTCTGACACAAGCACTTTCGAATACCTTCAAAATCCGATTCTGTGAAGGTTCAATGGGAAACTTCAATAGCGTGAGTGTCTGCATTACATCAGGGGTGTCATCTTTACTCTCATTAGTGTACCTTCATCTAATCAGCATTATTTCTTTATTTTGCCATTGTTCTGTTGTACATTAAAATACTGATGTAACCGTAGCACAGCAGATTTCCGAAGACATGCGGTTTAACTTACAGCTGACTGACGTGTTTTCAGCTGAATACTTAAGCAAGCTTTGAACCTGCAACCTTTTAGTCACCGCTTCATTTCCCACATCGTGAGAGCTGCACTTAACATTTTGCTCTCCGAAGGGAATGTGCAAGCTTTTGTTCACCGCCCATAACATTCCACATTTATCTTTATGTCTCTCTCTGCCACGTTACGTAACCTGTACACATCTTCACGTGCGTGAGCTGTTTTCAAAAAAACTGCTGATGCTGACTATGGTGACTTAATAATAGAGTTCCAAGACCTAAGCACCTTTGCGTGTTTTTTTAACAATCATGCCTCTCTGCGTGACATGAAGTTTACTGGGTTTCTTTCCCTTACCGAAATATTCCTCTGAAGGAGTCATCCCAGACCCTGCTGATTTACAACACTTGTCATATGAGATCTAATTAGGGCCGCCGGTGCTTTAACTCAGCTCTAACTGGAAACCAAGCATGGGGCCACATATTTAATCCTGACATCATCTGAAATGGAAATATTACTCTAACAGGAAATGAGGATATTGTCGCTGCGAACTACCGCTTCCCTTTTTCCATTTTTTGATGAGTTGTAAAAGGTCCTGAAATAAGTTCTAAAATAGAAAAAATGGTTAGTGTCACCATTTACATTTTATTTTGGAAAACTACGTTCCTCATTTGCAAATGATTATGTTAAGAGCATCAGGTCTGCCTGTGTTTAACCACCACCAGGAAACGGGCAAAGAACCAGATTTCTGTCGAGACATGCAATGTTTACATCACCTAGCATGGAAACTATTGCTTCAACCTTTACCATAAATGAAGCGATTTTTCAATTACGACCGTTCCTGGAAATTCTCCACACCTCTCTCTCTATGTTTTACAACGTTTCATAATTCAGTCTGTGGCTTCGTTTTTTTTTTTTCTCCAATAAAATCTGCATGCTGACAGTAAACACTGTTTAAGCATAACACTCTAGTCATGAATTAGACAGCTGAATCCACGCGTAGGGTGACACTATGTGCCTCTGCGTGAGACGCCTAGACGCCATCATCTGATTTCCTGGTGAATGACTAAGCCAACTGAAAAATGCAAACAAACAGGCATGGAGCACATCCACCTCTGCCCTGAGGATCTGCATATGGAAATATGGATGTCCTTGTCGAGTTTTGTGGGTATTTGTGCGCATGTGTTTGTATTAGTCACACTGTGGAAGGTAGAAAGACACAGTAATTTGGGTGTTTATTTGTGTGTATGATGAGAGTGTGCATGTGTGGCACTACAGCTGTTGATTTCATTTCGTTTCACCTCACTCTCTGGGGGGAGGCCAGCAATACCTGGAATATGATTCATATTTAAAACACAATACAGTGTAACTGCAACCTCAGCAAGCTCTGATTGATTTACTACTCTGCCACGGAGATGAAAGGCAAACAAACGCACCACACATGAACATACGGACATTTAACTACTGCATCTTCGACTGCGATGAAAATACTTGTTTGACATACCAAAATAACAAGCGCGCAATGCGCCTTTTGACATCAGCTCCACCATTACCTAGCCTTCAAGCATACCTATTTATACATAAGCTGTAAAAGCTGCACTCTGTCTTTTATTGAGGCAATACCTTTCTTTGTGTGTGGCGGTTCAAAGCCTTGCTCGAGGGCACTGCTGTAGAAGGAGGGGAAAGAACAGCAGACTGTTTTGCAGACATGTTACTTTATATACCAAAAAGGACGTTGTTCATCAAAAAAACTGAAAATTCTCTTATTTTTTTTTTTTTTTTTTTACTTTAATGCAACTAGCGTTAAGCAAGAGCTCAGCCAGCATGATGGAAAATATTCTTTCAGATCCTCTAAAACAGTTACATCTCTTTATCTATCCTTATGTTCCATGTACTTTGGGATGTACTTAAAGCTTGTTACTGATGTTCAACAATTGCCTCATTATATGTGCATCTACAAAGAGAGAGGCGTAATTGGAGGCGGTGGAGTAATTTACTCAGTGAGATAAAGCAGTGCCAATAATCTCTGGTTTGCAGCTTTGTCTCACCAAACCTGCAGACAAACGGCGCTTGCGACGCTTTTAACGATCATGTGAGGTAACGCAAACAGATATGAAGTGCCTCAAAGGTCAAATGAGAAGAGGGGAATATATATTGTCATTTAAATACTCAAAATGAGAGTCATTCTTATTCATTTAAATGTTGGGATCTTTAAAAGATGCAGGTATGGACATCTATGACTACACACACAGTGTGTACAAAAACATCAATTACTATCTATCTATCAATCTTTATTTATTTATTATTTCAAGGAACACAGCATCCCAGCATTACGTATGTCTGTGTGTGTGCGTGTCTGTCTGTGAGCAGAAATTCACCTGGCGCCTCTGCCTCTCTGAGGGATTTTGGGGTATTAGTGGTGCAGGCTAACATTGTGACAGGTGAGTGTCAGGACTCGCTAACCCCATCCAAATCACATTTAGCATATCAAGTCTGCCAGTGGGGGTTTTGGCAGCCAACAAGCTGCCCAAATTCTGTGTGTCCTTTCATGAGAGCAAAGATTTATTGTGAGAGTGGCCTTGTGGTTACAGTGGCCACGCTGCAACTAAGTCCGATGTTAAAATGTAGTTGAGAAGGAAAATGAACCTCTATTTGCTCAGCGATTGTAAATCAGTCTGGATGACAGCACCTAACAAAACTGTAGTGAAATTAAAATGTTGGGACATCGATAGCAGACACAACAAGTAATGAATGAGGATTGACTCATGTGAGAACAATAAAAGAATATGTGCCAACAGTCTCCTGCATTTTCAAAGCATTACTTCCGAGCCACAGCACAAAGGAAATAACGATTGAATATGGTTTTATTCGTAAAGATAAGCAAGGGAGAGGCGGGTGGAGAGGAGAGAGAGAGAAATTCCCAGCTTTGGGTGTGGCTGTTTAAGATTTAAAAAAAAAAAAAAAAAAAAAAGGCATTCAGCGCACACTCATTCATACCGATTGTAAGTCTCTGTAGATTTCAGCAAAAGAAGAAAAAGAGAGTGAAAAAGAGGAAGAGTAGGAGTCAAGGAAAAAACAGGGGGAGGGAAGGGGCAGCAAGAGATGGGAGTGCAAAAGAGAAGAGATATTCAAAAAGAGACGAAGCAGAAAAAGCGATGGGAATGAAAAGCAAGGGGGGGTTGTAAGGTAACAAAGGGGGGACAGAGCAGGAGGGAGGAGTGAACACAGACGAGAGAAAAGGAGGGAGAGGAGAGGATGGAGAGCTGGTACGCGCTCTCTTGTATTCCCAACAGCTCCTGCGTTTCTTTCATTGCCACTGTGTTTTTGGCATGCTGACATGTAGCGGCCTTCAGAGACTGTGTGTGAATGTGTGTGCATCCACATCCACAGTGTCCTGTGCATGTTTGTGTGTGTGTGTGTGTGTGTGTGTGTGTGTGCCTGAAGTGTCTGTGTTTAACATGCAGTCTGATGGGAACTGTTTTTGCTCATTGCCTTACTGCAGCCCAGGGAGCCATCGTCTACTTCCCTGCTGTCTTTTTTTCTCTGCTCTTCTCCTCTCTAGTCCTTTTCTTCCTCCTCTCCTGCCTTCCTCTGCCCCTGTGCCAACCAGGGCATCCATTCACAACAGCTCGATAGCTCTGGCAACAGACTTCGTGGAAGATAGCAACACAGATTCCTGGACCAAATATATGAAAATGTGATAGCAGCAACTTGTCCTTGGGGAGCTATGTGTGAATTTCAATGGAAATCATTTCACTGGTGCTGAAAACGGTGTTTGTGTGCACACACACACACATTCACCTGTGTGAATGAATGAGTATTTGCTTGTATGGGTGGAAGCTGGTGATTATCCGAGTGTCTCAGAGGCACTGGAAGCATAAACATGCACACACATACACATACACGCTCTTTTGTTCAATAGGAGCTAGGCTATTGTGCTGCCTGTGCAGTCGGATTGTGTGTGAGCAGTTACCTCACAGCTCTAATAGCAGGTTTCAGGCAATTTTGTGTGTCAGCATTGGCTGACTCAACAAACAGAGCTCAATCACATGGGAACACAAACCCATACTGTACACTTACATAATGCTAATGCATACACATTATGCATAATACATTATTTAAACAATAATAACACTAAAACACATACAAATAGAAAATGAGACATATCATTAAGACTCATACCCACACACACATGCGCGTGCACACACATACATGCACACAAATCCTGTTTGTTCACTGGGGGTGTAGCCTAGAAAGAGCTGGAACCCGGGCATTGAATAAAAGCCGTGGCTTTTTGAATGGCTGAGCACCACAAGAAAAGGGCTTAGCACCCAGCTTTGCCATTCTGTTTCAATAGCCACTCAGTCTCTCTCACAAACACATGCCCTCTCTCTCTCCCTCTCTCTCCCTCTGCCATTGTTTCTCTTAATGCAGTCTCTCCTAATACAGTCATCTGCCAACATATCAGATCACCTTACAATGCACATCCAGTGCAGCATGTAATGGTTGTATGAAGCTAATTAAAGATGGCTACTTCCTGTTACAGCCGGAACAGCTGGCCGTGCGTCTGCAGCGAGGGGCAAAGCCCCAATGCGGTACACATTTTCCGCATGCCAGTGGCTTCCAATTACTTTAAAACAGTTTAAAAAATACTGTGGTGGCAGAGACCAAAAGTCTTTGAGGTTTGCTTGTTTCTGTTCTGCTTCTCCTCGGAAACTTTCACAGACAGAGTAAACAAAAAACAGACCGAAAATAGGAGCTGGGGACTACCCTATTAGTGTGGACTTCCTCTAGACATTCTAAAAGCCGTCTTTTGGCTCATCGAGCAACCGCTGATGATTTATGAAGATGTTTCAGGGTAATTATCAAGTCAATTATCACCGCCAGTCATGTTAATTTCCCAGGTATGCCCTCGTTTACCTATGAGGAAGAAGAAAAAAAAGAAGGGCGGGAAAGGAGAAAGGAAGAAAAAATGGCAGATGGGGAATTTTAGTAGATGAGTAATTATACTCTACCCCACACCACACATCATCGCACCCCCACTCCCCTGTCCTCTCTTTTCAAAAGGAAGGATAAGGGGGACCAGGTGATGTGGAAACCCTGCGGGCAGGCTGGTGTTTCTCACACCAGCTCGTTAAGCAGACAGAGCGCTTGTTGCAGTTTACCTGCTTGCTCAGTCATTAGCCATTCAGGTCAAAGACAGGGAGAACAAAAGGGAGGTTAGGGCAGTTGAAGTCAGGAATGCAACCTGCCGGGTCAGGGCTCTGTAGGCCTGTATGACTGACACTCTCGCACATGCACACACCCTGTCTGCTAGAGCCAGGTAGAGCTAGGTAAATCCTTAAAGACAAAGATCACATAAAAGCACGGATCTCTCTCCGTACCCTTGCATACAGAGAAGCTAGGGAGTGGCACTTTATGTAAAACAATTAAAATTCTAATAATGTAGCATGCAACATTGCAAACACAAACATGAACCGGAACAATGCCCCCGATGCACTCACACACACCAGATGCTGTTTATATTAAAACACTGAGTAACAAAGTAAACCGGGCAGGTCGGCTGGTTTTGTGCTTTCTCTTTCCCTCATAAATCCCTCCTTCCTTTTCTCATTTGTTTATCTTTTGTCTTCACATTTATGACCAAGTTCGTGCTTCACTCCCATTCTTCTCTGTCTTTTTTTTCTCTTCCCTAGGTGTGTGTTCGCTGGCTATAACTAACAAGCTTTGGAGTGACGTAGTTCAAGTTTCCACCCTGCGAAACCTTGGCAGCATTTCTCTCTTGCATGAGATAGCTGGATACAACCTCATTGCTGTTGGCCTTTTTTCATTCTTTGCACTGTGAACAACACTTAATGGTCTATGATGACAAACAGCTGCGGATTGATTACTGAAAAAGGTTTATATATTTATTTTGGGGACCAGGCTTTTATTTCATTTCTGAAGCGGGTGGTGGCAGATAAATGTGTTTATTTGTTATTTGGCATCATTAACTTAGAGTAAGAGGTGCAGAGGAGAGATCATTATTATTTATGGCTATTTTGTTTTTCAATGCCACATACCCACAAATGGCTGTGTGAGATTAATCACGTTGATCTGTTTTGGAGTGGAGGCGCTCTCTCACACTATCTGTGTGTGTCTCTCTCTCTCGACCTTCCCTCGCCTCGCTTCCACAAAGATCCTCGTCGGACCCGCATTCTTAATCGCCACTGAGTTAATTAATCTCATACTTGGCTGCTGTAATAACTTGACTTGTTAGACCTCCTCTGTGCAAATGGACTTCGCCTCTTTAGCAGCTAAAAGCACCAGTAATGAACCAGCCAAGAGACAGGCATATAGAGAAAGCATTAGGAGCGTCCAGAAAAACCTTAAAACATGTCCCTGTCAATGCTATTATATGCTCGACCTTACACGTACATTACATTTACATCTTAATCATTACACTTGCATCCCTGCAAAGTGGCTTTTTGTAAGCGTAGCAGCATCATAGAACAAGATCCAGTTTCTGCAAGATGATATGTGGAAAGGCAAACATAGCTACAGCAGTTTGACAACAGAGCAACTAAATCTTTGTGTGACTCTGGAGGTATGATGCAATTTAAAAGAAACAAATAAGAGCTGAGGAAAGAGAGAACAAGCTTCTGGTTTTATAGTCACTGGTTGTTGTATTGTCTCAATAAATCATTACCATGTTTATCTTAAGGCATTAGGATAACTACCACAATAAACAAAATGACTGCTGTAAAGATTGGCAACCTCTAACCCCCAAAATAAACTTCACATTTTGTACCACACAGATTCCAGTAACCTGGCTTTATAACTTTACAGTACACAGTGGGATTAACTTCATGACACCAAACAATAACGACATTTATATTGCAAACAATACAAAACTTTATTCTACTGTAATTCCTCGATTTCACCAACATGATCTCAATACAATGAAGGCTTTTTGGTTTGTTTTTATGTTTAGTCTTAAAAACAAATAAAGGGAGTGGAGGGTGGGAGTAGCAGCACTTACTTTTTATGGGAAACTTGGTAGTAGTTTTGAGAAGCACATTTTATTCTTTATATATCACAATTTATATAAAACAGAGAGTGGAGGAAAAGAGGACATACACTGGAGATGACAATGAGGGCAAGTTACAGCCACAGCATTATCCGGTCAATCACATGGTCAGGGATTGATGAGATCCCACACCTTATTATATATTAATGTATTTAACCTATGGAGAAACCACTCAATAGACAGTCAAGGCACAGAAGTCTGGCTCTAGGCAATTAACAGAAATTGACGGATGGACAGACAGACATCCAAGGCTGCTGGGGTCCATATGGCAGGGGGCTTTCAGAGGCCCATTTCAATTAAAGACCTCTGTGCATTGGCATGACACATAGAGGGCCCCTGACAGCAACAACAGAGAAAGATGGAATAAACCATACAGCAGTTAGTAACACACACACACACACATGGACACGCATATATATGCATGTACACTTGCATAGACGCAGACACACTGGTAAGAACACATGTCCCAAAATGCAAAGGCTTTGCACACACCCACACACAGCACATGGGCACAGACAAACTGAGCTTCCTATCTTCCTCTAACAGATACACAAAGAGAAATCCAGCCTGTCATTGTCCAAGTAAGATGGATGTGTAAATAATCGTACCATGATCACAGAACCACTTGCATCACCGATCTTTGCTCAAGGACCCTGCACACCAGCAAGTCTGCTAAACCTAAACCAGCTGACTGGCCTAGAGTTAATGCCTCAACTCCTCTTTCATCTGAAGGTGTCCTGCTGTCCTTAAAGCACCTAAACAGCAACATAAATCTAAGGAAAAGAAGCTGGTCGTACATCAGGACAAGGGAGGAGGAGAGGGACACTATCTAAACAAGAAATGAGGTAGGTTGAAGTTTGATGCTTTGGCTGAATGATGTGGATGACAAATGAGATCAGGGAGGGAACAGGGGGCTCTGGGTTAAACATATTTTCTCTTCAAGCTTGTTTTTTCCACAGAAGATACATAGCAAAGATATTTTTCACTGTGTCATCTATTTATCTCTCCATTCCTCTTTCTTTCTCTGGGGATGTGTAGGAATATGGGCTACCCTGGCTAATGTATTATTCACCCTTCATTGATGTGTAACTAAAGCTGGCAGTTTGGAGGGAGCAGGGTGTCACCAATTACCCCCATACTACCACGACCTACACATACACACACGCACTGTAGCTCTAGCCACAAGGCCGCCAGGCATCCATTGATTTATGTGCCAACCAACAGTGCATGTCTGCCCACATCCATACATACACACACACACACACACACACACACACACATGCACACACACATTTTACTGTATTTAAAACATGGATTTCCATCTTTAATGGATGTGCATCTGTGTGCGTATGTGTATGTGCAGAGACACAGAAGGTCATTTGGGAATTTCAACAAGACCAAAGAAGTATTATAGAGATGCTACATTATCATCAGCAAACACGAGCAGCTGTGTGTGCATACGTTAGGATTCAGGCGTGTCAAACTTCCTAGGAAACCAAATGAAGGGCCTGGTGCCTCGGAAGCAAAAGGACAATAAATTAGAATGATATTCATATAAACAGAAGGGGGAAAGGTCAGTTTAGGGGACATTCAGTAGGGACATTCATTACTCAGTTTATAAATTAACCTTTTGACAGTTCTGAAATAATATGATCGGTATAATATCACAGCCAGAAAGGCTGATGGGACAAATTGTGCCACAGTGAAAAAGAGAAGGGACAAAGGTGATTGAAGGTAATGTGAAGGGAGTTACAGTCAAAATCAGAATCAGCTTTACTGGACAAGTATTTGGCACATTCACAGAATTTAACTCAGGTTATAAGTTGTCAATTAGAGCAATTTACAGGAAGACAGAAATTGACAGAAAGATGGGTAAAAATAAACATGGAACCACAAGTGGGTCAAAAAAATAGGCCTATATAATTAAATATAGAAAGCAGCAATGACAAACAACATTGCATATATGCAATCAGAGAATCTCTTTGCCTTTTAAAACACACGTGTAAAAATGGACACGTATGTGTAGATTCCTGTAGACACAAACACCAGGGTTAGCCAAGAGACGCAATGGTTAACTTTTTTGAAACTCACCCAGAAGTTTCCCCCACCTACCCACCTGCCTCACTGTGATCCTTATAACACAGCCTCTGGCGAACTTAGCTAGTTAAAAAATAACAATCCCAATGTTTATGCCTAAGCTCACCCATTAGCACAAATGTTCAGCTGGGTTCAGTTCTGTTGTGGCCTGTGGCGATACAATCTGAAGGGAATAAACAACAACGAGGTGCAAGTTTGTTTTTCTCCCCAAATGGAGACATGGGAAATGAGATGCACCAAAAATATCAGTATGTTTCCATCCAGCTCATATGTGTTCCATCTACCTTAAACACACGCACAAACACATAAGCCAGACCTCTTGGTGGTCCAAGGGAGCTAGGTGGGGTTGGTAATTCTCCAACCGCAGGGTGTGGATCAGCACTGACCTGATTAGTCATCGGCCCTGACCCTGAACCAGCCAAAGTGGGAATACAAATGAATCCCCAGGGCTGCTAGCCAGTAAATCTGACTCTGGACCAGTGTTTATGGGATTGAGACCGCACCAAACAAGGCCACAGCGGATGGGCTTACTGACCCTGAACAGTGACTTCATTTAAAGGCAGGGAAAGGCTTTTGGGCAGGGTGTTTGCAGGACTGATTGGTAGTTACAGTAATTATACGTTTGGGGTTATAATTTTGGTGTCTACTGCCAGACTTTATTCAAAAAGGTGTTATGAAGTCAGCAGTACACTTCTATTGTTTTTCCTAATTGCAACAAGCCCTTGTTTAAGAGAGGATACACATATCAATAAAAGATGGCAGAGTTAAATCTGCAAAGCCCTTGCTGCTCTGGGAAAGTGTTAATATTTCACCAATGTGAAGCCCTCCCATTCTGTTCCTTCAGGTTCTCTTCCATTTCTAATGACTGTCGAGCCTCAACACATCCGGGCTGCTCTATTCTTGGGTTAATGAACAGGTGAGGAATTACTAAAACAGACGGAGATGGAAATTGATTTTTTTTAAGTGTTGCCTCATTATCCCACGTGGGACACTTTATACAGTACCAAAGAAACACAACACCAGACAGTGTGGGATGTGTAACGTCAAGGTCATATGGGTGTTATGGTTCTGTGTGTGTGCATTGACAGAATGGGGGTCGGTGGTCTGGATTGAGATTGTATGGATTGTGTGGAAGCGGGGCCATTAGTGAGGGACTAATTAGGGGAGACCAAGTGGTCTCCAGTACCGGTCGAAGCCAAGATTCATAAATAAGTAAGTGCAGGGCAGCTTGGTCGCTTAATTAACAAAGCGTGAAAAAAGGGCGTGAATCCCAAGAGGCACAAACCCAATCTGGTTGTAAGGATGGGCTATCGGCAGCAATCCTGTCTATCTTGGTGGCATTGATTGATGGCAAGCCAAATTGAATCTCTAATCATCACCAACCTTTTATATCTGCACCCTTGGGAATTTTCAGAGGCCAAAAGTGGCACAGGGGGTAATGCCTTTGTATCCCGTTCCTGACACTAGTGGCGTAAACATTGTAACCCCCACAACCTGTCTTCCCTGCTCACTTGACCATCCCCATCTGGCCAGGGGTTATCTGACCCCTGTGTGTGTTCTCGCTCACACTTTCATGTCTCTGCCGATTGTTTTCACACTCTAAGCTGTTTGGCTGAGGTATTTAAAACCCAGACACCTCACACAACTCCCACTTAGACACCCTCTGCCACCTAAAGAAACATATTGCATTACAGCCCTCTGAGGCACTCTTGCCTTTCTTTTTTTGTAGCTGTTCCTCATGTGCTAATCTTTTTCATTGTCCAAGCTGACAGGCAAGGGACATGTTTTGTGAAAAAAGCCAAGGGCGACAGTGACACGTTGAAAGAAAAGTGCATGTCAGACCTGTCATGTAAAGAAACAATTTTGGTCAGTCAGTAGAAGGGGGGAGATGACATGCATTTGCCATGCCTTTTAACTGCAGGCTTTGCTCTCTCCCTACACAATAGAGGAAGTCATCTTGACAAGACCTTATCAAGTAGTAGGCAACAACAAAGGGTCTCCAAGCAGTAAATAGCATCTGTCTACCAGGTCCTTACTGTCACCATTAGGATTTTGATATCACAAGGACATGAGATAACAGGGAAAGGAAAAATAATACTGCAATTAG
Organism: Sciaenops ocellatus; assembly: GCA_033000465.1. Classification (NCBI taxonomy): domain Eukaryota; kingdom Metazoa; phylum Chordata; class Actinopteri; family Sciaenidae; genus Sciaenops; species Sciaenops ocellatus. Next base: position 18,971,953 of record CP136882.1, on the reverse strand, counting down.
GACCTACTGTAACTGTGATAAGCTGCAGTCACAGAAGAGGGAACTGAAGAAGGGCAGAGGGCAGAACGATGTACAAAAAGGATGGGATGAAAGAAGAAACGACGAGAAAGACAGTTAAAGAGAGGTGGCGGAGAGATCATAGGCTGAGACCGAGGCTGGGGAAGGGACAAGGCCAAAGAGCGACAGGGAAGTGAGGAAAGGGAAGGTAAACAGCATATAAAAGGAGGCTTTGTCTGCTGAGGATTTTGCTTAATGCCCACCTTTTTTTGGTGGAAAGCCTTGAACCTTTTGGTTTTTCCTCTTTGGCAGGCCAGAGCGCCAAGCTGTCTGGCTGGCACAATACGTACAGTTGGTGGTACCTGATTAACTAGTGCTAAATCACCACTGCAGTTATACAACCACAGACTTCCTCTAATCAAATGGCAATAAGATATATAAGTCCATATAAATCAGTGACCATATGAACCAAAGGTCAACTTTGTTACTCAGACAGTCAACAGTGAGCAGATAATAAAACCATAATGCTCGCTACTAGTTAAGTTTGCAATGATAGCTGAGATTTGTGTTTACTCACTTGCTCCCTCTGCTTTTTGTCCAACTGTAATTATTTCATTCCATCTGCCATTGACTCACCCATTCTGACATTATCGGAGATTGCCTCTTGAAATCGTCACACAATGTTTCCATTGATCGGCACTTGCTTGCTTGTCAGATTCATTAAAAAACTGCTGGCAGATTCTTTCCAGACTTCATCAAAGCCTAGACCTTTCATCTGGGACAACTGTGAGAATGTGTGAGCAAGATACAGAGACTGAGGATAAAAGATAGTGAAAGGTGGAAAGCAATGGCACAATCCTGTATCTGGGAGGAAGCTGCATGGTGTGAAAGTGGAGACTTGGACGATGGGTTGGTGGAAAGCTTCCAAGTCAGGAGATTACAGTTTCTCTGCTCAGATGGATCTCACAGTCTCCAAACCTACTGCTGCTCTGTTCCTCGGCTCCTCACACTCCTTCCTCCTCTGCTTCCGCCTCCTACCTGCCCAAGCCTCCACTGCTTTCCCCAGCCTCAACATAATTGACCTTGGCTTCCAGCAACCTCTCTCCAACCTCTGTCCTGCATAGTTACTTCTCTCAACACCTTTTGAAATGAAGTGGCTGCCCAATAAACAGGACCAAGTGGCTTTTGATGAAATGAAAACCCTCTCTTCTTGCCTCCCCTCTCACTTACTCTGCATGGCCTCCCACACACATGCAGCTCCAACTTTGAGGGGCTTTAATAACTGATAACCTTTCTGACTTTGACTCGGTAGGTGAGGGAGAGGAGCATAGCGAGAGTTGGACCCACCATACACATCGCTCACCTAGCCAAGCTTGAGCCTTGAATGCCAGAATACGGCAGGGCAGTTTATACCTCATGGCAAAGAGGGGGCATCCCTGGAAGTGAATGTGCTTGCACCTGGCTGAAATCCACCACCTGCTATGTCCAGCCTTCCTGTGATGTTGGAATTCACAGTGCTAACACGCTAGTTTCACAGAGGTAAAAGGAAGGTCAGATACCATGTACAAACTCTGAAGACGTCTTGCCTTCTTGATCATTTTTTAATCCCTTCTCTCTCTTTCATTTCACACGCATACATACACACTGCTACACCATCCAAATACTATATTTCTGAGGAACCAAAGCGTATAAGAAACAAGAAGTCTTTGAACTGCCTGGATATTTCATGCCCCTTCTTCTCCTCTCGATCTCTGAGCTCCCCTGCTGCTCTGTTGGGACGGGGAGAAAGGGGCTGATCGATGGGGTCTGACAGCAATGAAATGAATGGAACCAGCTGATTGATTCATTAGCAGAGGAGTGAGTAGCTATGGATGTCGGTTCTGACCCTAAGAAGCGTGTGGGTGAAGATTTCACCGGGGCTTGTGTGCATGTGTATTGGGCATAGGTAATGTGTGCATGCGTGTGTATGTCTGTGTGATTAAGCAACTGTCACCATTCATGTGTGTTAAATGTGTGTGTGTGTGCGTGAGAGGTCAGAAGGGTTTTCCATAGGGTGTGAGAGGGGAAAGGGAAGCTGTTTATGGCCTGACTTGGCACAGAGGGAGGCGATCAGCCTATATTGTCCAGTGCTTTCATCTGGCTCATTGCAATTAGTCTTTCACAGCACACGTTGTCAAATCCCTGTTAAAATCACAGCTAACAACCCACCATGACACACAGGAATACAAACACTGAATATGTGTTTGAAATTGCCTAATCTACACATGAATTGCTGTTTTTATACACAGTTGAGTTTGCAGTGAACTAAATATAAAGTGTTTAAGTAAGAATGGATATTATGTGGACATAATAAAAGAGTCACTTGTGAAATAAAACTTAAATTAATATACTAAACCAGTTGCAATAGATTACTATTTAAACAAATAAAATCTGTTGGAGAACAGCAGTGGAACAACAGCTCTATGAGCTGACTGAAGTTGATGGCAAACCCACAGGGTGGCCTCCCTTCTCTTCCTTTGTCTGCTGCTGAAAACACACATCACACACACACACACACACACCACTTTATGCCATCAACAGTCCTACCAAATGGACAGGTGTTAGGGCCATCTGACTAACAAAAGACCAAACGCAACACCTCCACATTTGCTAGATTGCCCCCACGAAATGCTTGCCTTAATAATAGCCAGTTAGACATTTTGACCTTATCTTCATTGCCCTCTAAATATTGCACTCACTTAGACATTAAAGTCACTGTGTCACTGAAACGCCATTTCAACTTGAGCTGAGGTTAAATAAATGCTCCCCACAGCTGGCAGACTATCTAGGAGGCCGCAGCATGGAACCATGGGGATTATGTAAATATCTTGACAAAAGGTCACGTGTGATTGGTGCTGTTGCCACTGAAATGTGTTGTACTCACTGTGTGTGAGCTGTGCAGTAGACAGTGTCTTTAAGATGTTCAGAGTAAATTTGGTGCACTGTTGATAAGAGATCAGGGGTCTGGTTATACCTGCTGCTATTCTCAAGAAGACAAAAAGGGAAAGGGAGAAATATTTAATAGATGTGGGGAGCCCTCCTCTTGCCTACGGGGCTTTTGAAGTGTAGATGAAGTGCAGGTGGTGAGTGTTTTTGACATCAAGGATGAGAAGTGGGGGCAGAATGAGGTTTAACGGTGGCTTGCTGCAACACTGCATTCAATGAGACCCCTTACCAAGTAAAATATACACTGTTCAAACACATGCACATACTGTTCTTACACATGCTTAATTACAATGGACATTTGAGCACATCACACCAGTTGTGACTTCAGCTTTTTCCTTGAAGCTGTTCCTATCATCACACATAGTACACACTTAGTTTGAAAATTAGCAAAAGCTGTTTTCCTGCACTTGAAGGGAACAAAGCCTGGAGCTAGGCCCTCAAAAAGTCCCACCATCAACCACCCAGCTATGGTTAAACTCAACAAAGAAATTCCCCCATCTGTCTTTTCTTCTTACAGTTAACAAGACCGGCAAAGGCTGAAACCAGGTGATGTGTCCTTTCTCCCCCCGCAAGGCACATTGTTTTACAGCAGCGTCCACTCTCCAGACAGATGTAACTTGCTATTTTTTAAAGACAAAATATCAAAGATCTCTTTCTGCTCCATTGGCAAAATTTGTTACAAGAGTCTGTAGCTCGTAAAGAAATGGTGGGAGGAGGCCCTGAGGTGGATCAAACTGCTGCTAGGGGAAGTCTACTCCCCCAAACTCCACCCTGCGTTCCTTCAAATATCCCTGCCTCCTCGGTGCTCGCCAAGTGACGACCGCCCTAATGGCTGTCGCATGTCCATACAGGCTCTTAGTCATCCCTGTTAGTGTTCCTGGTCCTACATATAAAAATAGTACAACTGTCCTGATGTGCAGCCTGGCCACTATGACAAAAAGAAGTCAAGCGCACATCCCTGACCCGGTCTCCAACTGTGCTTTCGACCTGGTCTGTATGTGCAAGTGTTTCTGTGTGTCAACGAACCATAGAAAGTTGCACACTCTTTCAGTGTATTTTTATCCGCCACTGGAAAGGGATAACCCCTGGAGCTTGATTGTGTTAGGAAAGCTATTGTTGAGCGGAACAAGACAAGCCTTGGTGAGTAAGCCCCTCCAAATTCATCCAAGCAGACCCCCCCCCCCATGACCTCTAGATAGGGGTCACAGGACGTGGGTTGAGAGCACAGCAGGTCCTAACTCACTTCTAATCTGGACATTTTGACACATGGTAATTTCAGCTACACTTTATGGACATCCGGTGCCGACAGGACCTATAAAACGGCAGCTCTGATGGCCATTAATATTATGTCAGACATTTCATCAGTATTTTGAAAGCAATTAATATAGTTCAGTAAGGACCAAAGAGGGGGGACATCCCTGTCTGAGTGAGCTGAGCAACATGAAATACCCATCATACATCCACACATGCTATAAAACTTTTATATGCTGGACTTTCCTGTCACAAATATGACCATACAAGGGGCTGTTGAATTATTCTTTTTTGTCTTTTACCTTGTGCAGGAAAAACAATTATAAGAGAGACTGTGTATTTGGAGGCATGAATAGTCAAAAACCCTTCAAGTTTCAGCTGAACCTTAGTTCAGTTAGAGGGTTGTGTCTCCATCTCTCTGTGATGCCACTGCATGACTTTATTTTTAATTCAGTCAAGAGCAGGCATACAGTGACATACTGTACTTCCAGCAATCCACACACAAACACTCCCCAACCCTTGTAACCTCCCAATCACACACACACACGCACACTCTAACCCCCCTCGATGCACCACCCATCTTGCTCTCTCTGCGAGTGCACAATCTCTCCCTCACTCTCTTTCTCTCACTGTGTTTCTGTGTCTCTCCCTTGTTCTGCTCGGCTGACTACAGACACCAGCAGTGTGTCTGTGCAGTGGGCAGGCCCAGACACATTCGCCCTCCTCTGCTTGCTCTCGACAGTGGGTGTCAAAGACCTGCCATCCCACAAGGCCCCTCTGTCGGATGCCAGGATGGACTGCACACACAAACCCCATATATACACACAAAAAGAGCCATACACACAAGCTGTGTACACACACAGAGAGAGCTTTGGAATTTGTCCAGAAAATATTCTTCTCTCATAAAGCTGACATACTACTCACTACGGCTTGTTTCATAGACACAAATATTTAACACAAACGCAGTTACAGCAATAATATTAAGAAAGACAGGACCCATTTTAGCACTACACACAGCTATTAGTGTGTTTGTAAACTGTTAATTGAAGTGACACTTCACAGTGTCATATACATGTCTGAATTAAACTATGCTGAGCACTCGTCGTTTGAAGTTGTTGCTGTTATGTATAAAGCCCTTGACATTTATATGAAAATGTATCACCTGAAAATGATGGCAGGATTAACCTATGTGTGGAGGTCACTGTAAAGAACAAAACACATTGTATTACTGTAATTGTAATGTGCTTACACTCATATTTCTCTAACAGTATAATTTTACTGCTGGTTTTATTTTTCTGCCTTTGTTGAGCCTGTTCTGTAAGCTCCAATAGCCAAACTAGAAACTGCCCTTTATGTTGCTAAGCCCTAAACAAATACAGTAGAACGGACATGACTTGACAACATCCTTGGTGTCATATTTTGTCTCATCGTCAATAAGGACTCCATAGTTCAGTGCTACAGAATCAAAGCCCAGTTGACAACACCCCTATTTTCATCCCTGCTGTCTTATTTTCACCAGTCATCCTGCTTCGTCCACTTCCTGGTGTGTGAAGGCCCCAGCAGGCCTGACACGGCTGTTGCTTGCCTACATGTGAAATTCCAGCTCGGTGAATCTTTCCACGCCGCCATATGAGCCATGAACCATCAGTCGGTGCACATGAGCGCTCCCGCAGGCCCGTTGCATCTGTAAAGTCTGTCAGCTCTGCTGCTCTCTGGGTCTCTGATCCAAATCCGCCCCAACCACCACCTCTCTATGCCCCCCCCCCACACCCTCCCCCATAACGTCCCACCCCAACTCCCAACATGTCGTCATCCACTCCCCCTTCTTCCTGAGCGCCTTACGCCAATCTGAACCTAAGTCACTGTACATCTGTTCAACATGGCTGCTGCCTTGCATATGACCTACGAGAGGGTGGGTTCTCTATCGAGGTCAATATATCAGGACACTGCTGAGGGTGATGGACTGACACTGTTGTTTGCCCTCTTTGTCGTTTATATATATACTCTTTGAAACAAGTGCATGTGTGTGAATGTTGACATTGACCTGCATTGCTTTGCTAATTTGCTGCTCTGAAGCAAATATTAAGAATTCAAATACAGTTTGAAAATGTAATGAACACGATATGATACGAAGAAATAATTTATACTGGGATTAAAATGTAAACCATAGTAAGATAGATGTAAATTGAGTTGATCAATACTAACAATAGTGATGGTAATAATAATGATAACTCCAGTAATATGAACATTTCATTAAACCATTTTATATACATATTATATATTTTTTTCAATTTATTTACTATTTCTTCACCAATAAAAATAATTCCTAGTTACTTGATTTAGTAATCTAAATTCTTACACACATAATAATAATAATAATAATAATAATAATAATAATAATAACAAAATACTAATGATAATAATGTTATTATTACTGTTGTTGCTGTGAATTTGATTGTCGTGAATGTGTAATATTAATATAATATATACTGCATTATTGATATATTATTATTGGTCAAAGACAGAAACCCTTTATGCACAGAGCGGATTCATGCTTATTGCACAACAGGCGAAGTCATCCTTCACCCAGCCAGTCAATTGATTCAGGACGCATTGATAAATATCCTTATGAATTGGTAATTGCTTCTAGCAGGCAGACAGCAAGGCAGTCTCCCGCATCCAACCTGATTCCGCGGTTTTAAAAGGCTGAGCGCCGCTGATTCGCTCGATCAATAAGGCCGCATCAATTGACACTTTGAACACAGTTTGTGTGTCTAAGCGACTATCTGTAGATGAAAAAAAAAATGCGTATTTGTTTTTTGTTTTATGAGCCTACTTTTGTAACATGATAGATAGATAGATAGATAGATAGATAGATAGATAGAATCACTGATGTAAGTCCTTTACCGTTTTGCTGACCTCCACATTCCCCTCAGGAATGATTCATTAATGGAATTGCCGAAATGACTTTGCTTTTATTTTGCAAATTCACTTTCACGCCTCTTCAGTGCGTTTCCACTCGGGCCCTGAATGGTCTGACTGATAGCCCCCATAGAACTACTAATAGTTCCCTTTGTCACTTCAATTGTGTCCCTAAATACATTTGTTCTGTAGAGGAGCTCCTGGAGTAAAGTTTAACATAAGAGTTTCACCGTGCATTCCGCACAGGCCACACACACTTACAGACACACGCACACACACACACACACACATTGATGCTGCGCCCTTAAATGAAGCCTGGTGTATGAGAGGCCTTCGGACTGCAAGTGTGCCGGACAAAATGGCCTCATTACGCCATGTGTCGTTTATGTTAATCGAGTTTTAGCAAAATGCAGCGCTCCAAAACAAACAAAGGACCAGATTTGATTTTGCTCTTTTTTTATTAATATTAATGTGAACAAATATCAAACAAGCCGCCACATGAGTTATTTATTTATTTATTTTTGAAGTCGTTAGGGATTAAAAGAGTTGAGTATTTACCAGTATTCCCTTAAATTTGCGTAAAATCATCTAAACTAAGTTTAGTTTGCGCATGTTTCATATTAGTGGGTATAAAGTTTACGCATATTTTTCACTTCTGGCGTAAAATTGCCTCTGTGCCCGATATCCTAGCATGTAATTAAACACATTTATTTAAATGATTTCTTCCTCTTGAGTTAACATTAACTTTTTTCGTGGTGTTTTCCCCCCTGACCACTCCCAACTGGAAATAATAATTTGCGCACCCATTTCCCTCACCTTCTTTCATTTGCCACTGCGTTACCGTCTGATAATATGCAGCCTAATAATAAAATAATGATGATGACGTGGGGACCTCCTGTGCTAAAGAAAGACCAGGGGAGAATAAATCATAGGAGAGAGTTGGGTGAGAAAATGTGCCAAATGCAAACAGGCACAGGGAAGCTCCTGTGGAGGTGTGAGCTCACCCACGTAAAAAAACATAAACATGCGCGCTTCAAAGGATCTGGTGCTGCGTAATCACTCCACGAAATACACCGCCGTAAATAGACGAAAAAACACATGGAGCCTGAGTGGGGAGCCCTAAACTGCGACCATAAAAGCCCATTTGTCCCAGTTTAGACAGAAAATGATTCCAGGTGAGAGTTCAACTGGAAGAGGTTTGAGTCTTTGGCTTAAGCACAATGGGTTTGATGTTTTTTCATTACAAACACACGCAAAACTTTTTTCAATGAACATCAGTCTGTTTAATTGTTTAATTGTGTCTATCTGAAACTCGTTTTAACAAGTTATACATCATCTTTCAGCATTATTTAAACTATAATTGCTGTTTGCATTAAGTCAATTAATTCAGTAAACCAGCTTCGAAGTGGATGTAGGCTGCTGCTGTTCGGTCTGGCCTGATGGTGCCTATATGTTCATGAATTTTTCATCCCTCCATCACAAGTAATTTACACCGAGGAGTAACCACACCGCCTGTGCGCCACAGAGGACTGTCATCGACGCAATTTGTCTCCTCAGCAGCTCTAAGTTCAACAGTCAAGGCCTTTCCTAGACCCACTGAGGCCACCGAATATTCTGAACTCGACAACGCTGCAAAGATCAGCTTCTCATTTTGTCTAAAAACTAAGGAAGACAGAAATTAACTGGAGTGGAATTAAGAGGCCGTGATCTTTACACAATCAACCCATTAAATACATTTGAATATACAACCACTAAAAACAACAACAACAACAACAACAACAACAACAAAAAACAGAATCCATCAAATTAAAAAAAGATGAGACATACAACAACCATTATAGAAGAAATATCTAATGCGCAAAACAACTGGTCTCTCTTTTCTGGGCCTCATTTGTGCCACGTAAAGCCAACCAGTTAGTGTAACAGTAATTAAATAATTAAAAGCAAACAGAATTTACAAGATTGAAGACTTTGGGTTTCACTATTACGTGTCAATTTACGGAGCGGATGTGAACAAGAGAGGATACAGAGAAAAGAGAGAGAGTGTGTGTAGGGGGAAAAAAGAAAAGCAAACATGAATTCATTAAGAGCCTTTCCCCGGGCTGTGTGACCCCGGGTCCCGAAGAGACGCACAGTGGGGCCGGAGAAACTTCCCCATCAGGCCGCTTGTTTCTCCCTAAATCGCCATAAAGCCAGATATCCCAGAAAGAAGTCCCAGCAGCGGCAATAAATCATCCGGCTGTATTAAAAGCTTTGGTAAACCCCCAGCCAGGTCAGTCGGGTACAATTTATGGCATCACTTATGTAGGGAATAGATTGTTCTAACGAAATACATCAACTTCAAACCTGTGCGCAGCCAACTCGCTAACATTGTCAAGAAAACACCAAGCTCTCTTTTATCTGTTTCTACCTCTCTCTCTCTAATTTATCCCCCTTTCTCTCCTACTCTCTCTCTCTCTCTCTCTCTCTTTTCTCTCTCTCTCTGTGCATCTACCTCTGTAGCCCCCGAATCCACTCATCCATTCAGGTCATGTGTTTTAAGTCACTGGTTCCCAACTGGGGTCCGGTGACCTACACGGGTCACTGCAAAGGGTCCAGGGTCGGAACTCTGGCAAATAAAGTACTAATTTCAAAATAATTCTACACAGGAGAAACTGATATCAGGAAAACTGTAATGTAAGCCACCCATCGGTAATTAATTCAGTACATTATTCAGCAACTGCATAAGTTTGATCGGTGCTTCTGTTATATATTTGAGGGAATAACTCACATGTGTAATGAGAGTCTTAACAAAATATCATCAGATAAGCTTTACTCTATTTTCACTTGTGCTACTCTGTGTATTCTTTACGGTTGGTGTTAGTGGGAGGAAGCAGCAGTGTGAAAAGCAAAATGTATTCAGAATGGTGAATTCATGAAGAGTTCAAGCAGCATTGTGATCTTTTCTCTGCACCGACTGTAACAGGCCTGCGGATGTTTTCTCAAATTAGGGTCACGACACTGGAAAGTGAGTTGAGACTTGAATGAAACGCACGCACTGTGGTATCGTGACAGGTTGCAACTCTTTATTTTAAATGATTTCGTTTTAACACGACCTTACGTTGGAGTGAAATACAGTAAAGTTTCCTTTCAGAGTTTTCTACTTGTTTCAGCGGTGTCTGTAGCTACTCAATATCAATCTACTGTATGAAGCTGTTGTTTCTATTTTATTTCAAATCATTGAGAAAATTGTTAAAGTTAATCTGAAAAAAAAATTCATTGTAACCCACGATAGGCGTCTTTCTCTTAAAAAAAAAAATCTCTTCATACATGCTGCGGACAGGTCGAGAAACAAGCTGAGGGAGAGAAAGGCGTTTACTGAGCCAGTGGCCCACTGTCCTACTTTCCTACTGGCACCAGAAGCCAACCGGGAGCCTCGTCTGAGCTTCAGCATACATAGTTCAAGCTTTAGGCCCCTTTCAACCTTATTTCCACTATTCCTGATTCCTATTCCCCTCAAACGGAGCAGAGTGAGACGTTTCAAAATGTATGAAAGGAATAACAGAAGACTGGGACACTGGCACACTGAGCAGAATTAAAAAAAAGACACTGATTTTACGCCCGACAAACATCAACACAGCCCAAACAGATGGCTTTGTTACTAGAAGCAAGTGTTATAAAATATAACTGTAAATAATAAATCGATGCCACTTTGAGAAGAATTCTTTAACAATAGTAAAACTTGAATTAACAGAGAGATGATTTATTTTATTTGGGGTTTCAGAACATTTGTGGATAAATTGCGGGGAAAACAATCGTTTTACAGCTTTTCCAAATCAGTTAAGTTTTATTAAAATAGATTATTATTGTTTTTTATGAGTGTATACTTTGAGCCCAAACTGATAGTCCACATGTCAAAAGGCCACACACTCACACAGCCCTAAAATACACGCAGCCGACCTGGGGGAAAGTGTCTGTGGAAGGAGGGGGTGCTAGGAGCCGCGACTCCCCGATGAGATACAGTGTGGCGCTAATTTCTTTAAAGCGACGACGAAAGCACCAACAGCCGGCAATAGATGATCTAACAAAAAGGAATACACATCCAACAATTGAAATGGATGAGCTTTCGTTGACGCGCATAACAATCGTGTACTCAAAACAGAACCGGCCACAGCGCTTGGCTGTGTAAAGCCAATAATGCCATTAGGGATTCCTAAAAAGAAGCCAGATGGCCACTTTGAAAATGAAACATTGGTTTAAATTCGGGGGTGACTGATAATGAAGAATTTGGGTATACGGGAGCCTCACCCGCTGCGGCGCCCAGCCTCTGAGAGGCAATGGGTGCTGGCTCACTTGGTATGAAGGGGGGGGGGGGGGGAAGCTTTAGGCATCGCAACAACAACAACTGAAGATGGAATTTCTTACCTTCAACGGCGGACACCACGGGCAGCAAGAGGCTGCATAAAAGCAGAAAGTAATCCATTGTCATAAAGCAGTCAGGTCGGACATGTAAATAGACCCACGAGAGAGATGAGGGAGTACAATCCGACGCTCCACGCACACAGTCCCTGTCCCAGTCCCAACTGTGTCAAACCTCCAGGAACAGAGTTAACCCCATTCACAAAAAACACGTAAAGGTGAGTGTTGGGAGGAAATAACACCCTCTGTGTAAAATGTGTGAATATAGCAGCTGCTCTCCCGTTTCAGTGATCTCCAACGTGCCTTATTAAACCAGAGAAAAGGCAACGGGCGCAAGTCTATCCAGTCCCTTCCCCTCGCACTGAGCGAATCAGCTGAAAACAGGTAGTCCAGTTCGTGGTCACCATCCGGAGAATATTTCCAGCAATACTTTGGTGAGAGTCAGTGAAAGCAAAACAAAAAAAAAAAGGAGAGAAAAAAAGAGTATTAGAGCCTCCTCGGTGCTATCCAAAGACTTTCTCTGTAGTCAGAGGAACAGAGGCAGAGATAGCCGCACTTGTGTCAAAACCATGGTGTTATAGTCCCAGCTAGGCATGTGCACGCTCACATGCGTCCACAATCAAGTGGTATTCCTATGAAGAAACAGCCGCGCGGTTTACAGATATTTATTCCCTGAGCGAATTTATCAGCTTTGGCTGCTGAGTTGAACCGTCTGCTTCGCTCGGCGTGTGCACTGGAATGAAGCACCACGACTGTGGAGGAATAACGGGTGAGAGAGAGAGAGAGAGAGAGAGAGCAGGGGGCACCAGCAGGAGGAGGGGTTACGGTTAAAGCAGCTGCATTGAAAAATGTCTACCTTGACAATCATTTAGTCTCATATTTATTGTCAGAGATAAAATCATTGTCGGTTTCAAACATGGGTTCGTACTTCTTCCCAGAGCAGTCTTTGTTTCTCGCATATCGGCACAACTAGGAGTCCAAAGCGAACCATGTTCTCTTCCACATGCTTCACTGAAAACATTTCTGAGACAGATATATAGAAAAAAATAGTGTTTTCGGAAAATTTTGAGCAACATTTTAAAATCTATTTTTGCTTGCATTTTGGGATATTTGTCAGCTTTAATGTGATGGCGTGTTTACTGAGTTCGGGCATTTATTTCTATTTTATCACTCTCATTTACAGCGTGTCACTCTGCCTTCCCTTCCCTTTCCTTCCCTGGGACTCCAAACCCCATGCACTGCGCAGTGATGGACGCACAGCGCCTCCCTGCGGGTCGCTCTGTTTCGATGCAAAGAAGAAACGGAGTTTCTGCTTTTTTTTTTTTATTCTGCTTTGATTAAAATTTTTGTCTAACTGTGTGACTTCAAAATATTAAAACATATCCAAAAAGTTCCGATGGACGCTGGACAACCCCTTCCGAGTTTAAAAGCACCTCGCCTGTTTTGAGATTTTCTGTGAGTATGAAAGTGACATCAGCTCATCCAATGCGTTTATATTATAGACCTCGTTTAAAAAAAATATGGATGAATAAAATATGCAATTGAAAACTATAGCGTGTATAACATGCCATACAGTTTTCCATTCATTTCTTCGCGGCTTCGGAGTTTTCAGTTTAATTTAAAGTTCTAACAAAGCTGAGGAACTCTCCTGGACGCGACGCTTTTACTTGAGCGGAACATAAAAAGTGCACAGTTGTCCAAATCGCTCGTTTGTGATTCTAATACAGTGAGACTTTTAACCCACTCGGTCAGTGGAGCAGTGTTTTTTTTCCCTGATTATAAACCCGCAATTTACTTTTCCTCTTCGTTGGATATGTTGAAGAAGGGGGCATCAGTCACGACCAGCCTTTTACAGCCTCCCTCCTCAATCTGTCTGCCTTTATTTTATTGTATCACTGAGTGCTTCAGTAGATTATCAAAACAGCAATAAACAAAGTTGAGGAATCTGCAAAGAAAATATGGATTTCAGTCCAAGTTAGTTTTTTTATTTACAGAAAAAAAAACCTTTTACTTCACATTTTAAGTTTCAGGGAGTCATTATGGAGCCTTAAACGAACGGAAATAGCCATTTGCTCCTTGAAATAAAATCCTGTGATCTGTGGGGGAATTACAAGACTGCTGACAAAACAAAAAAAAAAACCTCCAAGCACACAGGTTATAGCCATCGGGGGTTATTCCAATAATACTGACACTACTCTAATGCTGAGTAATATTGTATCCAATTTGTTTTGTTCAATTTAGTAATAACTGATGCATTTAATTAAGTCAGACATATATAACCGAGCCAGAGATGACAGGCACAGTTCTATGAGAGGCTGAACTTGGCACGGTCAGCATTAACACCAGGCTGCTAAATAGCAGAAGTCGATTACATTATTGATTATGTTGAATATTGATGTGTCCTCTGCTTTATTTGAGATAAGAAAGAAATGGAGAGCTCCTCAAATAAAGTTATTAAAGTTAATGTAAGGGATTTGGAGGATTTTTGTCAGGCTACTCTCAACTTTAACTCTATGCAAAGAATAACAACTGTGTTCACAGAGTGGAATTTGTCGCCTTTTCTGCAGGTATATAAAGAAATATTTTAGTTATGTTATGGGGAAGCTAGACCTGTGAAATGTCCAAGTGAAGCCAAATGAGTGGTCTGTTAAGTTAAAAGGTGATTGGATGCTATTTCCTGAGGGGTGCAAGTAGACAGTTGTAACTATGTGCTCTGTTGTGTGTCTCTCTGTTTTATGTGTCAGTGTTGCCACTGTCACAGAGTCGGCTGGTAATAAATTGTTAAAGATAATAAATAAAAGACCAGTTGGCTTATTTGTGTAACGTATTTTCACGATTCCAGTCAAAGTTGTCATCACCAAAATTCTCACATTCATCACTTGAGATTTGTCAGAATTATTTTAATTTCTTTTTGTACCTCTCTGTGAAACAGAAAGGTTTACCTGCATTAGGAAGAAATAGTGCCAGTATTTTTGTACAGTGGACACCAGTGCATTGCTGTTCCCCTGATAATTCAAGTTTTTAAAGGGATAATGCAACCCCCCATAGAGATTTTATTGCTAAAATAGTGCAATGAAAGAAACACAGAAATTGTACTTTTAAAGTGTTGTTGATTTTGCGATTCTGCTTTCAGAGTTTTAGGATTTAATTAGCAGAAATGTTCCAACAGTGGTAGAACAGCTCTAAATCTCCCTTAGAGGAAAAATATGAAGACAGGGTTGGTCTTTTGGATGTGAATGAGAAACTCTTCAAAGTTTTCCAGCTTGGTGTTACAGGCCAACTTGTCAGAGGGATGTTTTCACTCTGTGTTCCCTCGTGTCTGAAGACAACTTTATGTTTTGCATGAAATGATGAAATTATGTTTTAAAAGGACTTCAGAGATGATAAGAAAATATTGTTAAGAATTAAACTATTGATCCACACTGTTCTTATTATGAATAGTGATCAAAAATACTAAATGAAAAATAAATGTATAATGAAACAAATATCTCAGCTGGTGGTATAAACAATGGATTTGCTTATTATTGCTGTTTGATGACATATCAGCTCAGCAGGTGGGATATCACTAATGGAAATTGTTCTAATTTTAACTGCAGTATCACTGTATCATCGTCAGTTATTTGATGTTGCTGCTACAGGATATTGCTGCACAATTGTACATAATTACTGTCATTTTAATAACGGTACTGCTTCATTAACAAGGCTGTTGATGTTACACACGGGATTATTGCTATAAAAATATATTTTAAAAAATCTGAAAGAAACGTTTTGTTTGTTTGTTTTCTGTGGTTAAGGACAGATTAACTTTATAATAACATTAATTATGAAAAAAATAATTGCCATTCATTGTTTTCATTTGAATTTCTTTGATGAATAATTTTCACTTTTAAGCCTCAATTTGTGAAAGAAACTAGAGCAGTGAAGAAAAGGGCATTAATAGTCCCCTCAAAGTATTTTGGAGGGTGGGTCACACTGCCACAAAATTTGTCAGATTCTTATATGAATTCTGGTACACCTCATAACAACATAGTCAGTTTGAAAGGAAAATCATTTCATAAGTGACGCGACGTGGGTAAGAGGATCTGTGGCGGCTTCAAAGAAGACTGTCTCGTTTGTTGCCAAAACCACTGAAGCCCTAGTTCTCCTGCCTGGTCGCCATTAAAGGGCAACCAGAAGCGCACTGAGTTCACGACTGCCACCTCTGTTACGTCGATACGCTTATAACTGCTCTTAGAAGGAAATGAGGTAGAAAGACTTTAGAGCAACTTTGTTAAGAAAAGAAAACATGAATTTAACAGATTTCTGTCAGGAGTCTGTTACACCTTTGAAGGTTCCTTCTAGAAGATCAGAAAGCGAATCTCTTGGTCTATGATAAACAAAAGATTACCAGGGGTAAGTCTCTGAGAATTCCTGAACCCCCAACTGTTTGCCAATGTAAAAAATAAGTGCGTCAAACCATAAATATGGGCTTGGTATAAACCAACACACTGGGGGGGGGACTTTTTCCAATGAATGGAACGTCCACATTAATACATCAACGGTTGTGTATTTTATAGGAATTTGGTTTTTACAAAACTTATGGAGCAGGTTTATTTTTCTACGTTTATAGTGTTTGACGGTTGAGAGTTTTTTCTGTCTATGAATGGCAGCAGTAAAATGGCATATACAGCCTCGCTGTTATAGAATGACTGTAATGGGTCAAGATTGATAATGAAAACACCAACACACACACACAGATAGCTTATTTCTGGAGACATTTTACTGATATTTTTTTTCCTGGAGGTTTACCGTAACCAGTACCCATAACCCAAACGTGCCTGACCCCTACCATTACCCTTACCTTTACCCTATAATCTAACCCCGAAGAGGACAAGAGGATATTACAGCTGTGCCTGAATGCAACTGCTCTGAAACCAAATTGTAGATACCAATTTTGTCCTGAAGCAGTGGCTGATCTGGAGTCCACAATTTGTTCCAAATGCGACTTAGAACAAACACATATACATTTACATTTACATTTAGTCATTTAGCAGACGCTTTTATCCAATGCGACTTACAGAAAAGGGAACAATCAAGGTATAGTGCGATAAGAAGCGTTAGTGCAGTAATAAGTGCTAGTGACAATTCTTTAAGGTGTAGATTTGTCGTGTAGTGCTTCAGGAGTTTTTTAAAGGTAGAGAGGGACGCCCCTGCTCTGGTAGGAACTGGTAGTGCGTTCCACCAGCGGGGAACATCAAACGAGAAGAGTTTGGATTGCCTAGTATGCACACATACTGTACACAGACAAGGGGAAATGGTCCACTAAGTGCTCGTGAGAAGCACCTGGCACACATTAGAAAGTCAATAAGTAAAGTGGCAGACATTTTACTGCCATATGGAAATTTCAAAAGCTTACACCTACTGCGCCCTCGCCAGACCTTTGCTAACCTCATCCATCCTTCCTCCCACTCATCTCATGCCAGGATATCGGTGTCCCTACTTTCTCTCTTAAAATGCACACACACACACACGCAAACATAGTCCCGAAAGTTTTCTGACACATACTAAACTTCTCTAACCTTTCCTTCCTCACAAATCACATGCCCGGACGCAAACACAAACACACACAATCACCCCCTCTAGCATGCATAAAACTCTGGCAGACTACACACAGAGACACACTCACACACACACACACACACACACACACACGCCCTGTAGCTCTGGGTATGGTCTAATAGCAGCACTAATGTGATGTGAGTGTGAGGGGATCGCTTTACTCTGGCAATATTAAGGGAATGGTGAGCCGTTGGTATGTCAGAGTGTCTTTTGACGTGTGTGTGCACTTGTGTGTGTGAGTGAGTGTACAGGCAAAGAGTACTGGTAGTGCTGGTGGAGGAGGAATTGGTGGTGGGTGGCTCTGGAGAATCTCACAAAGGCTCAAAGCTGGAATCCAGGCAAAGAGGAGGTGCATGTGTGTGAGTGTGAGTGTGAGTGTGTGGGAGAGAAGGAGGCTGTTTACAAGAGTTTTCAGGGTGGGGGTTTAATCCCAAAGGCCTTCACCACTGACCGAGCACTTAACACAGGATCACAAATGCAGCCCCAACTGAACCCCCTCAAGACCACCATCATGCACCCTCCTCTGGGGCACGAGCGCAAACACACCCAACACAACATCTACTGTCTCGCTTCCAGCTAAGGCCCTGTCGCTGTAAATCAGCACCTACTTGCCAACCCCCCCACCACACTCCTCTTCCCTTACCACCTCCAACACCCCAACTTCTGCCACAACCAGCTACTGTCTGTCTCTGGTGAGTATCTATCACCTTTCAGCACCCCCTCTACCTAACAGAAAAAAGATATACTTCACTGTCTCAGCTGACTGCAGATTTATGACTCAACCTCCCATCACCCCGACCCCGCTGTCTTTGTGCAGACTGACAGACAGACAGGCAGGCATTTAGGCAGACAGGCAGTCATAGATAGATGCAGTCATACCCACATGAGGATCCCTGTGTCATACAGGCACATACATGTATAGCTGACAAACAGCCCGAGTATGGAAATTATACGGTGCGCGAAATAACCGATGACAGGATGTTACGTCCACATATTACGTAAACATGGAGAGAAACCGACAGTTTCAGGTATTGAGGTCGAGTTGGTGCTCAAGGATTACATTTACTTCCAGCTCTGGGCACTGAGATTCGGTTTCTGACGTCGGGGGAAGATTGTAACTGTAAATGAAGAGCCACAAAAATCGCCTTATCCTACTGACTTGAAATGAGCATGCCCAATTTGCCACATATGGTTGCCATGACATCTATGGCCACATTCATAATCTGGGCAAGTCCGTCTACATTTGAAAAATAGCTTGGGTGACACATTTTCCTCTATACTTTATCATAACATCAATCAATCTCTTTTTCTCTTTACAATCTATTTTCCAAAACCTAAAAAAAACTGAACTTGGTCTTAATTTATATCACATTTGGAACATGTGAAAACTCAGAAACAGTTATTCAAAACTGTATTTTGCATACAGCTACTTCACTTGAATGTTTGACCTTCACTGTTCAGCATGATGTATGTGCAGTGTTTGACACTCAAAGGCTGTTTTCACATTCGTCTGTTGCTGCGGAGATCGACGCCTTTCCAAAATGGGTCTTAATTTAAAAGCATTTGCTAGAAGTTATATACAAAAACAAACATACATCAGTCCATGCACCTCTTTCTCAAACCTCAACGTCTCAAACATGTTTCTCTCTGCCTGTTCTTTTCCCACCATGCCTCTGTTCACTGTGTTACAGTATTTTGTCTGGCCTGAGTGGCAGAGTGTGTGAGGGAGGTCAAGGCAGGTGCACGAAGCCAGCAGAAACATTACTGTACGCTTCAGAGCTTTTCCCATTAACACAATGGAAAAACTGTGTATGCCACGTGTTGCTATGATCATTGCTATTGTAAATGCATGGCCTCCCCAATGTACAACCTGCTCCCTGTCTCGTCCCGAGGTACGCTTGCCTGTGCATTCCAGATTTATATGCTGTCTCCTTACATCCATGGCTGAGCTTGAAATATCTCAAGCTTAACTCGTGCCAACAAAATCGCTTTAGATTCATAAATATTCTGGACGTTTCTATCACAGCAGTGGATTTCTTTCACGTTGGACTGAGAAAAGAACACTCAATTTACTTTAATAACTAAATGTTTTGAAGAAAATAAACCCGTGACAAATTCCCAAGGACAAAGTCCAGACAGAGAGGGAAAAAGGAGGCTCATGCAGGAATGATTTGACGTCGGCCAATATCAAAGGTCCAGGATGAATAATCACCGGTGCTGGTCCAATAACAGAATGATTGATTGGCCCAGAGCACCACACTGTCTGAGATAACATTGTTCAAAGTGTCCAAACACAATGTCAACAGAGTGCCTCCCTTGTGGGCGCCGTTCTTCCTCCTTACCCAGAAACCCACTGTTGACCCTTGACCTTTCAGCATGTCCAGCTGCAAAATGTAATCTTCCATGCAGCTCTGTGATCCCGAGGGTTGCCAACAGTGGCAAATGGTGGCAGATGTTCTCTACTGTAGGTTATTGGAGGTCACTATCAACATCCCTCAAAAACAAGCCAGGAAATAAACTTATTAAAAAGGCCTGGAGGAATTTTCAGAATGTATGAGAGTGTGTCTGCTCATATCTCATACAGAAGACTTCAGGCCACTGACAGAAGCAGAGGTCAATAGCTTTGGTGTCTACTTTTTATGAGCATCAAATCACAACAAATCGTCTCTGTCTAGTTACTGTCAGTCAGGTGAAAAGGGATTTTATTCCCCCCTCAGTTTCCAGCTCCACTCCGGCTTTCCCAGAGGTAGTTAGTCATGACAAAGTTTCTAACCACAAAAGCACATGGTTTCAGTTTAGTCCTCGCTACCATTCAACATGGCTCCCATCCGGTCCCTCTTTCTCTCTCCGCACCACACGTATACAACATACTATGACAGGAAAGCTTCGTAATGGGAAGCAGAGAGCCTTAACCACCACCACCACCCCTAAATCTGGACAACCATTAGGAAATGTCATCCACATCTTAGGGTAGATGCTTGTAATATTTCTAATGACTCTGCCTTTATGTGTAAGAGGACTCTGCTGAATTATCTGAAATCCAAATAAGTGTGTCTAAATTAGAGTAGATTATTTTTGAGAGATGATACTGGTCCAGGGTGTCAGCTGGTTAATTGGTTAGCTGGTCTTTTGCTTGGCCCACTGGCTGTTGGGCATGTGGTAAGCGAGCAGACACTTGGCAAGATGTTGCAAGACTGTAGTCATTTAGTGTGTATGTCTACGAGTGTGTTTATGTGTAAGCCAAGTCCTTATTACCTCAGTGTGGGTGACTGTGAGGTGGTCTGTGTATGTGTGTGTGCGTGCTAAATCCTTATTACCTTAGTGCATGTGTAATGTAACCAAAGTACTTATTAGCTTGGCATGGCATTGCGTGTGTGTGTGCATGTGCTTGTCCCTATTAGCTCCTTCCTCCATACCAGATACTCCCTGAGCACTAGTTAGCATTTAAAACAACAAAAGCAAGCAGGACCCTGCCTGGACTGCCACAAACATTACGAAAAAGCATAATTCACCCCATTACAGGTTAGTACTGTTAGGATACTCATACAGACACAAGATTTTTAATCCTTTAATGCATGGTTTCATAAAACTAGGAAATCATATGTCTCACTTTTTTGTTTAGCTACCCAAACAGAAATATTCTATAATTACTATATTAATTATATTATTACAATGATCGTTTCAGTGTTGGGATACGGATTGTTAAATGTCGGATAGTTATAGAAACTGTCAGACACACTCCCCCAATCCAGCGTCAGAAATGGTTTCCAAAGCTAGCCATTCAACAAACAGTTCTGATGAAGCATACTAGCAGCTTTACTCTAGATAAGCCACAGACTTCATTATGAAAAGTTTCCACTGGAGCTACGTGCTGCTAAAGAAATAGTCTTCAGGGAAACAGCTGAAATCTTTTTTTCTGTGGATTGTAACCAGGTAACTGTTTGGGGAAAAAAAAGATGTAAAATGTAATTTAATACTGTGAGTCCCACAACAAAACAATATTGATCTCCAATATATTAATATGGATGTACTGTACTGTGTACTGTTCTCAGCTACAGCAGAAACATAGTGGTTCAACAGGGCAGATTCTGTGTAAAAGGACCCACAGGATCTGTAGCCATAAAAGGCTCATTCTAAAGCAACAAAAAACATAACAATTGTTATTTTTCAGGTGATTACACTCGAGTGAAAAGAGTTCTGCATTTTATATTCTATTTGTGTCATATTCTCTATTTAGAGCCCCATAAATCTTACACGACCTTTAAAGCCTGTATGTAATAGTAAAATAATGAAGTAAGTACACAAAATGGAAGAGTTGGCAGAAGTGATTGAAAATATATTTTTTTTAATCTAGAAACTATCTGAACACAAAACTATTCTTGGGCCCAACTACAAACTTTTTCAGTAGTTAAAATTCCATGTCTGTGCCCAGTTCCATGTTCATATGACTGCACTGTCTTTACTACATTTTATTCTGCTTTTGCCTAAATATTGCCTAGATGAGCATCCAAACACATACAGGTCTAGCTAAAGATGAAACAAACACTCACAACCATCCTGCAGTTTCACAGTTGTCTTGGCCTCCACTAGACTCGAGGCAGACAAAGCAGAGCAACATTATTGTTTTGCCTCGGGGCTCTGACTTGTCCATGCACTTACACATGATTACATCATCAATATTTGGGGCAACAAGAGAAACCAGTGCTGCCAGACGGCAACCCATATTATTTCACCTACTTATGAGTCACAACAAGCTTTGCTGCTATAGAGACAGGTAGACAATTTCACACGTAGTCAGTATTGTATTTTGTCTGGTATCGGAGGAAGCAGCTACTATAACCAATAATCATGGACTGAATGTGGATGACTTTCAGTAAACCTGTGTTTGTCACTCATGTTGATTCAGCGTTTTTCAGCTTGAATTTGCTTACACTGCGTCTAAAATGTAATTTTAATCAGTTTATCCATTTTGTACTATCTTGTAAAATTACTTTTTTTTCATGTATTCAAGCCTATACTATCCTGTCCAAATGCTCCACAAAATCCATGCTAAAAGCTTGAATGAAGGCTGCTGCAGCTGGTCTCGTGGGTTTAAACATGAGGTTTGGAATAATAGTATAGCATGTTGCTCTCTCACTTTCTCTACTCGTGCATGCTGTGACAACCGACTGGCAGACCAAGAGAAAGGCAAGATCCCTGGCAGAGAAGGTAATTTAGTAAAGCGGATATGTAATTCAAGAACGTGCACCCATACACAGACAAGCCTGCAGAGTATGCACATGGCAGTAGGGATGAATGCATGCAGTTGTGGAGGCATACACACACACAAACACATGACTGTACCCAACAAGCATTTGACAGACAGCAACACGCAGGAGGTGGCCAAGTTCAACCACTTTCCATTCCCCAGTGACATTTACATGACGCACAGGTTGAGACTCTATGAAAACATTAAAGCGGCTTTGGAAAGTGTTTGGAGCTGATATCATAATGCTATTTAGTTTATGGTTTTACAAAGCAATGCATGCAGCACAAACAAAAAAAAATCAAGAACTTTGGTGCTATATTTACATGTGCAGTCTCTCATATAAAGATTTATTCAACGTTAAATTGTTGGCTAAGTGTGTGCTTACACACATGCACAGACACATAGACGAGTTATGAATGCGCAGAATTTTTTTTCCCCCTCTTATGCAGCCCCACCCATCTTTATGGCACAGATACACACACACACACAAGGAAACAGTTGCTCTCCCAATGCCTACCCACACACCAACCCATAACCACCAGTCAGCCGCCTTATGCCTGTCGCTGATACAAACAGACAACACGAAATGCTCTGCCAAGAAGCAATCAGTCAGAAAGAGTGCCTCAGTGATTTGTTATGAGCAGGTGCTGTGAAGAAAATTGACAGGCAATGTTTTATCAAGACAGAGTGAATATACTGCCGGTAAATTGATAGTAGACATAATGAAACAATAAAAATGTCTGCAGCACCAGCCAGGACAAGGTGCTCTGTGGTTGCATATGTGTGTGTACATGGGTGCGCGTGGTGTGCATATGTCGGAAGAGATCCATTGCTTAGCAATTCACCAAACTTCCACATTACTTACATCATGGCCCCATTGTTTTCTTAGCTGATAAGGAAGTACTTGAGCTGTTTGCAAACAGTGTGTCAATAAAGGGAAGAAGACAATAGAACTATTCAAACGCCGGAGAGAAGGAGAACGGTGTAATAAGAAGGAGAGAGGGAAACAGAGAGCACGGCTGTGTGTATGAGAGGTGTGTGTGTGTGTGTGTTTGCGGTTTGTGGGGACAGAAAATGGGTGCTGTTCAAATAAACAAACTTCAACAAAGTGGCTAATTTTCAGCATTGTTGCATTATATCATGTCGCCCTGCTGCAAGTCATCATAGGGTGTTTAGTGACTTTGCCCAGTGCTCTCTATATAACTCTACCCCTCCCACACACACACACACACACACACGCATAGGTCTGTCACCCATGGCGATGTGAGTGATCTCTGTATGGACGCTGCTGAGCAGCTCAAGGGGCATCTGGTCTTTTTCCCCTCTCAGTCGCTGAAATGTAAACACCCCAGTTGCCTGGATTTGCCAAATGAGCACCTGGTATTTCAAAGTGGCCTCCTGGCTGTGACTTTCTTTTTTTTTTTTTTCAAGTTGGGGTGGGAGGCAAGGCTGTTCTGCATTATGTAGACATACACACAAGCATGCTTGCATGCACACTCACTGTTGTTCGCCACAAATGTATAGTCAGTGCAGAGACACAGTATGAGACAGGCCAGCAGGCCCACACACACACACACACTGACACAACTACTTTAACTAAAAAAAATGCATGCCTAGGTACACGCGCAATATGCAGTCACACACACCACACGTTCGGTCATTCCCTCACCTGGCCTTGTGTTTAGTCTATACCAAGTGTAATGGTATACGGTAGGATTACTGCAACCCTCTGAGGTGCTGCAATACAGCGGTGTGGTATGTGTCAAGACTGTCTGTCCTCGTCCCTGCAGGCTGCTGCGACTTGTCATCAGAGCAGTTAGCCACACGGAGCTAAGCCAGACCCCAAACCTTCACACTGTTAATCTGAGAAAAATAATTGGGGTCATCACACAAGTACATCCATTGAAAAAATAAAAATAGGGAAAAAAAAATTAATAGATGGAAAAAAGTTTTCTTGTTACATGGTCAAAGAAAAGAAGAATTTTTCATCCAATTTGTTTTTCTCACTAAGAGCCAGAGTGTCAAATCAGATGACTGCTCACTGGAGGATGAGGTTTCTAAACATTCATAAAAGTAAAGTGGGTAAGGCCACACTGAATCCAATCCTTTATTTTCTTGGCTAATTTACTGTATAAAAACTAACTAACTTGCTCAGAAAAAAAGATGTACCAAATACAATTTGGAACATATAGGGCTTGATTGGGATTTAACAATGGACTAAAGTTGGAATTACTACCGATTAGCTGATAAGCTTGGATGGATTCATATGATAATCATTCTATACATGTTAATGTCCACAACAGCACAATACAAAGTAATCCTAATGAGAAGAACACATTTGTTGCCAACACTATCTTGAAAGTCATCAGTCCTCGTTAAATTTTATTATTTTTGAGAATGAATCTGTTTTTCATACCCGCTTGTGGTGGTTCACATCTCCTTTTGCCATTTTTACTGAAACAGCATATTAACATATATTCACAGTTAGATACCCCCCCGCTGTTATAATATTTCCTAACAAGCCTATTAAAGCTTCTGCTGCCTTTTTATACAGTCTTTTTTAAAATTCCAAAACGGGAGACTCAGTTCCCGGCACCATGGAGGAGGATACCATCCTCTGTGGTGTAATTGCTCATTATGTTGTTTATGGTGACACTTGCCAAGCTGACTCTTGGCCAGATTTCTATTTAGATAAAAATAGCATGTCTGAAAAAAATATTATTCTTTTTCTTTTCGCCAAAGTGAAAAAGACTACTGCAAATGAGAATGACTATAACAGGCATAGTGCAGCATAAGAAAACAAGTGAAAAGTAATGATATCATGTTGCACACCCACAATGTCTCACAATGTAATCATTCATATGACAAAACTGCAGCGTGCCACAAAAAATACTGCCTATACACAGACAACATCTCCATTTGGCCTGGGGAGCCTATATTCATCTCCCCCCTAACCTCTTCCTAAAATGGAAAATGTTGTCTTGTTGCTTCTGGGGCTGATTCACATTCACATGATAACAGACTATGTCATGTCACTGCATGCCTTGACATTGACAGTGTACGGCCAACACTGGCTGTCTGTCATCACTGCACGCTGACACATCCTGGCCTACACCCACTAAGACCTGAATGAGGCATTGAGGTTAGAAAGCAAGGTGTCTCATTTTCTGACACATCCCATGGCAATTAATCACCAAAATCACCAGTTTGGAAGATGAGTGGGCATTTAAATTGTGTTTATTTATGTATGTGTGAATGCATATGTGGTGACTCGTTTGCGTTTACCTAACTGGAAGTACAAAATATGGGCTTGAGCGGGTGTGTGAAACACTGTTTTGTGGGACAAATGTTTGTTGTGTGAGATCATAGATGGAAGTATTTTTTTTGTGTGTGTGTATATGTGTGTGTACATTCTTGTATGTGGGTCTGGATGTATGTGAGTATTCTGACACGTCTCGCTGAACAAATCAGGCACACTTCTCTCATGCTTTCAGGAAACTTTTCACGAGGGACTGTGATACTCTCCTCTACCCACTCCAGCACAAAAGTGGTGTTCTGCCTTTGTAGCAAATCCCTGTTTTTCTCAACTGGCTGCTTCCACTAGGGAAACAGAACACATTCTACAGACAAGCATGAGAAACACCCTGACAAAACAGACTACAAACAGTAAGCATGGATACAGAAATGCTGATAACATCAGTCTTTTTTTTTCATCTCTTTTCCCCTGTCTCCATCGAAGAAAAACTATGGTATCTGTCATTATTTGTCATTTTGTCTTGGGTATTTTCTGCTGTTTTGTGTGAATGTTTAGAAGTTTCCCCTGGGTGCTGATGGGGAAAAAAGATCTTGGCAACATTTTACTTCGATGCCCCAAGGTTGCAGGACCTTCAGTCTTTCTGCCTTCTTAGCAATGGCCCACCTTTGCCTTTCATTACCTACTTTTGTCTTCCTCTTCTTCTCCTTTTGCCCTTCCTTTTACTCTTTCATCAAAACTTCGGCAAAACGAGAGCTCTGTGGTCTCCTCCTATGCGCTGGGGGCAAAGGTGCTCTAGATTAAAAAGAACTTTGCAAATTGAATTCACACTTGATGAAACAAACAGATTTGCATGTGTCTATCCGCCTGAGACGGGGTGGCCAGCTTCAGGCAACGAACTGTCCCACCTCTGAACAGTGTAATGCGCTCAACTAATTAATGGGCTGTTATTGGAGAAATGTGTCACACAATTTGAGGTGAGGCAATGTAGAGCGATGCGACCCCAGTCCAATAAAGGTCGAGGTCCTTGCTAATAGGATGGAACCAGGTCATTTCTTAAGCCAATGAAAGTTTCCAACCCAAGTTTGTGGTGCTCTGTCCTAGGCTTTGTATCAGTCTAGCTCATGTCAAAAAGCAAAGATTGATTCTAACCCTGTTGGTCTTTGTTGTCAAATGGCTTACATTGTCATTTCGTTGTATTATGTTGGCAATATGTAAAATATTCAAACTGCTTTGAAGCCATATTGTGGTGACAGCTGCACATTCGAGTTGACAGCTAAGTCTATTATCCCCTTCTTTTTTCCATCAAAGGATGTGTTTCCTCACATTACATCAACTTATAAATTACACTGATATGCTGTGGCAATACTTGTGTTAGAATTCTGTGTGTTCTTGGGTTCATTTATGTAATGCATTTTCTTCATTTGTTGCCCTTTGGTCCCAACTGGTGGTATTATTTTATGATGTACCGTGAGCTATTTCTGTAATGGCGCAGGGCCACACACCGCTACAACAAGGCCTTCACTCTGTGTTTTGTTGGCCTTTATGGTAGCCTCCCTGCTGGTTGCCAACAGAGGTCAGTGGGGAGATCGGTTGGGCATCGGCGACTACAGATAAACCTTCCTCTCTCCCTGGGCATGATGGGATGGCTCATGGGAGCAGTGTGGGCAGACAGGCTGACGCGTTTCCTCCCCTTCTCTGTCCCTTCAGCTATTTACCAGATGGAGGTCCCATCCAAGCAGGAATTTCACACCCTATTGACAATGTAGCTTCTGTCAGCTGCCGCTCCAGCACCCATTACCACGGGCTCATCCTTTCTTCTGTCCCTTCCGTGTTTCCCTCTGTGTCTCTCTCTGCCTTAGTTTAATCCTTTAAGGGTGTTCTGCCCTGTAGGTTGTTAAAAGAAAAGGCAGGATCCGGGCTTAAAATCAAGGGTCAGTGGTTGGTCAGGGATGTGTTGCTAGGGTGTGGCTTTGTTTTTAAGGTGCTCTGTTAGTTTAGCTGGGGAAGGAAGTTGAGTGTCAGGGTGCTGAAAACAGACAAATTGATAAGTCACATGACCTTATGGAAAGGAAATAAACTTTTGCAGTTCTCAATAGGCTTCAGGCTGATGTATGTGTGAATAATGCCATGGAAAACATTTGGACAGCTTGTTTATCGGCCACTTGTGAAAGGGGTTTTATTCTTAACACTGACTTTCCAATCCAAGTTCAGACTGCAATTTATCCTGTAAGGTTATTTACAGCTAACAGTTACCCACCATTCTCATGAAGGTGTTAACCACCCGGTGTCACCTCCCTCTTTACCAGGGTATTTGAGCTTCTAAATATCCCTAAAAATGTTTCACACAGGGTACAATCCCTTTTTTTCAGACAAATTTCCCAGGCAGCTTTTGGACCTGAGATACAAAATGGTCAACCATTCACTTAGTTCCACTGAAAATCAGCCATAATACATAAGGGAAAACTCCAGAGAGGCGAAGCAAAGCGATATACCTTCTCTGTGGATACAGCTGGGGGTGCAGATGGAGTTGCATATGATGAATCACAATTGCAGAAATGAAAATGTCACAATGAAAAGGTAATAGGTTTATGATAAGTGCCACAGCCTGAATGATAAACCCCATAACTCCAATAAGTCCTACATAATGAGTTCAATATCAGTTCTTCATACCATTCTATCTCCAAGAAGGGTTTGCTGCTGGGGTATGATAGATAGGTGGGTGGAGCATCTTGGAGGATGAAAACAGAGAAGGGCCAAGCCATGTGACAGGGACAGAGTGAATGCCCCCCCACAGTAGGCAGCAGTGGACTTCAGGATACTCATAGACCATATGACATGTTATCTGACTACTTAATCAAAAGTGCTTAAGTTTCTTGTAGTCGAAGGAGAGGTGTAATAGTGGCTGTCAAAGAGGGGGGAGACATGCTATTTCTTAAAATAATGATGCACATTTTCAGATATCCTCTCCAGGAAGACCTTTATAGTGTTGCAATAGCTTGTGCACATGAAAAGTGACAGAAATAATTGTGCAAAGGATGTAAAAAGAGAACTAGAGAGAGAAGTTCAAACCCCAGTTCCTGTTTCACCTCCACACAAGTGGCCAATCCTGACTGGAAGTGGTGTAAATGTGGGATTCACAGACAGTTTGAGTAATAGATCCATGACATAGACTCTCATTTATAATCAAAACTTTTGACAAACAGCTTTATCTTGCAAATTTCAGTCATTTTACTTTGTGTGGCAGGTTTATTTGAAGAAATAAAAAATAAAAAAAAACGATTCAATTATTATTATTTTTTTTACAGTCAACTTTGATAGCAGTGCCAATGAAATATCATTAATGTAAATGTTCAGCTGGACTGCTTCTTCTTCCTACACATATGACCTGTTTTCTGTAAAGGGCATTGAGAGGAAGCTGGTTGTAAGTGTTTGTAAAGGTAATGCAAAACATGCCATAGCTAAATAATCCCACCTACATGATTGTTATTCTAAAGGAGGACAACCTGGATTCCCCAGACTAAGACTGTCATAAAATGTCTCTCATCACACAAGTGTTCCTTCCTGAAAGGGAAAGGTCACATCCTCTCCTACAATGAGACGTGTGCTACGAGCAAGGGGAGTGTCGCTTTCTCCTCCCTGAGTGTTTATGTGTTGGTGTAAACACAAAGATGAAGATTAAAGGTAGACCGTACATGTTTATTTTAAATTTCACCTAGCAATCCATGGTATGTGGCATGATCTATAGCCATGTCAAGGTAAGCTTAATTCAAGATGTGTGTTTTTTAGTTTGTAATGGAAATATTACAAAGTTTCCAACAACAACAAATCAGATAGAAATAATCCGGCTTGTATAAAATACACAGAGAACCTTTCACCAGTGCCTAGGCTGTCTACACTTGAATGATGATAAATACATAGCTGAATGCTGTGTGTCTAATTCTACACATATTAACATTTGATAGCAAACAGTGGATTATTTCATTTCTAAAGTAGTATAAAGTATAAAATTAAACCCTTAAACAAAAAAAAACAAAAAAAAATCATAGTCAATACCACTATAAACATATACATAATATACACATTTAGAGAATTTGCACTGCTTTGTTCTTCTGGCCAATGTCTCATTGTAGGACATAAATTATTTCAAAAGAATGAATGCATAGATCCCCAGCTACTATAAGTCAGGTTAAAAACATTGAAATGAGAATAAAAAGATCTTGTATCAGAATATGTTCAGACAGCAGTATCTTCTGCTGGTCCCCTTGCTTGAGAAAAAGTCAAACGTAAAACACTCATATGGTATGCTACTTGAAGCTTGACTAAGACCATATTGCCATGGAAACAGAATATTTTTTGGTCTCATAGAGGATCTTTTTTTTTTTCTTTTCAGTAGAGACAGTTTGAACGAACACGCTCATAATGGCAAGCTCATCTCTGTCGCTCACTGCTTCCATGATGCCCGAGAGAAAGGGTTCTGGTAGAGATGCATTAAGTTTACCTTAAACGTGATTAAAGAAGGGGTCGAGGATGGTAGCAGCTAAATGAGATGGAATGAAATTGGTGGAGGGGGAAAGAGTTAATTAGCTTAATAAGATTGGGGAGACGGGGAGTGGTCGGAGTAAGGAAGGTGACGAGCGGGTGCTGTGCTGGTGTTTTAGAGGGAGGGGGTGACTGTGCCGCTGCGTGTCTCTGGAACATGCCAGAGGTACAATAGGGGTGCTAATCTGGCAAATTGAAAGGTGCTCACAGGGATGGGTGCGGGTACAGGAGTGGCACTTGGGCTCCCATCCCTGGAATGAGAAAAACAAATTAAATTTTTGTAGGTTCAGAATAGCCCCCTCCCTTCCACCCCACACTCGTTTCCTTGATTGAATTTGTGCCTTGTGCACAAGACTAGGTGTAATTTTATGAGGGAGAGAGGGCTGTTAAGATAAAATTATGTCAGACATTTTGTAAAATGTGTTTACACCCACACCTTACAGAAATCCTCTTTGTTTAAGGCAAGAGTGCAAGCCAGTTATTCCCCTGTCTATATGATTTACAGCAAATAGGCTGTTCTCGCTTCAAAATTCAGTTTGCAAAGTTTGCATTTCAGATTAGACTGACTTAATTGCTATTATTAAAAACAACAGAGGCATGTGAAATACAACACGTTATTTCATGGTGAAATAAGTAAAAATGAAAATACAGAAATATCAACCATGATCCATAGCAATTAAGTCAGAACTTGTACAGCAGCATTTTTGTCGTCCCTGTGGCTTTGATGCAGTATTCAAGATGTGCTCCAACAGCTATAAAAGCCCAATCTGCAACTTTGAGCATCCCCACTCCGCCTTTTAATATTAATCAATACTTATCAAGCTTCCATAACTCGCATCTATTAAGACAGCTTGTCATTTCTTGTTTAAAGGCCAGATCAGCTCTCTTATGAGGCACCTGTTTGATAAAAATCACTATTTCCCCGGAGAGATGTCTACTCTGGCAAATCTGACAGTTAAAAAAAAAAACAGGCAGCCTCATCTTTGCCTGTGGCCAGTGTCAAATTAGTTTTAATTATCCGCTTGTTGTCAAAATTGGACATATTTTGTCCTCCACATCATTGGCAATAAAATGAAGGGGTTGAAAGAAGAATTGAAACCACTGGCTTAATTGTGGGGTCCTTGATGGATGAGGGTCCATTCAATTGGGTAGATAATGAATGAGAAAGGAGATACGAGAGCTGTTGCTGAGCAGTAAGGAGGACAGATTACCTCTGTGCCCTGAAGAAAGCTTTGATTTGCGGGATTTGTTTGTCAGTTTGACTGCCAAGAAGAGATGAGGTGATGTTTTTTTTCAGCTGGGTATATGCATGGTGTGAGATATGAACTGTTGGCAGTGACGTAATGTCTGAACAAACCAGATCTTAGACTTCTAGAGAAAAGTCCCAACAGCAGGAGCAATCCTCCAAGAACATAAAGATATCACTTGGTTTTACAACATGGTTTGCTGCTGACAAGTTCAGCATTGGGATACTTTTCCTCTTTGCTGGCTGTGATATATGTCATGTACAGCATTGTTTCAAAATTCATGGCTGTGTGAAACATGTCAGTCATACTGTATTTCTCTCCTGAATCTGCAGATATTGCAGGCGATTGGACAACCATCAATAGATAGACTTTGGCCCATCAAACCAAGAGGAAGGAGAGACAAAGAATCGGTACATATAAAATGACATGTGAGACTTCACATTTACATGGGTAGGGGAGGGATCCAGAACCTGAAGGTGCCTCTTCATCCATCACTGATGCATAGTCATATAAGTAAAGTCTTTCTTACAGTTAAATGGGTGTTTGAAAGATTTTTCAGGTCAGAGAGAGGTCTGATGAGAATGTGGTTTATGTCTGACTGGATCACGATGTCATCTATCTTTGACAAAACCGCTATATGGAGTTGCCAGTGGCTACCGCACAAACAAGATGATTGGATCCCGTGTCTTATGGCAGACTTCATGATCGCAGTCCTTCTGAACTCCTTCACATTAGCTTCACTCTGTCTTTATGTCTCTCATTCTCTCTCCTTCCAGTGACTCTACAATATGTTGCCCTAGAAAAATGCAAATAAATAATGTATTGCATGATTAAATTACAATTTTCATTGTAAATGCATTGATGCAAATGTGAAAAGTAACTTGCTGGCAAAGAATTAAAAAAGGGGCTCATTTGATTATGTAAAGAGGTGCTCTCAGGAGTCAAGAAAACGAAGTTGGCAATGACTTGTTATTGGAAGGGTGAAAATGGCTCATTATCCTGTGAGTTTAAACTCACAACATGTTGATGGAGCCATTTTGGAAGAAGCAGTATGACATACAAGATGGGTTCTCTTCCATATATCCTTTACACATTAGTTAGACATTACAACAGACATGTTATCACTGGGTTTGATCTGTCTTTCATATGCTTTTATTCTAACCATCTTTTGGCTCAGGCCACCGTTTCACTTATGCACTCTCATCAGCGGCAGCTTCTTTGTCTTGTAATGTGGGCTGGTCTACATCCCAGCAAAACATACATATGATCTGGGGTTTCCACTGGCACTGGATTCTTTTCACTGCCGTACCATGTTGAAAATAAACAGCATTCGCTGCCATTATGCGGCTGTCAGTAAAATGCACATCTATCCCATTAAATAAACCACAGACAATAAGACAGGGTGTCAATCAGATGGGAAGTAAGATGCCAACAGGGTGGGGGAGATGAAGGAACGTGAATTGAAATTTCTCCAATTGAAATTCTAACTTTGGATTTAAATGTCTGAGTGGAGGCTCAGTGTGGATTTGTCATTGAAATGCAAACCGTTTTACTTGCAATGCTGTATACTAAGGGATGAAAATTAACATAAATTTTGATTTTCAACACACAAAACCGGTGCTTTTTCAGCCAACATGCCAGGATTTGAAATGCATTTATTCAGCATGCAGTCATTCATTATTCATGTTTATATGTGTGCACCTCATAATTGCTTTATTCAGAGTCATGTCTTGTTTCGGCATGGGGCCTTTTGATAGCTTACAGACTAACTACTTGAAATTTGGCCGCATTAGATGTAATGAGTGTCTAATGGACACCTGCACTCAGTCTGTTGGGAAGACCAGCCATCCAAAAACAGCTTGGCCACTATCCCTTTGAAAATGAGTCACACAGGACGTCCTGGTGGCCAAGTGGCTCACACTTCCTGCCTCATCTGTCACCTCAGGTTTTAGGGCTCACTCTCTATTACACCAGTCTGGTTCACAGCACAACGCTGTGCCATATTGTAAAACCTCTAACCCCTGACCATCTGTGCCTTTTTGTCACCACAAGGCCAGACATACCAGACACATTTTGTATATGGTTAAAATCTTTGCAAGTGACAAGAGGTGTGGTATTTCCTCATACGGCTGCTGCCATTCTTCCTTTAACCATACTGTATAAAGTGACCTGGTTCACATGTAATTAAAGAGAAAAATTGGCCCAAGCTTCAGTGAGGTAGAGGATTATTCCACTCGATCCCCTTGTGTTCTTTGATTCATTCTTTTTTTTCTGGATGACTACATTCCTTTAATATGATGAATGGAAATGCAACAGCCCAGTAATTTCAGTCTCCAGCTATGGCCATTTTATTATTTCTTGGGGCTTAAAGAAATGCTGCTGAAATTTTTTTGGAACAAAACCACTTCAAAGTCACACCAGACCTCAGGGCTATCGAGAGTAAGAACAAACAGTCTCTAGAATTGAGTTGATACATAGTAACCAATGAATTTAATCCTTGACAAAATTCAGACCAGCATTCACATGGAGAAGAGAGAAAACACATCATGGTTATTACTTCCCATTTATGTTCACTTTGCATTTCAAAGGCACAGCCTCTCCTACTTGTCACACCCTAGTTAACAGTTTAATCCTGACACCGATGAAGTACACAGCCCTCCTTTGTGAGTCGACTGCTAACCGTCCAATGGATGGCTGGTAGGGAAGTGATGAAATCAGCAGGAAGGGATGTGGAAGGAAGGCATGGAGGGGGAGATGGTCTGAGGGCTACTTTATCTGCCAGAAGTCACACCGAGTGATTGCCATCAATGAGGCGAGGAGATTAGCGAGTGGGTGCTTGGGTGGGTGGACAGGGAGGATAAAGTAAAGCACGAGAGACTGTTGGAGGTGTGTGTGGGTATGTCTTCAGTGAAAGGTGGCAGTTACAACCAATGTGTCTGATCCCACTATACTTAACCTTAATGCATTTTTCATAAACTAACCTCATTATTATCAATCCATCACTTTCAACCCCCAGGATTCCAAAAGTGATTTCCTTTCATCTAAAGCAAGATAAATGTTAACTACTGATAAAGTATGAAATACACCAGTGATAAGTCATTTGTAAGATAGTGCCTGCTCCTACACAAGTGTACATCATCATCTTATCTCACTGCAATGATGTTTCTCTGTACCCCAATGGAAAGAGTTGAAAAGTCTTAAGGCAGATAGTAGGAATGGAAATGTATCTCACTTGTTAAATTCTTTACTAGTTACTGATGATTAAAACCAATTAATGGTTGCCATAAGGACACATGGGTCTGTAGGAGGTTGCCTATGTCTGCAAAGATCTGTGTGCCACCCACAATTTGTGACCATTTTAAGTTTTAAACAATTTGCATTCAGTAATGTTTTGGAGAATGTAGTTTCATTTAAAGCTCCTGAAAACGTCTTGACTAAATATTGCTAAACTCTGATTGGTTCACCGATGTCGGATTTTTCAAACTGAGTCCTGCCCATTCCAAACCAGTGAGAATAGCAAGGACAAAAACACATACCTAGAAATCTGTCATATGAACAAAACAAAACTGTTTCAATTTTATGTAGCCCCTATTGCTCATATAAGATAAAAGAAAATCTTTAGGGTCTTTAAAGTCTCAGTATATGAAATTGGTATAAAACTTAAGTCTACAGAATCTATTTATTGTTCTATATAATTTATCTATATCTATATTTATATATAATATAAATATCTATATAATAATCTATCTATTATTTTTTTAATTCCTGGACCTCAGCTCTACCATGCCAGAGATGCAAGGCAAGTGCAATTACCAACACTGAAAATATGATGACTTATAATTTAATATACAAGAAACTGTCTACAAACCTTGACTTGCATAACATTACCACAGGATATGAAAAGTGTCCCCTCTAACTGCTGATACATCAACACAACAATGATTTGCTTTATCTGTCACATCTTGGATGGTGTCGAGTCAAACCCCAAACACCAGCAACGATGACAGAACATCCAGTTCAGTCTTATGTTATTAAAATTAAATGCAATCTTGCTTTGGCAGATATTGATTTTTTGTCAAGATCACAGAGGTCTGCAGAAGGGCAAACAAGTTGGTTTTGAGGGTAGAGACAGTGTGGTCAGACTTTGTCAAGTTCTGCTCCTCTAAAAAAGGAACACATGTTGATATACAAATGTTTAGAGCAAGACTTTCTTTTGTCCAGACGTCTGTAGGCTTGACGATAAGGAGGACTGTTTACATGGGGTAAAATAAAATGTGGTAACCTGACAATATGAACATCCTGGCCTACCAATATATTTGATCCCAGTTTAAATCTGA
This sequence comes from Sciaenops ocellatus, assembly GCA_033000465.1. Classification (NCBI taxonomy): domain Eukaryota; kingdom Metazoa; phylum Chordata; class Actinopteri; family Sciaenidae; genus Sciaenops; species Sciaenops ocellatus. Next base: position 18,936,175 of record CP136882.1, on the reverse strand, counting down.
TGTTACCAGTCAAATGACTGCCAGTGGAAAGGATGTTCCTCTTTTTCAGTTTTGAATGAAACCTGAATATTTATAAGTAGACAGCATGCAGTACTGTGCAGGTGGAGTTAAACCATAATGTTTGAATCTTATCAAAATTCATCAGACCTGCAAACTCCAAATTCATAAGCTCATTCCATATGCTTTTGAATGTCTGTGCAAAGTCTCTGTAGAGGCTGGATAAATGAGCAGGAAAGATATTATTATTTCAAAAGGAGACATCAGGAAATCAAACCATGTGGCAGGTTGTGTGAGTGAAGAGAGGAAGTGAGAGTGACTGTGTATGTGTGTGTGCGTGTCTGTCAAGTTCTTTTTTTTTTCTTACATGCACATGTCTATCTGCATGTGCTTGAATGTGTGCATGTACGCAGGTGTGTGTCCTCCATGTGTGTGCCACTATATGAAATGGGAGAGAAGGAAAGAAACAAAAACAGGAGATTGAGAGGTTGATCAAAGTAGAAAAGGGAAAGAAATTCATGTATGCGTATTGACACACTTGCAAGAGTCCTTGTGTGATTTTGCGCGCATGTGTGCCAGTCTTTGAAGTCAGAAGAAAAGAGACTTGTATTTCCGTGCCTATGCTTTATTCAGCAGGACACACACATCCACAGGCCTAAACATATCCATAATGAACTGTGACTACACTCTTGTGGGCAGAGAGAAGGAGGAGTTTCATTTATTCCTTTATTTTACAAAGCACATGCACAGCAAAGCACAAACCAGTGTGCGTTGTTTATGGAGGAAGACAACAGCTTGACCATTACTGGCATACCCTTGTGACTAAATTCATCATGCTGGTGCCCCTAAACTCTGGCCTCTGTGGAAGTGGACTTGATCTTTTAACCTCTCCCCTGTGACCTCCTCCTAGTCACATGGTTAGCTAAGCTGTGACCCTTTGCGACCTCGTTGGTTAAAGGGGAGGCAGCTGTGTTGGGGAGGTCAGGCGGAGCTACTGCTAATAACACTTTACGCACCTTTAACACTTGGAGCTGCTGGGTGAAGCAAAGCATGCTTAATCACTCCTGATGCGGATAGACCCACCAGAAATAAGTTTACTACGATCATGTCAGACTCTTTGTGGATGTCCATGCAGATATACGCATGTCTTAAAAAGCAGTTATGGGGAAAAGTTTGTTGAATTACATTATACATTTTACTTTGAATCACTGCAGCCCAGTCCTAACACAATGAATTAAAGCACTAAATTTACAAAATAAAATGACCTAATCTGGTCTTGGCAACAATAATGGACCTCACAGTTCACAGTTTGAACAAGTAGTCTGGGTGAACACATATACTGTGCATGTTTATGTGAACACATAGTGCATGCGGTTTAACATTTTTTTCAAAAATAGCAATAATAGTAATAACTAACTTCCTCTCTAGTGCATGTGTGGTCTAGGTGTTGACTTGGTCTGCATTGCTTTCATTTTTCCTTGACTTTACTGCCCCAGGTCATGGTCTTAACTTGCCCTTGACTAAGTAGAGTTTTTGTGCTATGTTTATATAATATACAGCAACAGATTTGTTTAAGAGATTTGAAAATTTTTGAGTGTATACTTATTTTTGCTGATTTAAATGCATCAGTTAAACAAGAAACAAGGAAGATCATGATACTGTAATCTATGAGACTCGTAGTTTGTCACCCACCCTGCTGTAAGATGGTTGGAATGCCTTTGTTTCATTTCTGTCTCAAGCTTTTGACCCTATCTTGGACATCCCAGTCATCCCGACACATACTGTACATTTTTCTCAGCAGTTTTGTTGTGTGAGCAGTCTAACACTCAGTTAGACTGTGAGGCCCTGACCTAATGTGGTCTTGGCAACAATAATGGACCACACAGTTCACAGCGTGAACAAGTAGTCCAGGGCGAACACATATGCTGTGCATGTTTATGTGAACACATAGCGCATACGGTAACTTTCTGTAAGTTGGTTTTGTCTATAAACACATACAGACATATTCAGACACTCATAAACTTATTACTGCGCTCAAAGTCTGCCAATTTTTTAACTCTGCATTGAGGAGTGAACCCAAACAAAGTCAAAACACAGAGTGTTTCAAGAAGTGAACCTGACATTTATTGAATCAAATTGAAATAAAAATAGTGAAATATGAGCCAAACCTCCGTAACCTTCTCTTGGCTTTCTCACTAAGATTTGAGCTGTTCGAGAGTATTCAGTTTTCCACAGACATCTCTCTACTGCCACACATGCATACACACACTAAAACTGATATGCTCTACCACAATGTGCCGCTCTGTACAAATTGTTACATATTGCCAAAGTTACTAGATACAGTAGAAGAGGATTTCACAGAGCACTTATAGAAAATCCTTACTTATTCCCCATAATCCACGATAGACCTGATGTTAAAGGGTCTCCGTAGTATTTTCCCTCAGGGCAAGTTCACTTTGCACCCAGAATAAGTTCAAGCTGGGACTATATGGAGGTTTTTCCTCTTGAGAGCTGAACTGGCCTATTTTCACCTGTGTCCAATAAGGACAGTCTATTCTTTATAGAGTAAAGAACTGTTTGTTTCAACTTATTAGCTTGACTTGGCAGGACTTAAAAACAGCCGGATCCCGCAATGCAGACGAGCCCTAGTGGCACAAAATCAGCACCATGGCTGGTTTCTTTCAGAAGAGTAATACGGTGTGATATTGGGGTCAATGCCACCGGCTGTCTACTTCAACCCTATGTTCAGAAAAACATGACTGTTTTCATTTCACTGTGTACATTTTCTGCGCTATGTAATTACCCCTGTCATCTCTATCGTGCAGCCACTGCAGCCGAGCCAACACAAATGTACAACTGCGACCTGGAATTGGGCAAAAAAAGAAATATCTTGGCTCATAAAATCCTGCTAGGAGGAGTTTCAGTCTGCTTTCTTTCGTTCAAAGTGTATGCTGCAGGGAAAAAAAACTGTGGATTGCCCCAAGGGTTTAATTCTCTCTCTGTGCTGTCAGTGGAAGGGATGGGCGGATGGCCCAGGGAATGCCGCACAAATAAAATGCTTGTTTACGCCGCTTGGATGCAAATGATAGACTGAGGTCACAAACTTGTGAGTTTCTGAGACAAAAGACGTCTTATATGCATCCATGCTTTGTTGATGAGATTGGAGGTTTCACCCTGAGATACATCATCACTCCCTAAGGGGTGTGTTTGATCTGGCCCCATCCTCGCCTTGGTCTGATGTGCGGCACTCTGTTATGGCAGCATCTTCTTTGCTTTGCTGCGTATAGTTACAAATTCTGAGTATGAAAGTTCAAACATGTAGCCCCCAAGGAGGACGGCTGAATCTACAACAGAGCAGAAAGAGGGCGCCTCACTGTGATTTCTCCTGCTTTTCTGAAAACTGAGGAAGATGAGCGTGGAAGGAAGGACGAGTGAGAGAGAGGAATGTTTGAGTAGTTGATCATCTTCCCATCTTCATAACAGCTATGCAGCAGAATGGGCCTGAGTTCTCAAGTGTGTGAGCAAGTCTGTGTCTGTGTTGTTCATCTCATGTCAAACACAAGGAGAATGTAGCCTATAATAATTGAAAAGAAGAAAAGAATGCGGATTGATCTCACAACATGCAATTTAAAAGCTAAGGTTAGCTTATACATTTTCTTTTCAATTGCATGCATAGTTGCTCACATACTAACACATAAGATGCCACTCTGCTCTACATTATGTGGGGGAAATTACACAAAAGGAATTCATAACAATTGAGGCAGGCAGAACAGGGTTAAAAATGGTTTAACGGAAAGTCCACTTCAGTCTTCCATGATCACTGCTCAGCTAAGACTAGATGGGCCACATCACAAATAGACTGGCGCTACATGCCAAGTGCATCAATTTGAAAAGGTGGAGAGATGACGAGAGACAGAGGGAAAGGCTTGAAGCAGATGGACAGAGAGGTAGGCCAGGCCTCTGTGTCAAGTACATCAATTGTAGGATGTAGAGAAATGATGAGAGACAGCCAGAGTGAGGGATGGATGGAGAAAGAGACAGGCGACGAAGTAGAGACAAAGCAAGAGGAAACAGAGAGGAAGAATGTCCTAGAGAGAGAACAGGCCTCCGTGTCAGGAGTGTCAACAGCAGGAAGTGCAGGCAGAGAATGAGCCAGTGGTAGGCAAATGTGGGCACATGTGTAAGTAGATGGATGTCACTACCTGATAGCTTATTGCATGTTCCTTTGCGTTTAACTTTGTTATTTCTAAAACTCAAAAAGGAGAGCAAGAAGTAAATTGATTTTTCCTGCAGAAAGATGTGGGCGCATGGCTCCAAGATAAATTCCTGTCCTTTAATAGATTAAAGTGATTGTGATCTTACGATGACAGCCAGTTGAAAGTTCATGAGCTGCATCATGTCAACCTGAGTGATATAAAAACATCTAGGAAGGGATAATGAGCAATGTTCTAAAAGCACTTGACAGGAAAACAAAATACTCACAAAAGTGAGACTAAACTGAATGAATGTTTGCATGGCACTTAGAGTGATTCTGTTACTGAATCTTTCGTTTGCATGGGACATGCCATTGTTGGCTGCATGCAGATGATGAAGGGGTGGGGGTGGGTGGTAAAAGAAATGGGTAAGGACGAGAGAAATGGGGGGAGGGGAGGGGGTGTCCCAGTCCCCTGGAGAGTCTGGCCAGGCATTAATCTTCTCCCTTTGACAGCTCCCTGAAAGTTTCTCAAGAAGGGCCATTTCCTTGAGCTATTATAATGCTTCACTCAAGCACAACCCCTATGCTGAGTGTTTGGGGGAAGGAGGGAGGACCGGATGGATAGAAGGGAAGGAAGAGTGGAGAGGTTTGTGGGACCTCAGGAGCAGAATATAAGGGATCATTTAGTGGCTCTAGCAGCAATCACTCACACGGGGACAAGACAAGTATGGAAACTATTGGTTGTTGTGGAGTCACACTTTTGAAGCACTTCATATGAATTGAATAAGGCTTACATAACCATATTTATGTAAATAAAAAAGGAAATAAAGTATAAGCTATAACAAATGCAAGTAAATCAAGCAATATATGGCCCTCCTGTAACTATCACAGTTTAATTTTGGACGATTTTATAGCTGTATGCTTCAGAATTTATGTTGCTTGGCTGCCAATCCAACACCGCTGTTCACTGATTTCTTCTCACAAAATGTCTGAGCTTATAGTTACGCCAGAGGGAATTTTTCCAAAATCTTTGAACCGAACTTCACTTATAACAGTCAACAGTAAGGCAATATCCAAAACAGCATACTTCCACCTTAAAATCAAATCCAGGACTTGACATGTCTTACTAATCTGATGCACTGCTTTTGGGGTTGTTCCTTTTCCCCACTGATAAATAGCTAAGTCAAAACTCAGCAGCCGCAGTATTCGCACAAATTCTGGAATTTATTATTCCAATGTTAGTCTGTCATTACGGACTTCGTGTAAATCCACATATTGATTATGAAATCATTTTTTTCCCCCCACTTAAAAAGCTTTCTGTGGCCTTGCACTGCAAAACCAAACTGTTTACTTCCTATGAGACATGTGTCTATGGTCCGATCACAAGAATATTTGCTGTTTCCCAAGTTGGGGAAGACAACATATTGAGGTAAATAGTTTCCCTACCAGCAGCGCTGGATCTGGATCTGGCCAGTTTTTGGATCAAGGAACCCTTTGGAATCCTAATGTTATCAGATCATACAGTCTTTCTTTGTGTCCCCAGCTCATTGTTGATGTTTTGAAACCAAACTGTGAACTGTGTTAAGTTTAAAAACATCAATATTGAGCCGAGAGAACATTTTTGGAATTTAGCACTGTGATAAATTGGCCTGAGTTTGGTAATTTATAGTTAGTATAATAGTAGTAGTATAAATAGTAAAATTAGGGAGTGTATCTTTAAACAGAGAGAGAAAAACAAATTCATTTAGCAAAGTTCATAGTTGATTTTAAGAGGCTACAGCCAGTAGCATGTTAGCTTAGCTTTGCACAAAGACTGGAAACGAGGAAACAGCTAGTCTTTAAGTCTAAGACAGTCAGACCGGATAGACAGTAACATCAATCTTTTGATCTAATGCCATGAAAGCATATTTTCCAAGATGCTGAATTATTCCTTTAAGTATAAAGGCCTTCATTGTGACTTTTCATGTTCAGAAAGAGTACAGAAATATGTTCCTTTTTGTTCAAATAATCTCACACTGATTCACAAAGACCTGCTTGGCTAATATCCATAAACCTGTGTGCTTCTATGCAAACATCAGAATAATGGCGGTTTCTTTGTTTCACTCCCTTCCACCTGAGAGCTGTCACACCCACTAACACCTACTAATCTGCAAATCTCCTCATCTCTTTCTCTGTCACTCTGTTTTTCTAACACATGTAGAGTGACATGGACACTCTATCATGACTGTCAGTTCCCACCCGTATGTGAGGTCTTGTTGCATGATGCGTCATTATGCACTGTGAATCTCTGCGGAAGAATAATTTCACATGTACAATGTGATTAATAAAGTTTCTAAAATAAAATTAATTTAAAATATATATATATGTCTCTGCCCTGATGCTACCAAAACATACGCCTGATTTCAATTCGCCACACACACACACACACACACACACACACAAATTGTGCTTCTCACAATTCAGTCAGGATTGGCACTGCTGGCAGTGACGGCTGTCACAGATTGTCCTTCAGGTATGGACAATTCTTGTGTGATTACCCAACTCCAACTTCATCCATGATTAAAATTCACCACAGCTCGAACGGGTCAGGGCCACTGACTGGGCTGGGTAGCTTCGAAATCAGACAACAAATTAGTTTCTTGACCTCCCACCCCCCCAGTTCAAGGACAGCAGTCTAGCCTCCTCTGGAAGACCAGCCATGGTGATGGTAACAGCTTGACAAAGCAGAGTGGACAGAATGTAGGACAAGAAGGTACAAGGTGTGGCAAAAGAAAACACTTTCCATACATGACTACATGGAGATAAGACATGGAGATGGAAAAATAAATAGAGTGAGCTACAGATGTAGAGAACCTTAATGAGAAAGGAAGAGTGAGAGGGGAACAGAAGTTGGGGGCAAAGTTAGGTTACAGAGACAGAGTAGACAGGAGAAATGCAGATAATGTGACAATGTTACGAGTTCCTGTAATTGCTCGGTAAGTTTGTGCCAGTGACTGTTTCCTCTTGCCAAATGCTCCTAAAAAGCAGACAGGGCATATTGTCAGCATAATCAAACTAGGGAATGCGGGAAAGTGTGATGAATCACCTTGGAACAGGTGAAAATTAGATGCTGTGTTGAATTACGATGCAGGAGGATACTAAAATATTCAGACACTGACAGAATAGCAGTTTAAATGGTCACTTAAAACTTTCAGGACGGTGCTGAATTAAAGTTTGTTTATTATGTTTTAGCCAAATATCCTAGACTGCACACAAAAATAACTTTATTAAAGTAAGTTTCTTATCTTTCTAGAATCTGAATCTTGATGTATGTTTATTATTTATTTCACGGTGTGTATCTATGTAAATGATATGTATGTTGTATCTACCCAGCTGCAGCTTCATTCCTTCTCTTGTGAGCACCTCTACCACTCTCATTCATAAGGGGAAAGGAGAGAAAAAGAGATTTTCAACGAAAGTTTTTTAAGAAGGTTTTTATACATTTTTGCACCTTTACAAGTCCCATATGAGCAAAAAGTATCACTGTCTGTGTTACCATGCAACTTTTGGCCCATGCTAAGCTTTAATGCTACCTAAGCGCCACACCCTCGGGGTATAAACCTGCTTAACATTAACATTAGTTAGGTAACGTTAAGTTGCTGCAGTTGCACTGCAGGGTTTGGGAAACCTCCAGCACTGCACATACTTTTATTTAATCAAACATAAATTACTATTTGCATTTGTCTATTGTGTCTAATGTTACAGACATACTGTAAATGCTTATTGGCTGTGTATTGGACACACAGAGTTCACTGGAGCTTTGACAGTTGGTGTTACTGACAAGCTACAAATAATCCCACTTGTTTAGAAAAGAAACAGCAATGGCGATGGAGCTCTCTTTCCATGTTAACCTGAGTCAGTGGTACATATCCACAACGGTGGTGAAATAATGAATGAAACTGAACAGCTGTTGTGTTTGTCTCCAGTATTTAGGTAACTGACATTAGCAATCATGCTAACTTTACAGACCTTTATTCATCTCAGTGCTTGAAAGAATAGGAATAGGAATGTACCGATTATTACTGGGCTCCAGAGTAGTCCACAAATTTTAAGGGGACTCAGTAAAATATTTTGTTATCATTGAGCAGCAAGGTCAACAATCACCACCTGGCTGAGTGTGACTGACATTCAGTCAACGCAAGCTAGACCACCTCCAGATGTGATGAGACAGATCCAGTCACGTTGCACTATGTGCATTTAGACCATGCTCCTTCAAGGCATAATCTAAAAGCTGTGCACAAATTGATAGTCACTGACAGTGCTGAGTGCCACAGATGGTACACTATTGTTGTTTTGTTTGTTTGTTTGTTTTTTAACACATGGACATCTTGAGGTTTATATTTGAAGAAACAAAGCAAAGTGTTGTCATGCCACAGATCACTGATTTGAACGCAAGTGGACGGTTCACTAACAAGATTTCACTTCTTTTTTTAAATTCAGTATCAGTATTGTTACACCATAACTTTGTATTCTTTTATCATCCTTACTCTTTGCTTTTCAACATAGTCTTTACTTTTTTTTAATTTTTCCCTGCCTCTCTCTTTCTTTCTTTCTTTCTTAGGTTGGAACAAATGTGGTGGAATACCCCCAGCAGGCAGAGATGTCAAGGCCGTATACACATCTGACACTGCGAGATGACCACCAGTGATCCTCCATCATTTGACATTCTGGTAAGTCAAGCTTTGGAGCAAAGCACACTGCCTGGGGCAGTTGATGCGTGCTTAAAAGTATTTTATATCTTTAACACAAATTACTCCAAGCAATGTGGTCCTGCGTGGCAATTTTGTCTGAAAATAGTCTATGAAATAGAAGCAAGTGAGTGACTTTTTTTGTTTTTGTTTTCACTTAGTACTTTTATAGAATGGCCTATTTGACTTGACTTGATTATGGGCATGTTACTGTAGTAATACTAAAGTAATGTTGCTGTTGTTAATTCAAGTGTTATAGTGTTTCATGAATGAAAACTGTTATTTGTAATAGGCCAGTATATCCAGGTAATTTAACTATTTACCTGACATGTATAGTCATGTTTTACATTTATTAACATAAAAAAAAATCATTTCAGAATGAACATTCCAGTTAATATAAACCAACATTTGGATGAAATATTCAACTCATTTATGTGGTAGAATTAACCCAATATTGTAGTTAATATGAACCAGTATTTGGAGTATTCAACCCATCTTGCTGGGTTAGATTAACCCAACGTCAAAACTACATTTTTCAGGGTGTATGAGCACCACATCGAATGACCTGCTGGAGCCACATTTTGTGGTTCATGATGTTAATCATTTAAATATTATGAATTATTTAATGTATTATTCAGGCAGCAGGTAGTAACAGAAATACCAATGTCATGGTTCTTTGAGTCAGCTGTTTCGCTGGGCCATGACTCCTTCATAAGATAATTTTATTGGTTTTCAACTCAGTGTGTGCTCTGTGGTGGGGTTCCAGCAACCTTTTTTCAATGTGCGTTCAGCGATTCGTTCAGTGGCCCATCCTGCAGTCAGTATTCAAACCCTGCTGCGCAGTCACTCATTCAGCCTTTTGTGCACATCTTTTGTGGGCTGTGGTTGACAAAAGATGTGCACCAGAACATGTCCTGGGTGAGTGGGTGCTTTTTCAACAGTAGAGAAAGTGTTTCTTTTTCATTGCCTTTAATTATCCCTAAATTGGGATGCGGGAAAGGGATTGCTACATGAACATACTCCTCTCTTGCGGGGGCCCCAGTCACCTCTCAAAGAGCTGTAAACGTGTACTGGTGACACAAACACTCACATTCATGCTTACAGACGCACAGATGGCGAGTGATACGCTATACTGCACATCTATAATGTATAAATTTGATCTCAAACAAAAGAACCAATGTACATTTATGTATATGTGCTTACAGTAAATGTGTATGTGTATGTGACACTTGAAGCCTCATGGTTTAAAGAAAAGGCCGACCTACATTGCAAAGTTTGAGTGAGGCCCAACTGTGATACAATGTGCTCAAGGGGCAATTAAAGCAGACAAAAGTAAACTGTGGGTACACTATGATTAAGAGCAATCGACTGTAAGTTTGACTGAGCATTTAGTAATTCAGCAGACAGGAGGGAATTTATATCAAAATTCCAGCTGGCAATGACAGTTCATCATGCTGAAAAATGTGCTTAATGAGTCCATTAACAGAAAAATGTGAATCAGTGAGAAAATAATTAAACCTGTAGTGTAGAACAATTTTTAGGTAAACAAGGAGACCCAACTCAGTAGTAGCCAAAAGAGAAATTCAAAACCAAAACTTCACAAACAGCAGGGCTGTGCTCTGTCGGTGCCTGGAGTAAATCAAACCTCAGAAGAATAACAAAGGAGACAGATAACCTGTAGGTGATGCGTGACCATCCGGGAAATTGATATTTAAGTATCAGGCCTCAGTCTCCATTTTCCATACCATCATTCAACAAGGGGAATCGGGAGAGAAAAAAGAGGACAGATTTCAGCCTGACGACCATAGACAAGTTTTCACCGTCATGGTGGTGGGGCAAAGAAGGTATCTTCTCTGACCCTCGGGTACTCTGCTCATCAATCTTCAGCAGGTCATCAAATGGGCAGGGACAGAGAAGGCCAAGGCAATTGGATTCGCCAATCGTGATGGATCCACTGCTGGTTGCTCGCTGGCTCCTTTTATTTTTTGGATGCAATGGGAACAATGGGGCAGAGAGCTGGGATTTTAAGTCTTTGAGTCTGGTGCGTTAGAAAAGCCATGTTTTTAGATGTTTAAAAAAAAGAATTGTCAATTTTCTTGTGTCTGCAGTGAAAAAGTGTCTAATGTGTCTGTTTTACGTTACATAACTGACTCACGCATGCACTCTCGCACACAAACACACACAAAACTTGGCCTTTAACAAGGTCAAGTCTGTAGCCGGGTAACAATCGCAACTCATTAACATCTGGGAAGATCCATTGCCCTGGATATTGACTTGGACAGTCCCTCTGAAACAGATTGTCTATGGACGTTTCAAGCCTGTCAGTTCCATCGTATACAGCCTGTACAGCTGAGACACATCTGCAGCCCATAAAGACAACTGTCTGCACCTACTATTCCCATATATGTGCCCTTCACTGATAGACCATGCTCAGAACAAAGGCTGCATTATACTTCTTTATCAAGAAATTGTCGTAATTGTTATAGGTACTTCCAGTGGCAATTTTGTGTAGGCTTGCACCACAAAACTAGATGGCAGGGTTGTGCATTTTACATACTAAGTAATTGCCTTTATATCGTCTCGCTTTCGCTTTGTGGTGCACAGGAGTAACGGTAGCGGTAATGAGAAAGCTTGTAAGGGAAATTGCTTTGCGAGATGAGGAAGAGCTAATTGGTCTAGCATTATCAGGAAGGAGCAACTAGCCTTTCTTCCACCTGCTCCATGTTATAATGAAGTGCCATTGTTGTCTATGAACAAACCCTGAATGTGCTTGAAACAGGTTGAAGAAATACAAGCAGACTAATTTATGTAGCTCCATGTGTAATGACACAGCCCTCTGTGTCTTTGCAAAGACACTGCAGACACGCCTGGCAGGTAAAATGGATTAAAACACCCATACAAAGCCCCCAGTATGGGGGCGTGTGCTATTTTTAAAGCAATGTTTTACTAACTGTGTCTGGAAAAATTCTGTGTTCACCATTTTGTGCACTATATTTCCTATTTAATGTGAGGGTAAAAATGTATCCATATAGTGTCCATAAAAAGTCCAAAATCAAACACAAAAAGTAGTGTCCATGACATTGACCTCTGCTAACAATCCCATGGAGCAATGTTACTGGTAGAAATGTGTTTCTTCCTGGTACTTTATTAAGGAACAATAAAACTTATTTAGTTTCTATCTAGTGAAGTACTGAGTACTGAATCCATTTTCTTTTTACTGTACTAATTACAGTATGTTCACTTAATTTTCACTATCTTTGACCCTTGTTTATGGTATCCAATCTTTTTCAGATTTTTAATCATTATCATTGAATTTGTTTTGTAGTACTGCTATCACTGTTTCAGACTTGCTTCCAGTAAAAACTTCAAAGGTCATCTGCGGTCTCTAACCTTTACTGGAAATGTGTTTAGTTCGCGGCATATCTGGCAAAAGACTTAAACGAGTAAGCTCATATTAACCAAACACAGCTCAAAAAAATGTGATTTTCTTTTAATGACATAAAAACATGGGGTGGGTATTCTGTGCTGCTGGATTTCACTTTAATAACCTTTAATAATCTTCCCCAATTAATCCTCAGGCTTCTTTTCTCTTTATGCATTTAACGACCCACTGGTATGCTGGGGCTCTGGGCATGACCGCCACACTTCAGTGCATAAGTATAAATAATCATGAACAAAGCAACAACCATCATTTGAGTTGGGTGTATACAGTACATCCGTTCAAGCAGGAATGTCCTCATGCAGATGAGGGAAATGAAAGACTAAATTGTAGAGAAGCAGAATACAAGAAGGGTTAAAGGGGTCATAAGACATGGACATAGTGAAATGGTGTAGACAGGCACTGTCACAGCAAGCCATGAGACATGGATGTGTGTGTGTGTATGTGGTGGCGGTGGGGTTGACTGCTGTGAGTAATGGCTCCTGTCTGACAGGGCCTTGGGAAATGGAGTCGAAGCGATCGATACGTTATAATGTTAACAACGATCCCTCCTCCCATTGTGCTGCCCGAGACAAATCTATTAAAGATCCATCCCATCCCGTCATCACCATCCTCTGCCAACAGCATACAGAGAGAAAGAGAGTGAGAGAAAAGAAAAGAGAGGAAGTAAGAGGGAATGAATACCAAAACACAAAGCAATTTTCAAAGCTGCAGAGCAGTGGTACACATTGTGTCAGAAAATGTTCACTCACATTCAATGACAAGCCGTTTTTCTTTCTCTCTCTTTTTTTGGCATGCATTTGTTGGTTATTTGCTTTGGTCGATTTGTAGCTCAATGGAATGCGTCTAGCAGTGGAGTGATCCCCTTGCTGCCGCATTGATTACCCATTAACGAAGCAATATCGACAAACACATTTTGACGTCTCTGAAATCGCTTCTGAAAAGGTGTTTGGATGACGCTTCTCACAAAACACATATGCTGCCAGTGTCTTTAAAAGTAATTCCACTGAGGATAAAAGATGGATTTGTTCAGAATGTCTTCATTTTGGATTCAAGCGACAATAGCTTGAAACATGTTTGGATAAGTTAAATGGTTGAGGGAGAGAAGTGTCATGAAAAGTTGCCATTGTCTCAAAAAGGTTTAAAAGTGCTGGCTTAAACAGTCCAGCCTGTCACTGTATCACCCCAGAGAAAGTCGAGTGGAGAAACATTTGTTGTCTCTCTCTCTCTCTCTCTCTCTCTCTCTATCTCTCTCTCTCTCTAGGGGCTTTGTGTATGTGTGTGTTTGTGTGTTTGTGAGTGTGCAACCTGAGTGGCCCCTCAGACCAAGATGAGCAGTGAGTAGTGACGACAGCTAACATCAACCATGTCTGATGTGCCACATGTGGAATTTTCATTACAGAGGAAAGTCAAACAGTCACACATGCATGCAACACCATCCGCATGACAAGGATGAATGGGGGAGATATGGTCAGCTGAGGTTGGGCAAAGTCTCAGCTGCCCCACGACCTCCTGCTTTCCTACACCACCCACACACACATGAATGTTTACACAATTTTTCACAGTGAAAAATTGCAAGTATTTTTCTCAAAGTGCACAGAGGTTACATTCACAGCGAGTTACATCAGAAAACCTTGGTCACCTCGTCTTTAACCCTGCTCCTATATTATAGGACAAGTTGTGACACATACAGCAAAAGCATGCACACAAACAACCAAACATGTCGACACACCAATGGATACAAATAGGTCTCAAATCCCCCCCCCCCACCTCAGCCCATGCAATCAGGGGCCCCGCAGACCCCCTGCAACCCCGGCAACTGTACATTCTGAGGTTTTACGATCTTGACCTCATATGTGAGTGCCACAGGGTTGCATGGAAGGGATCAGCTTAAGTGAAAGGGCCCCCACTCGTCCTTCCTGCTACGACCCCCCAAGCTGTGGACACATATCAAGTTGCCCCTCCTCCAGATGTGAGCCGGAGGGGCATCTTGAGGCTCCAATGAGTGTGTGTGTGTGTAGGGCACACTCCAGTGTCGGCAATGTCACACCCCCTGGCACTTGACGCCATCGACCTGTCAATGAGATGGATAGGCCTGTGATGCCGATGTAATGTTAGTGTGGGGGTGAGTTGCATATGTGTGGATCCTCTTGCTGTCTGTGACGCCCTTGCTTTCCTGTTACAAGCACCTCTTTGGTAGCTCGCCCTGAATCACCGACCCCTGGGGACAGCACAGTCCCTTGACACCTTTCTTCTAACTCAACCTCAGCAATCCCTCAAAGATCTTTATTAATGGCTTTATTTTAAGCCCTTCGTCCAGACAGTGCTGTTAATGTCAGCATCCCCCCACATGCACAAGAGTTACCACAAGCAGTGAACCCCCTGCCTCTGTGCCCATTCCCTAACGGTCAGGCGCTACATTTGGGTTCAGATCAAAAGAGGTTTCGGCATTACGATGGCATGACTGTGTACAGCCAGGACACCCATGCTGTTTATAACTTAATTCACACATCTGTTTTCCTTATTGATTGCCCAGCTCAAATTTTAATGGGGGGCCAAATGTAGAGAGGAGATTGTATTTCTTGTTCTGAGTGGCCAGCTTATCAGATTTTCCCCTCACACTGACGGTGTCAAACACCGAGCACAGGTTTCAGCATTAAGGAGGCAATAAGTCAATACGAAGACCAAAGTGGCAACACTTAGAAACCTTTCATCCCCCCTGTGCCACTTGAATATTTAAAATGTTGGTGTCTGGTGTTATGAATCTCAAGATGGCTGCTGAGGACCTGTCATTACTTAGCATGTGCCAAGTCCTTCCTAATGCAGGACTGGGTTTGCACATCAACGGGTGTTAATTTATGTTCAAGGCACAGAGTCGTGGTCAAATTCCAATCAATAAAGTATCACCAGGAGGTTAAAATATTGACCTGGCCCAGGAATCAGTTTCCTTATCCATACCACCAAACGGTTAAAAACCTCAAAGCAAGGTTCCCTAATGTGCTTCTGTTCACCACTGCATTTAAATTAACTATTTGTATTTTGAATTTCAAATTAATCTGATATATTTATTTATTTATTTTGTGGGGAATGTGGACAAAAAAAATCCTTTAGAGGTTTTTACCATTATTTTTTTAAGCAGCACTATATATTATGCTTTTTTATCCATCCCTGTTGCATGTCAGTGGGCATTAATGAAGACATGAGAGTGTGCTGTGGTCTACAGATTTGGTATGGAAGAATTGGAAAGGGATTTTGCTCATCATTTTTTCCATATAACAAATTATTCTGAGGACTTTTAGAGTGCATTCCACCCTGCAGGCGAAACCCTCCCCGCGCCAGGAAGACGAGACGCGCCACAAGTTGCTCCTTCACACACACGCATACGCATGTTCGCACACACTCGAGGAGACATTCAGACAGACAGATGCTTTCAGACAGATAGATTTGCACACAGAGAGCCAACAACATTCTAAGCAAACCCCAACACACAAACAGTCAGACTCACACAACCTCTCAGTGGATCTAACCTAACCCCTACCCTGTTACATTGCTCCCACATTGCACAGCAAGGCTAATGAGTTTGTGCTGTGCACGAATTAATACTGTACTGCTGGGGTATGTGGGAAAAATTGGATGTAGCATGCAAATCTCCATGAATACACACACGTTCACCCAAAACACTAACTCCAACAAGAAGACATTCACCAACTCACACAAACGTGCTTGTGGAAAGACAAATGTACCCATGAGAAGTACACATTCCTATATATATACACATTCTCAAGGGATATGCTTTCTCCTAGGGTGAATCTGCTGAGTGAGATACACATATATCAGCATAGGCTCACTGGGTGTCAGAGATAGAAGTCACAGGACGATTTTGGCATATTTCTAACCAACATGGTATGCTGAGAAATGTGGTTATGTAGAGTCCTAACAAGACAGGTGTGACTGTCTAGCAAACTGCTGTGCTTCTCAGTGTTGCACACAGAGATATTCTCCTTTTCAGTGTGGGGGATGGAAAACTTTGCAAAGTAAAGACTTAATATGGTTTATAATCAGCCACTGATTAACTGTGTTTGGTTTGTGTGTGTTTCTCAAGAGGCACAAGACAGGTGGACGCTCTGCTAAGAATAGAACAGAGACGTGAAATATAACTAAGTTTCTGAAGCACACGTGTGAGGAATCACATATGTACAAACACAAACAAACATACACGCACACACATACACGTCTGGATGTTTAAAATGCATCTTTGCACCCACAGTAAACAAGGCCACATGCACTCGGGCAGATACTGTTACACGCATATCAAAATTAAATTAGCCAACGCTATCTCATTTCTCCCAAGAGCAGCAGGGCCCATCTGCAAACATCAGACAGCCTCTCTACAAAAGACCTGTTAGTTCTCATTGTTTAAAACCAGCCCCCACCTCCCAAACCCCAACTCAATAAGCACTCCTGTGTTTATACAGAACGCATTTTCATTAACTGTAGCAAATTACATTTTAATCCATGAAGCCCATTTCATTGAAGAAATTGTTTGACTGGTCTGAGATTGGCATTGAGTTACTGATATGCAAAAAGGCAGGGAAACAAAAGTGAGAGATGATGAAAGCCGTTGTTTGTTGTCCCCCCCCCCCCCCCTCTTCTGTCATACTGATGGAAATTAGCAGAGATACAGGAATCTCAATGATGGCTCAGAGCTGTTGAAATTCTCTGCAGACTTGATTCCATCCAACCTTTTCTCTTTTTAATCTCTCATCTTTGACAGGCTGAAAGATTGAGATATCTCCCCACTGAATTGAACTATACGTTGCACCAATACAAAAAATTAATAAATAAATAAATACTTTTTATATGTGCATATGTTGTAGAAGAATTACAACTAGATTACAACAACAAGCTCAAATGGTTAAACAGTGTCTAACCCATTATGAAACAATCCTCTCTTTGTTTCACTTGGAAATAATAGGGAACAATATGATGTATTTTCTTTGGTCAGGTTCCTATTAAGCCAGACTATTGCTGCTTTATAAAAGTGCTTAACTCTCCAGAGTGGTTTCTCCTCCAGTAGTCCACTTTGATCTCTCTGCTGTTTCAGTGCCTTAATTGCCCCTTAATTTGTGTGACCAGCAGACCCTGATTTTGGGGGCTGATAAAGAGGCAAAGCTCAGTTGGGTAAAAACAGTGACCCACTATATGACATAGTCAGTATGCTCCATTGCCCCACACAGTTCTTCAGTGGCCCCTGATGCCCACTGGGCCTGAGGCCCCTGTGGTAGAATGGAGAAGCACTAGCACTGGGGCTGGGACCAAAGGCCCCTAATTAGCGGTGTGGGTTGGGCAACTAAAAGTTGGAGCAAATTTCTAGACCAGAAATCCTCTCCCTCCAGTGAGTTCTGCTTGGAGTACTCATAATGAAGGAGCACTCTTTCTGCAGTCAGCAATCCAATAACAAACTTAATTCTACACTAATACAAAACTCTTACCAAAAACATATGTACACCACAGAGAAATGCACATTTTCGTAAGAGGGCCTGGCATGCTGTGGAAGAGAGTTTTCGTGTTAATCAATACCGCCACTTGCTTTGCATATAAACAATACATGCATTATTTGGACACATCTGTTAGCAAACCGGTAATGCGGCTGTACAAAAGCAAAATGGCGCATTAAATTGGGGTCACGTTTACAGTGAGTAATGCTTACATCATGCTGAAAACAAATTAACAGTAAGAGGGGATTGATGGAATCTTGTCCCTACCATCCAGACATTTGCTGAGGTGATTCAAGGATAAAGCGAGTTAATGACAGGGGAGGTTTGTATAATGGTAGACCAGTCTGAATACTTTGACAGGTTTCATGTGAACCCTTCCTTTCCTCAACAGTGACTGTCACAGCACCCTTGTGCAAATTAATTAACCCTACTTTTTTGCACAAAACAGTTGGAAATAAATCCTGAAAAAACAATGTTGTAGTTTCTATGAAACAAGAATATTTATAAATTTGTTTTTACTGTGGCCAAACGATGAGATTTTCATATTATCTATCAGTTAAAAACTTTTTAGGGAGTTCGGGTCAGCTTGAAGATTAATGTTAATTTTGCCTTCAGCAAACATTGACTGTTGACCAAAACTAGCAATGAGAAGAACTTTAGAGGAACTTAAATAAAAATAAATATGGCCCCGATGGTTTGTTGAAATTATAATCTTTGCCAACTAATATTATTATTGTTTTCCCTTTTTGGAATTATAATCAAATTCAAATTGATGACTTACTAAGAGGACTATTTTATTAAGTAGAGACTAAACACTGTTAAATTTAAATGGACTACATACTTAATTATTTATTGTAAATAGAAAAATATAATACAAGATACTTTGAGGCATACACTCTATGAGGCAAAACTATTATAACTTACATTATACTATTGTTCTATTAGAGTTCAACTAGCAAGGCTGTGTAAAGCCATAGGACAAAATGGGACACATTAACAGTTTAATAATTATTTGTTTTTACGAGTGAACAAAGTCAGAAAGAGAAAATTTAATACAAACTAGCACCTTATCCCCACGTTTTCTTTTACACTGAATGCAGCTGTAAACCAGCTCTTACATTTATTTTGTCGACATTTTCACAATGGAGCCTGTTACTGTTCTGTCCACTGAAGCAAGGACAAAACTGTGAAAGTGAAAAGCATGTTCCAAGCTGCTGACAGTCACTGTTGAGAGATCATGCCATTAAAGTGGAAAATAATATGCCTTCTTGTCCAAAAAACAAAATAGAAACTGACAGGTAATGGGATATGCTAGAGAGGTACAGTATTTCAGGATTGGAAACAATTCAACCTGATGTCTAAGGAGAACTCAGGAATGTAGCAAAATTCACACTATTTATTCTCTTACTTTGAGGTTGAGGAGTAAGAGGAAAAGATGTGAACTGCTGACATTAAATTGCTGGATTGTTCCCCTGTTGGGCATTTTTGTGGCTGACCTTGGATTGGATCCCAAGGCACAATCTCAGGGACTAGCTGAAAGTAAAGACACAAGGTTGAAGAGTTGAGTTCTGTATTAAGATGCCATATTATTTTTGACCTTGTTATTTCTGACCATCCTGCTAGAGGGGTCATCACAAAGTGCCTCGACGATGATGTAATAGGTGGAAAGTTGTCCTCTTGCCACATCATCATTTGGTCCCCCAGCTTGCTAAGCCCCGAGCCGAATCTGAGCTGGAGAAAATCCCTTACTAATAGCTGTTTATGAGTGGCTGAGTCACCTTAATAAATTCTTACTTCTGGCCAATGGCAAGCGACAGCACAGCAAGCGAGAACATTTCCACCGCCACCTGTTTGTTTTGGACTGTACGGGCCAAGAGCTTTGGCCTGGGGCCTCATCTCCTGTGTCTTAGGCCAGGTGTAGCTGAGAAACGGAAAGGTCTAGCTTCTCTCAGAAATCTGTGGCTAAAATCAACTGTGCTGTTGCTCTTCATCCTCTGACCTTCCTCCAATCCCTGTCAGGTCCTTGCGACACACAAAACCAAGTCGGCCCATCAGAGAGGCTACCCAAGTTTCTCTAGAGATGTGCAGACATAGCAGCATGATTTGGGAAACAGGGATCAGAACACACAACTGGTGCGCATTCAAAGCATAGTGGCGCCATTTGACTAAGAGGCATTTAGTCATACTTAGTCTGAAAAATGTAATAATATAAACACAGGCTCTCTGGTTTGAATTCTCTCTTCTGGAATAGCTTCATTTGGATTTTTTCTACATACTCCCGATGAAACTAGTAACATATTACATTTAGCTTGTGGATTACACACAAATACACACACAGAGATTTTTGTGCCCTGGAAAAGGTTGCTACATGGATTGTTCACTACTTGTCATGAGGCATAACTGCTCAGACTGAATATGAATGATGCTCTAAATTCAATTGCCCTTGACAACTGGCTTCACTCAGGGAACAGATACCTTCACCTACGGGTTTGTAGCTAGATAAAAAATAACTTTGCATACGCAACATTATTATGGAGTGAGGAACTTTTACAATCTCTGCTCAGCATCCCTTGGAGTCTTATTGACCCTTCAACATCACGCCTACTCTCACTGTCATCTGCTCGCAAGGCTATAAATGCCACCAACCGCCACATCTTGTTTACCATCTCTCCTCTGAATGCAAGATGTCACAGCTGTTGTCTCTCTCTCTCTCAATAAATGCTGTTTAATACGACATCATTAACTTTGATTGGGGTTATGCTCATTATTCCCCAACACTTGTGCAGGGGATTGTTTATTTTTATCTGTGCTATAATTTTGTCAGCCAGGCTTGCCAGGACCTATTCCCATTCCCTGTTCCATCACACATCTCTGTACCAGCCCAGTCACTTGGATCAGATACATCTCATACAACTCAATGCCAAGGTCCATTATCCTGACACAGAAATGCAGGTACTTAAATGTTACTAGGCTATAGAATGGTGCATAATATCTTCTCTCAGAGTAGCAGAGGGGGCATTATTGGTGTGGAGAACAGGAGAGGGGAACAGGGGAAGTGAAACCTCTCATATGGTTCTTGGTGTGTCTAACCAAGGCAATTACATTCAATCTAACGCGGACTGTTTCCCCTTTGCTGGTGCTTGTGAACAGGCGGCAGTTCTCCCGCAACCCATTCTGCCTTAATTAATGGGGGACATTTGCAGCCCTTGGATCACTTTGTTAGGAGTGGGAGAATAAAAGAAAACGAGAGTATGCACTGCAAAGGAGCTTTGTTGTTGTTATAAGATAATCCACATTGAGCATAACTGTCTTTTCCGTAACAAAGACTATTAGATCACTTTATGAACAAATTGACAGCACGTGTTGGGCTCTCAAACCATTCTGCTGCCACAAGTACCACCATATTCTTACGCTGATTGTCCGTGGAGCCAACACAAGAAAAATGGCAAGACAACATAAACACATCAACATCAGCTGCTGGTGCTTCAGGCAGTGCTTGAATTAGAAGCAGAAAACCTCAATAGCATGCCTCATGTGAGTCATGATCAATGCCACGGAGAAATCCAATCAGGATTTTGCTCAATGTCAACCTAGGTCACAGAAGGTACAATCAATATTATTGTCATTTTTCCAGGGTGGAAGAGTTAAGATATTGAATTTTTGTATTGAACTCCATATCCAGGAGGGTAGATCATTCCTTTTTTTAAGTTATTCTGGACCAGAATCAGTGGAAATATTTTTTTTTTACTTAGTCCTCAATCGCTGTTGACCAGGAAGGATGACTTGAAAGGGACATTGGAATCATCTGCCTGAGACTCATTATAAGTTCTAATGACTTTACACAGGAAACAATTGCCCTTAGTTTCTCCAGTGGCAGTTCCAAGTCGCCTTTTTAATAGACAGGATATGAGAGATTATCCAGGGGTATGTTTTTAATAAAACATGAAAAGCAGAGGAGGAACTTGCTGGTTTGTTTCTTGTTTCTCTTCTTGAGTATTTCCTTTCAACAAGTGCACCCTGCTATAATTCTTTGGCTGATCTTCCTTTCTTCATCTCACATTTGCTTTTGTAGGAGAAAAAATGTCTACTTCGTGGCCTGGATTGGTAAAATAAGAGTTGACTGGCTTCCAAAAACAACCTTTTATTACAGGAACATCAATGATACAAAACAATGGTCCAATTTAGGACTGTATCAAAACATCTGCTTTACTGACGATGGGAATTAATCTTAATTTTAACATTCAAACATTCACTCATTGACATTTGGGACATTGTTTTGTTGGTTTTTGCCTCAAAATCTACCAGCTTCCAATATGAATTTTCCCAAACCTTGTTCTATTGTTTCATTTATATTAAATACAAGAACTCTGGAGCATGGGAGAAAGGAGACCACACAAAATAAACCCCCCTGCCCGGTTCCTGTTCCACACTGGGAAAGCAATTGCAAACATCCAGTGTAAACAGATAGGGCTGATAGTAATTGAATTGAGCTGAACTGACACAGACCGTGACAGGACGTGTTTCCTTGTAGTGACGCTGAGCCTGATGTTCCCTCTCCACTTCCACTGGTGCATCTCTGGATATGCTGGCATGTAAGGAAAGAAGTAGCAGAGGAACAGAAACTGTGCGTGATGTGAGGTGAAAAGAGCAAGCGGGTAAGCACAGTAGGAAACGGTTGTACATTTGCTGAAGGTACTGTGTGGTATTACTGTTGTTGTTGGTTTCCAAAGAGAATGTTGTCGAGATGTGGCAAGATGAGGGACAGGGAGGTGGAAGGAGAAAATAGAAGCAAGCGAGGAGGCAAGGACAGATGTGGGGAAGGAAGCCAGTCAGAAAAAAAGAGAAGGGTGAGGCAGAGAATGAGGAAAAATAAAAAAAAAATGGTTTTAGGCTTAAGTGACAGCCAAACATGGCATCACTTCAGACTTTTTCTCTCAAATATGATACAAATACACAAATATATTGAATCACTTCCTAATGCATGCATCTCACATGCCAGTGACTTGTATGAAATCTGCATTCGTCTGTGTTGCCATGACGGATAAATGTTTCATCATTCACTTGAAAGTATTGTCATAATAATCTTGACTGAGCCACTGTTTGCACAGAGCAAGGAAGACACATATGATAATCAAAATATGTTACCAAGAAATGAAGTGAAACAAACAAATGTGACTTGTTCTCTGTTGGTTCATACTGGTATGAGATGTGGCTTGAATCCTATTGTGATCTGAAATGCTGATGATATGAGCAGAAAATTTGGAACTTCAGAAAGTAAGAATGACAAAGATAAATGGGCAAAGTGTCAGAACATAAGAGAAATGTGAGATAATGGGAAAAAGAGATAGATCGGAGGAAGGAGAGATAGAATTAGCGAGAGACTGAAGGGTGAGAGATGCAGAAGGAGAGTTAGAGAGAGAGAGGAGCAGGGGAGAGGAAGAGAGAGGGAGACTTAAGGGGAAGGAGGGGGAAAATTGAGAGGCTGCGTAGCACTTTCCTCTGCAAGCTGACAGGGCTTGACGCTCAACTAACAGGGCTGTTTTGACAGGTGTCAGATGGTCCATATTACTATTTCACCGCCGGGCCCTTGGGACCCTGCATCACGGGCCACAACAGGACTGGCCAAGCTGGAAAAAAAAATAAAGAAAAGTGGCATGGCAGGAAAGTAAAAAACACTACACTTGACTTCCTCCCTCTGCAGCTCACTGGCTCTGCACTCTCCCAGAGCCTGGGCATCTGCTGCATGTTAGCTATAGCCTAACTGATGTGTGTGTGCATGTGTGTGTGTGTGTGTGTGTGTGTGTGGGGACTGAAAAAAATATGTGGATTTAAAGTTAAGATGTGTGTGAATATGTGAATGTGTCTGATAAACAGGTTAATATGCGTACCAATCATTTTTCATGCTTTTTTGAAGATGACTTAAGGTGAGGCAGTCAGATGAAGAAAATCAAATCCATCTTTATCTAAAAGCAATTCATCAATGTTATGTTCCTTATCCGGCATGCGCTAAGCAGATGAAAAAACATGATCACTGCCAGATTGTGACTGTACGCAGGGAGAACAAATCACATCATCCCTGCGAGGGGTTAAGTTGTGACACCAGAGGGTTTCTTTAATGTGGTTAGAAACATCTCACCAGGCAATAAAAAATATCGATCTTATTCCTTTCACACCGGAATCCATTATCTTCGCATGAAGTGCTGCCCAAAAAATGTGATAAGTGAGTGAAAGGTTGCCTGATTTGATTATCTCCTGTGACTTGGTGCACTCACTGATTTACATCAAAGCTCAAACAGTTTCATGACAGTATGGAGAATTTATTTAATATTTCTAGACCAGGCAGCTTTTCTATTGTTGAATCATATAACACTCTTTGACAGTGATCTTAGCTTTCCTGAGCTAGCATTCCTCATCACTGCTGCCTAGACAAATAGCAATATTTCAAAACTCCTTCAGCTTTGAAAGTGTTTAAAAACCACTTGAGTCATCTGACAACTCCCAAATGCACACGGCCATAATTTGCAACAAGTTTGTAATTGTCCCTTGTTAAGTGTTTCAGGGGGAATACTGTGGCTGCGGCTTAGAGCAGAATTGTTGCAAGTACTTGGGGCATGTTTTATAGTTACCGCATGAAACAAGAGAGTCCCCACTCGCCTCATGCACTGGGACTCTGAGGGTGGATCTGATGGTGCTTCTCGCCGTTGAACAAAGGCTCGGCGTGACCAAAGGAATGGTATGGTTTGGGATGTCAATTTAAAAAAAAATAAATGCATGAGGAAGGTTGTCTGCATGGGATTAACCATAGGAGATCTTAACAGCCAAAGTGTTTCTTTCATTTGTGCTTTTCGTTCTATGCACAAACCATGCTGATGATACGTATCATCATATATTTTATATTATCTGCAATTATTTGATACATAGATTTATTGTTAAAACCTTTGAAAATCTCACTTTGCGATAACAAGCCTCTATTGCACTTGACTGCAACAGTATGAAAGAGTGAGTCATTTAGCACTTTCACAGTATAATGGACCAAAGCAACAAGACATTACATTGTGACCTATGACCTAAAACATATTCTTATCTGTTTATAGTAATAGATGTATTCATTTTGTTATGTAAAGGCAATTTATATGGTGTCAGAGGACAGTCACGATCATCATTAACATCGAAATTACTTCTGATTTGCTTACCTTAAAGCACAAAACTTGTGACCAGTTGCACCCATCTGATACTACAAGACGTGCTGGTGTAAAACAATTGTTTGTTTCCTTGTAAGGATGGGAACTTTTGTATATTTCTTTTGTTGCCAAATTTCAGAGCAAACAAAGAGAGAGCCCTGATCTCCAAACTAACTGTGCACATATTTTGTGCATATGTGCCAAATCCTATAACTATGCAATGATAAAGTAATCTGGTAAATCTGTAAAGCACTTTACAAGATTGAGTTACCAATGAAAAGTCCTTCAACCTGCATGATGTCATACTGACCGTCCTTAATGTACTTTTATTTTTCTTTCTCTTTCTCCACCTCACCCACTCCTCCTCCTTGCACCCTCTGATCACTGATAACAAGATAAAAAGGCCACAGGTTGGCCCATCTGTCAATCAACAAAATTGAAGGTTGAGTTAAAGATTTTCTAAGCTTCAATGACCCCCTCACCTCTGTTTTTCCTTGTCCCACCGAGTTTAAACCTCAAAACTGCAGCCATCTTGCAGAGAAAGAAATGTGTCATAATCTAAAATAACAGCTAACAGTGGCTAGCTTGTATATTGTCAGGACACAATTTACTGTACATTCTCTCCTGAGACTAAATAGTCTGAATCAGTTGAAAAAAAGTCAGAAAAGGACAATAAAATGCTCCTGAACTTTGCCTGTCCCGTTTCATTGTCTTTAAATCCGACACAAGCGCTCTTTTCACAAAAAGTCTGATTCAGTTCCCCCTGAGTATGTTAAAACAGGAGGCCTTTTTCAGGGTTTTATGGGGTGTCCTGTTTTTCCAACATACCTCCAGTGATTTAGGTAATATGCCTGAAATAAAGAGTTCTGAAGGGTAAGAGGCAACTCAAGTTTTACTGTGTCCTCACTTAAATGAAAATAAAAATAACGTGAAATAGACGAATGGCAGACTTGAAAATACGCTCTCGGGAGCAGACTTTATTGTAACAGCACTGAGAGGGGCCGTTGTCCACGGCCCTATTTTCAGTCAGCCCTGGTCTGTTTTCCGGTGTCTCACGCTGCACTTTGACATCACACTTGCATAACTTTCCAATTAAGCCACGGTTCTGTACCACGAATCTCATCTCCACTGAAATGTGGAATATGGATAAGGCGTCGCAGCGTGCGAGGGACTGAAGAGGGTGAGAATTTATGGGAGGCTGGGTGAGGTGAACTGGTTCTCCGAGCACTCTGGCAGTCTCGTAGCACCTCAACCTTCCAAGTTAAATACTCTGGTCGAGTTTCCTGAGTGTTCAGATCTGTCTGTGGTCCAATCACGTCAGCTAAAAGTGCACAAAGAGACTATTTATGTCCACTTAAAATAGCATTTTCCTCATGCTGTCTTCGTTTATTCACCTTGTCAGACCTATATGCCTTTTTTTATAACGTTTTCTTAGGTTCCAGTTGCCATTGTTATTGTACAGGAATATCCACATTTGAATAGTCGAGACTGATTTTCATTTTTGGAAAGTAAAGAAAAGAGGAGCCATTAAACACACACACAAGCTGAGAGCCTCTTCTTTTATTCATGCTTTTGTGTGAAATCTGTTTAACATTCATGGCTCAGCACTACAAAGGACTACCTTTAACTCACTGTCTAAATATTTAACTTTAATCAGCATTACTGTATTTACAGCTCATCTTTGCTTGTTTGTTGACTTTTATACTTAGGCTTCTATTTTATCATCATTGCATTTATTCGTTCATTTGCTTTAACTCATCATTTTTATCTTCATCCTCACTGGGTCGTGGGTTGATAACATGAAAGAGAGTAGAATTACTAATCTGGCAGGCATTATTTCCACAAAGTCTCATATATCTCGGTATGGAGCGATTCCCTTTGTTCAGTGGACATTTTACACTCTGTATATGTTTTACGTTGTTGTCTTTTACAAATTAGACCTGTAGCACGGGTGATTTGTTGCAGGAGCTCACACCAGCAGCTGGAGGAATTAAATAGGTTCCTTGGCACTCTTCCAGCTCTTTTACAGGGCTCTTTTGCCATTCCAAGTGTACAGTTTACAGTGTTTAATGATGCTCTGTATTTTTACTGAATCCTCATTTCCCAGCTCTGGCTAATGAGAAGGACGGAGACTAAAGCTAAAGCCATTGGAGGCGGTGATGAAAAGGTTTTGTGGCTGTGTAACACATGCTGTAAAAGAAGAGGGAATAGAAGAAACGAGCGGTCGTGTGTGTGTGCCTATGTGTGTAAGATTAGACCAATATATCAGGCTGACATTGGTTTTTCAATAAAAACTGGAAAATGGCCAGTCAGTATTGACTACCAATGATAAGAATACAAGTTTACCCAGCAGCTTCAGGAGTCACAGTCTGTAAAACCTGCAAAATGACACATACCGCCCAGCTTCATAAACTAACTATCCCACCAACAAACTTCTGCATAGATATTATTGCTGTAAGAGATTTTTAGAAAGCCATCATGGTTTCAGCACTGTTTTCACCTTGGGAAGTACGCCATTTAAAAAAAAAAAAAAGAAAAAGAAAATGTGTGTGCTTTGCATTGGTTTGAGGTAGGAGGGACTCTAGTAGGAACAAGTTAAATGTAAAGGTGAAGGCAGTTGTTGAGTTGTTTGTTTATGTTTCAAAGTCATTGTCAATCAAACCTGATAAAATCATACCCACACAGTTTAAAATAAAGCAGATTAACTCATTTTTTAAACTCTTAATAATATTTTAAAGGTTTTCATTTAAATATATATAGAATTATCAATGGAATAACATTTCAACCATGCATTGTGTTATAAATAGTAAAGTTCAGTGCAGAATTGCTGGAATCATTATTAGTGAGTGTCAAGTGAAATCAATGGTGGTGCTTTTTTCAAGTATTAGAGCAAAACTGCATGAATTGTAGGACTAATGTTCAAACGATATCATGTCAACAGCTCCACAAACTTCAAACATTTTACTGTAACAATTAGGAGGCAGATCTGGGCCAGGTTTTAAGCTGTCAGAGTCTGTCACTTTGTGTTCAGAGGCTTTGGACTTAAGGCCACACTGGCGGGCTCTAACTGAAAGTCCGTACTGAAACATGTCACAAGAGTATTGACTGAAGGACAGCAGGGGGTTTTGTGACCGAGTATAGAAAATCCAAAAACACACACGAGTGATAATGAGGACTGGCTCACTGTTTACTGTGACTTCATCGGGTGCTGTCATCATGTGGTTGCAGAATGCAGGGAGGCCCAGATGCTTGTCTACAAACTCTCAACACATGCACACACACACATCCACACATATGTAGAAAAGAAAAATGCACAGACACAGTGTTCCAGATCACTAAACTCACTGAAAGTTCCAAAACCGGCATGAAAGGGGCAGACATGAAAAATGAGCTGTTTTCTGCAAAAAATTAGCTGATGGCCTTTGGCTCCGTGAGCTTTGTTTTAATTTCCTGAACGTGTAATAGGCCGTGCATGGAATTAAACAACCATATGGACAGATTCTTTCTCCTTCATATTAGATAGACGCCAGTAAATGACCCCAAACACTTCAATAAATAACGTCAGTATCACCACATAACTCCTCGCTAAAGCATTTACGGTCAATTCAATTTTAATAATTGAGTTTACCCCCATTAAACAGCTGTGCCAGCAAGCTTACTGTATTTTCTTGTCATATTACTTGTCATACTCATAAGGTCATTGGCTTTGTCACAATTTCTGATCAGAGAGCGAGACCACAAGTAAAATCATTCAAGGTGGCTGAATGGGGTGTGCACAACAGAAAAATAAAAAAAGGTCTCTTCTGAAGGACATCGACAATCTCACTGTGGAATGCACATCCGTCCTCATTTGGTTTACTCTCCCTGATCTGAGGCATGATGATATTATCCCTCTTTTTATCTAAAATACCAGCTGTTATGGTTTCCAGCTGGCCTCAAGGAGCATTTGACCTTCTCCACCCCGTCTCATTGCCATTGCCACTGTTGGTGCGGCCCTTTGTTCTAACTAATGTACGTTAATATTCTGGGCTGACCCACACCAGCACCACTCATTGAGCACGCTCCTCGCTAATGTAACTAAATCTCCCCATTTGACCTTGTCTTCTTCTATAAGTCCAGCCCTGTTCTTTCTAATGGAGGTTAAAATCCTCTCCTTTCCCACAGTCTGTCCTCTTTTTACAGTGCACCTTCAAAAATAGACAAGACTTCCTTGTAGTGACAGGCAGATGTGCTGCCATTTGATGGTTTGAAAAACTGTTGAGAAGCAGCGAGGGGATTTTTACAGTGTCAAAATATGATGCATAAGTAAAGATTTAATACATTCTGCAGAATAAATAAACCTCCATTTATCTCCCAGTCATGGGTGAAGAGAAAGACAGATAAAACAACACTGAATTTCCTGTGTGAGGCGCTTGCAAAAACATGCATGTATTTGTAACATCATCCACTGCATTATTCAGTGTCGTCATGGGTCAGAGTTAGAAGTGTGGGTTTGATTCCTGCAAAAGATTTAATTCCAAGCAAGAACTTTATCAAGATAGTTTGGCCCTTATGTGGATAACATTGTTGTTCTTGGTTTAGTTTTTGATTGCTTCCCTGACCACAACCCCCCTGCACACACACATAAGTCTGGTAGTATCATCAGACACACACATATCCATTAATTGACCCATTACTCAGCCCAAACCCCTATGTGTAAAGTCAGCGTCATCCACAAGCTGTGCTATGGTTGGACCCTAATCAAAAGAGGCTTATGCAGGCAAAACATGATATATCACCTCTCTCTCTGCATATCTTTACCTCCTTCCTGGAGAAAAAAAAAATCAGATATTCCTGACAAAAGGTGCATGCTCATTATTTCTCCTCATAGCTGCAGTAGTGAGAGACAGGAGATGGCCTTAAGTTACTCTGAGCCATTAGCTACAGATGAACGAGCAAGAAAAGGATTCTCGAGGAAGATATTTTTATGCTGATGTGAAATGTCTTTGATTGTAACAAATGTGGTTTTACATCTTTAAAGATTCCCCAGAATTTTAAGTGTAATGTATCCTGTCCTTGTAAAAAAAATAAATAAAAAAAGGTGAATATTCTCTCCACTGTCTGAGAGGATTTGCCAGTGATAACTCACTAACAGTGCTGTACATTTGCTTCAGGTGATATAGGGGCCATTACCGTACAGTGTGTGATACAGATTTTGGATTGGGAAAAAAGTGCAAGAAAACAGTAAAGGGGCCTGAAAATGGATCATATGCGTTAACAACCTGTACCAGAGTACTTGAGTTGAACACTTACACACAGAGAAAACTTCCTTCCAGCCAACACAAATGTATTGTTGGTGTCAGGGTGTGTATGTATGTGTATCTTAGATTAAAAAAGATTTCTGCTTGGCTGCTTTCGCCACTAATGACTAAGGTAATAATTTATATCCTGATCATGAAAGGATATGCATTTGTCGTCAGTGTCAAGCAGGTCATTTAGAGTAAAGCAACAGAAATTAATTTAGAAAAAACATGAGTGGAACACCGCCACATACAGAAGCTAAAATTTCATCAACAGAACATTGAAGGACAAAAGAGAACAGCACCACCCTCACTGTTTCACAAGCCAGTAAAAAAAAGAAATAAAAACATGCTGGCATAAAAGTGTCGCACATTTCGGAACATGAAAGTGATTTAAGAGGTTTGAACACAAAATAATTGTCCGTTAGGGAAGAAACATTTGCACAATAGACAATAGGCAGCTGTGCTCTCCAAACCCAGACAATGGATGAGAGATGGTGAGAGGTTGTGCATGTATGTTGGTATAGTCACAAATGCAGGTGCTGGATGGGCTTCAGTTTACACCCCAGCAGGTTCTGTAGGTGCTGGGTGCACCTGGAATTCATGGTTTTCTTACGGCAGCAACGGGGGCCCCCACCAAACGGGCTCAGGGTGATAAATAAAATGCAGTGATAACAATCCCAAACCTCCCAGCACAGCACAAATCCCTTTTTAATCACTTCCAACAAGACCAATACACACAGGAAAGGCCCTCTTTTTTGGGGTGCCTTCAGTTTTCCAGCACATTAGAAAGGCCCCCCGGAGCAAGACAGAGCAGCAGGAGAGGGCGAAGAGGGAATAAAAGGGTTGGATGACGGAGGAGGGGAGAAGTTAGATGGAACAGTTGTGGTTGTTTATACATTTTACAGCCAGAAGCCACACACACATATGAAAATGTTCAAATGCAAACTGTGAAATTCACAGAATGTTTGTAATTGCAGGAAGGAACAATTAGACAGCTGATGACTTTCTTTTCCACTTCTTTTCATTAGCTTTCCTTTTACATATACAATCCTTTAACTTTTGAGCAAAATACCAAACACACACACACACACACACACACACACACACACACACACACACATGCAGACAAACAACCACTCAACCTCCTTTACTCACCCCAGCTGGCCACTCTGTCTGCTCTCGATAGTCGTCTATCACACTGACTGGGAGAGAAACAATTTGCTGTGCCGGTGCAGATTTTACAGTCTTCTTTTGGATTTCTGTCCTCAGGCTACTGACTTTATTTGTTGTGATCATGCTGGTGCATATATTTAACATCCCTTTGACATATCCCACAGCCCTTTCCTTTTTGTACAGTAGCTCTTTTGGCCTTTTTCCAAGTTCAATCATATTCTTTATGGTCAAGTTTCTGCTTTTAAGTAGCTGCACTTTGGGGTAAAACACAAAACTCTAGTTTCCTTTTTGATTTATGTCCTTAATCCATGATGGAAATTCACACTACATCATTGGAATACGATGATTTTATATCTGTCTCTGTGGTCTTGTACCTAACAAACTTTATGCATGACTGTGGTGCTGACAGAGTAAGACAACCGCACGGGGAGGAAATGATGAATTGTCTAAACCATTGGTTTATATAGAAGACTCTTTAAGTGGATATGTCATCCATTATACAGCTGAGTGTACTCTTTGAAATGGACATTGCCATGGTCTTTCATTAGTTAGCTTTTTGTTTTGATTGGAATGAAAAAAGCATATTATTTTGCCTAAAATAAGCAAACTCTACTAACTTTTTTCCCCCTCTGTGAAAAGTTGGGAATATGCTGATCCTGATTTCAGCTTTAAAGCCACAGCAGCAACTTTCAAAGCAATGCTAATGAAAGTCAAGAAGGCTGAACTCCATGCCAGTGAAAACTATACAGTCTGGTACACATAGTCACTTAACCGTTTCACGGCTTTTGAAACTATACAGTGACATGCAAACGTGAAATATACTTTAACAAGTTTTGCTCTGAACTTCTGCTTCCTTTTCTCCTTTTCAAACTGTGCTAGAGTTTGCAAATATTTCTAGTGAATTAGAACTGTCCTTTAATTAACACAAGTTCAAAAAATCAAAGTTCAAAGTCTGTAAGTCTAAAATAAAATAATATAGAAAATGAAATTAAATTGATCTTGAGTAATAAAGGTTTTGAGAGATACAGTGGTATTCAAAAGGACTCTATTGATGAGAGTTGGTGAAGGCCTTGACAGGTTTTTCCATCTCAGTGTCTCACTGAAATCCCTTTGTCTACTGTCTGAGGATAACTGACCTAGGGTCAAGTTAAGTCTACAAGTGTTAGGATGATGAATAAAATAAAAAAAGAAAAAACATAAGAATAAAATATATTTCTGTACTGAAAATCGATTCCAAGCTACTTTTTTACCATACCTGTTTTTTTTGGTTAGCTAACACAGCAACGTGCATTCAACACTTTTTCTTCATTATTTATTAATCATTAGGTTAATCAGAGGTAGGTTTATCTATGTTCTCATTTTTCATTGTGATATTGCATTCACAATGTGTCGCATATTTGTAAAAATCTGTCATTCACGCAAATAATGCACATTTAAATTTGAGGCAGGAAAGAAAGGATTAAGAAACAGTTGCGATCACTTCCACTAATTTTCTTGTCCTGGGTCTGAATGCTCTTTAAAATTGATTGCATTTTTCTCACTTTTCCTTTCATCCCCTGGCCTTGTTGTTCAGGAAAATGTGTTTTGCACATGTACATTGAAGTGGAACCAGGTTTAATTGCCATGCACACACAGCCAGAAGACATTACTATGTGATCCGCTAGAATAGCCGTTCTTCCTTAAAAAAATGAAGATCTGATGGCCTCTGGTTATGATTATGTGAGGATGTTATACACGAAAGGATCCAAGTGGACTGGGGGCATCTATTCAATCCTAAATCTTTTGATAAAAGTGATACACCTAAAAATACAAAGTGTTCACACGCCTTGGTGTTTCGCTTAAGTGCTTTTGTTTTTTAACCTATTATGATGTTATTGGACTTATTTCTGGAAAAAGAACAATATTTAGGATTAGAGGACAATCTGTGGAAAATACATTGCGGTTTGTGCTGCTCTTTTGTTGATTTATATGATTGGTTCAGGTTTAAAGAAGCACTCTTAAACCTTTCTGTTCACTACTCTCAAGCAAAGAGTAAGGAGAAAATATGAGGCCCTCACCTCAACAAAGTTTACAACATATGGCAACATGCCGATGAATGAAAATACCTTGTTCCTGCTTCATATGTGACCATGACTCCAGAAGATACTGTTTGAGTGGTGAGTCCACAGGGACAGCAAAGCTTATGAGAGCATCTTGGAAACATATGGCTGAGATCATTTGGAGAATAATAAGATCAAGGCCTGAAAAATCTCACCTTTCCTTCGCTTGATTAAACAGGAGGCTGCTACAGAAACATGTTTTGTGTTGTATGAAGTGAAAAATATATATAGCAGTGTCAACTTTAGGGGGATTTATACACCTTTGAAACAAGTCATTCCTCCAGATGGATATGATATCCATAAACACAGTTCAGTCAAATTTATGGCATATTTGCTATAGACTTTGTAAATGTGGGGTAATGTGTTGATTATACGGGGTTTAACATTGAGTCTTGCAGGATGAATACAGCAAATGTTGATAAAAATATAATAGAGGTCATTGTTTGCCAGAACTACATATTGGGATGTTCCAGGAGTTACATACATACTAGTCAAGTTTAAATAATCTTCCTGGATATAGCTATATTGTATTTCATATTGTATAAGATCTGGCTGAACCTGCAATAGGATTAGGTTGTGGAAAACTCTGGGAAGTGTATTGACCTACTAAATTCAAGACACCTAGAAAGAGAACCCTGTCCTTCTTTACTCTTTCTCTCTAAAGCCTGAATATCAGTCCCTTTGATCGCATGAAATCAAATGACGGGTGGCAGCCCTATCATTTCCCTTGTGCGTTTTTTTTTCTCCTCTTGCCGTGAATTAGATCAAAATCCACAGTCAGCCCTGTCCTGTCCCGCAGAGTGAACCCCAACAGTCCTCTCCAGAGCTTCAGATTAAATTACAGATCTTCTCGCTCCCAGAACCCCCCACCCCCACACTCTGTCTCTCCCATGCAGATGTGACACTTTCCAGAGACATTTTCTCATAACACTTTGACATTGGTGGGGACAGAGATGGAAGTGATGCAGGGGGAGGGGACTTCTGAAAGAATGTGCCAACAGTTTGGAGGCTATACCCCAGAAAATGAAACAAAATGCTTCTCTTTCCATCTCTATTCCTCCCATCCGTGCTCACAGAGACACAATGCAAACAGCTCAGGCGTCTGTGATCTTTGCCAGCTCATCTTATTTGTATTACGGAAAAGCTCTTGAGGATTTTTTTTTTTTTTTTCGACATTTCACACTGTAAATCAGGCGAAACTCACTAACGGGAACTGTGACAGCTCACAGACACTCAGAGAGGGAACGTCACCACTGAGGGAGCTTAGTCAACAAGGTTAAGTTGATCATCATCCCTTAGTCGTCTCAAATTTCCTTCAAGTGGGTTTTTAGTCTGGGGTTGAAGAGAAAACAAAAACAAAACTCACATTCTGAGCCAGTTTAGAGGTTTTCCAATGCGATCAGTTAAACCAGTGTAAATTGACACAAATGACGATGCGTGCTGCAAAAGCACAACATCTGTATGCATGTCCCTGTGGGGGCAATAAAGCTGAATCCTCTGGAGAGCAATACAGGTCTAATCAGACTTTCCATGGCTTGTACACACTTTGCGTTAAGCATGAAATTCATTTTCCACATCCAGTAGGGAGTTTATGGGGCCTGAATCTACATTGTAGCTATCAGTTTAATGTATATACACATCACACTATGATTAAACTAATCTAATCAAATCTTTTGGTGCAGTCAGGTAATCTCTGTCCATATGAAGAGACAAATAAAGACATAAGATCAAAATGAAAATAGTCTCCTGATGAGCAGCAAACACTCCAGCAGTTTTTGCTCACATGAAACATGAAACATCACAGACCCACCTGGCTAATGATGTTTCCTGGCATTACACTACATGATTTCTGGACTGAAATTTTCTTAACACTTTACAACAAGAGTACAAATCTTTAACATAAGTAAACTTAACTTACACATGACTCATGATGATTTAACTTGAATTGAATGAATAATTTAACACATGGTGTATCATAAATTCCTGTTGCTCACAATTAATAAATGATCAAGTCACTTAAAAGATCATCAGTTAAGGAATGTTAATTCAGTTACTTTATGCATTGTGTGATCAAGAATTTATCATGTAAATGTTTTATGTTTATTATGTAAATGTCTGCATCTGATGACCAGTTTGATTAAAAGCTTCAACTCTTCATATTTATAAGAGAGCAGATCAGATTTTATGTAACTAGAATCCAACTAATATGATCACAAAACAAATAAAGTACACATTTCCTAACTGATTCCACACTCTATTAAGTGTGAACAAATCACACAAAGTTATAATCATTGATCATTTGTTAGTGGTGAGCAACAGGAAATTATGATAGAACCTGTATTAATTAATGCATTAATTCATTATGAGTCATGGATTAGTGAAGCATTACATAAATATGTGTTTCTTTTACACTTTATTGTTAAGAGTTACTGATTTCTGTCTTACAGATAACATGTTAACATGGAAAGCTGCCAAGAAATAAAGTTCAAATGATATGTTCGGAGTTGGTTCTGTCTGTTTAGAGCTTCTTTCATATTTGTGGGAAGGATAATCTCAAACAGGCTGGCTCAGGGGAGGATGGATTACTATCATGTGGAATTCATCTGACAAGGGAGGGTTATATGGTATGCTTAGCTTCATTTACAGTATTAGCCGTCTCTCTGGCTGCTGTTTTGCCTCTCATACGCACTGTCAAACACGCAACTGACTCTCTCTAATATCGTTTCTTACACATGCCCATACAGACTCCCTCCCACTCCTTTTTTTTTCAAGAAAGGAGGATGAGCTATGCAGAGGTTCAGAATAGAGTCAGCTGAATTAAAAAATAGGATTTAGGAGAACAAGAGGAGGTAAATCTTAGTTGGCAAGCAGAGCTCTCCCGCCTATAAATAGTGTATCCAGCTCCAGCTTCAACACACACATGCACACACGCACACACACACACACACACACACACACACACACACACACAACACACTCACTCCTTTTATACGTTTTCATCTACCACAGCGTGTCTGTGATCCTGAATAATAAACTCTTAGGAGACAAAGTTCTTTTAACACCATCTTACCTCACTCAGAGTGAAAGTGATGAATGTGTGTGTTTGCATTGAGTGCCCCGCAGATCTTTCACTCATACATATTCATATAGCATCTAATGAAATAGGCCTATATACTATGTGGCATGCATACACAATTGCCCCTCTTGGAAGCTGTTTGTCATGATCAATACAAGCACAAAGGTGATGTTCCTAAAAATATAAATTAAAACATCTTTGCAGTTGACTGAACACTGAACAGAGCTTTGAATTATACACACACACACACACACACATATATATATATATATCATTATTAATATATACAAATATAATGAATTGGGTACTATATTTGGCAAAGATCATAGAAATTACTGATATTCAACCCATTTAAGGTCATGCTTCCATTTAGCTTAGAGAAGCTGCAAGTCTTCTGTCAAACAACAGGATGAGAGAATGTCATCCATGGATTTCCTTCAATGTCATACAATAAACAATGTGGTCTTGTATGTAATGGCTGCGTAGAAGTACAAAGATTGTGCTTGATGGCTTCCATGTGTTGAGGCAAATAAGGACAGCAATAGTTCTGTTTGTACTATTGATACTGATGAAATAAAAAACGATGTATCATTGATGGCCACATAATAAATAGATCCACTAATCCATCCAATTTGCAAAAAATATGTATTCCTTCTGACTATTCTTTCGTTCTATTTGCCTTTTTCTGGTGTGTTGAAGTGTAACATAACCGTGCAGGCTGCCAGACAGGCTGCAAGGAGTCTTTTCTTGGATATTTTCAGCAATTTCATCAAGGTCCCCTGGCTAATGGCCAACATTCCTGATGTTACTTTCAACATTTTTTGGCATTGATTAAAGCTCAGGTATACACAATTAAACCACTTCTGTTGGCACAAGGGAAACCCAATCCCAAAGCCAATGGCCTGTCTACCCTGCGGTAACACCTATTAAAATAGCTTGGGCCTCCAGCACCAAAAAGCTGGACAGAAACACACTCTAACCATTCTCAGACTGGCCCCAAGGACATTGACGGGAACCCTGTATGGCAACCATAAACAAACATAGACATAACATCCACATAAGCTGACCTTGTGACCGTTTAGAAAAATGCAAGCTTTTTGTTAATGGGTGACAATACTGGAGAGTGGGAGCATTCTCGTTTGCAAAACTCAACCTCAACAAAAGTGTGTTGACTATCAGCAGTAACTCTGAAGGAGTTTTTCACAAAAGAGATTGAGATTGAGACGTCATGGTTTTATTTTCTGTAGTGGTGAGGGTGGCTTTTGCCCTGAGAGATACAATATAATTTGATTTGCCGTGAAAACAGGCTGCCTGTGTGTGTGTGTGTGGAGGAGAAAGGGTGGGTATAGTGCAGCATCTGTGCTGTGAAATCAATATAGATGTTTTTAACTCTAACTGCAGTAAGACTGTCAATGCCTGCAGTATAAAAGTCTCCTGACGTCACTCCCCCATTCACACCTCTAGACTTAAAATAGCTCATCTCAAAATTTATATAACAAGTTGCAGAACTGTCCTCCAATTGACCATGTTTTATTAGACTGCTATTTTGTCTTTACTGGAGTTTTTCACAAAGTCTTTTTTTCTCTAATTCTCAGATATAAAACAATTTTACAGTTTGTTGTAATTGCAGCAGCATTACTGGTATTTATTTAATACCAGAAGTTATCCCATACTTCCCTTTTACAATTCTTCAAATCAAAGGCTTCTCTATTTGGAAAGTTCATGAACGAAGACTTGGCAGCACTGCATGTGACCGAGCTGAAATCTAAAAGCAACTTGAGATTGATTAATTGTTAAAATTAAATCTTTCTTAGCCGACCAGAGCAGCATATCCATTATAAATTTTGTTCAAACCGCACAGTGTCCCACTGGAGTATACAGACTGAGTTTAGCTCAAGTCACGCACGGTAGCATCCGCTCACTGTCCTCACTGTTATTACAACTCCACTCCCTGGATTCATTACTCACTTACTTCTGCAGTGTGTGTCCCCAAGGGTCATGACCCCTGAGCTCAGTGTTCCCCTCCAACACAATACTTTTTCGAAAATCAACTCTCTAACTGCTCCTGTTGCCTTATTAAAAAAAATGTCACCTACAACTACGTTTGTACCTGCGAGTGCCCATCTCTGCCATTTACAAATGGCAACCAACTCTGTCTTACCCTTTCTTGTACATACAGAATCCAACGAACCACAGACACACACCTAAAACTTACAAAGAAGAGCAATAATTCTCCTACTGTAGATCCATAGTATCGAGCACTCGCACTTTATCGAACCATGGGTGGGCAAGGTTTTTTTGTTGTCCATTACCTCCTCCCCACCGATCCAAATGCACTTCCTCCCTGTTTCCTCTATTATGTCAAACAACTTTGTCTCAGATCAAGTCTTTCTGCTACAAACGCCTATCCAAGCACATGGCAGATATCAGATTTTGACTTACGCCTAGTATCCTGTGGAGTGAGAAGCAAGGGTATCTGACTTGCCTCCAGGGCGAATGAAGTATGATGCCACGTTGAGGTTTGTAGAAGGTCACAGCAGGGTCACAAAGGCGGCTGGTTCTCATTCTGCCCGTATCCTTACGTGGTTAATTACCGCTGTTGTTGATGGGATCACTTTACTGCATATACCCTGAGTTTAGGTGTGTGTTTGAATGGAAAAGGTCTTGACTCAACATGGTCGTAGTGTAAGCCATGAAAACAGGCTGCCTTGCACTCCAGCTGTGATGTTTGGATTCAAATTAAAATAAATACCTCTAAAGTGGAAATTAAAACAGATAGACTTAATCTTTTCTTATTTTTAACACAAATTACTGGGAATTTGTGTCAGTGAATTTAAGCTGTAATCCAGTCAGATGATGGTTTCTGCATGTGGGAAGAGTTGTCATTTTGCTTGGCTCTTGTTATGTCACATCAATAATAATTCGCACTTTCCTTCTCCCTTTTGCTCGCCTTCTCCTTTCTTTTCTCCCGATGGGCAGAAGTCGGAAATTCCTCCTTTGCTTGCTCACCCAGGATTTATTGGACACTGCTACTTTTCTTAGGATGTGGTTTTCAGCAGGTTTGCATTCAAAAATACTGCTTGGAAGTAATGGCTCCTGTCAGGAACATAGCAGTTTTTCATTCCCTGATATGCACTTTGTTACATCTGAAGCACACTCTGCTGCCTTTGGCCTATGACCCTGTATGCACACCAGGGTATTATGGGTAGACATACTGTGTGAAGTCTGTGCGTTTTGACCTGTGAAAAGAATATTTTTCTGTTTCAACTTGGGTTTATGAGAATTGTGAAAATAATTTATGTGCTGATGAAATCCACTGATTTTACACATCAAAGTCAGTTTACATGTTTTGTCAAGTTCTATTATATATGTGGGAAAAAGTTGTATAAAGCCATTTGTGGCTGCAGAAAAAGCTGTGCAAAGTCTGATAAATTGCCTCAAGTGATGTCACCTACGGCAGACTCAGTTGGGGCTGAAAAAGAATTAAAAAAAGAAAAGAGCTTATCAGACATCTGTAGCTCCCTCCTCTTCTCTTCTTGAGACTAGTGACCAGAAGTTATAATAGCTACTACTTGCATAACACACGTGAATCTCCGATCAAACTGTCTGTGGCTGAGTTGCATTGTGGATAATGTAGGCACCAGGACAAGGAAGAAGAATGCAAGCAATAACTTTCTCTCAGAGGAGTGCAGTGCTAATTGGTGGAGTACTTTGTATCTGAATAACTCCATGGAAATCATTTAAAGATCAAATATTTACTAGTTGTCACAAAACTATTTAGTCCAACTCATTCATATGAATTTGTCATTTGTTCATAAATATTTGCCAGTAAGGCAGTA
This sequence comes from Sciaenops ocellatus, assembly GCA_033000465.1. NCBI lineage: Eukaryota > Metazoa > Chordata > Actinopteri > Sciaenidae > Sciaenops > Sciaenops ocellatus. The sequence goes on along the minus strand of CP136882.1, from coordinate 18,895,669 downwards.
GAGAATCTTATTTATTCTAATTGATACATGAAAACAGTCAATTAATTTGATCCACTGTTATGAACTGTCATTAGAAGGAGCATCATTTGCAGCTGCTGAATGTGTATCATGAGTGCCTTTAATTGAATTGACTAATTAAAGTCGAGTCCTGTGGAATAAGATCTCTGCTGCTAATGAGTGAGCCTCAAATAGCTCAATTAAATCATATCAAGTGAGTGTTAGGCTCTCCTTGGCATTTACCTTCGTACTCTGGATGTGGATAAATCTCCCTATTCTTTCATGTTAATGTGTTTATTTATACGATCAAGAAACAGTTTTCCATTTGTGCTGAGCATGCAAACCAAGGCAATTTTGTCAACTTGAAAACATTTGCATTCAAGATGTTCCTCACTGACATGTGAATCTGTACTTATTGGCTTACATTAGCTCAACTGACACAGGCCAGCGCATGTGGTAACAGCTATGGCTAATTTACTTGCGGGTCCCTCACTTCAGAGCTGGTAGAATTTGCGAACCCCCCACCCCCGCCACCACTACCAGCATTACCATCACGCACAAAGCCCTCAGATCGGTACTGCAGACAGCCCGCAGGGGTACACACAAACAGAGGAGTTTCTGCTTCTCTAATTAATAAACAGCAAAACTTCAAAGCCGTGGGCTTGTCGTGGAACCGCCCACACTAAAGAGTAGCATGAGTGAATTCCCATCACCGAGTCACTTCACATGGCTTGGGAATAAATCATCATCGCAGTGCATCAAGATATAAAAAACAGAATGTATTGATAGCTATCCAGATGTCAAAGAAAATAAGACCAAAGATGCATTCACTTTAAGACAGTTACTACAAATTTTGAATTTTATAACACTGTCAAAAAGGAACTTTGTGTAATTTAAAAACGATGCTGTGAAATACAGCAACACTGACTTGTTTTGTACAAAACAGTGATTTCTTCATTCATATAAAATCATGTGGCTGTTGTTGTTTACACATGGCGCCATCATGGCTGCTCTGATGATTTATGAAAACGCCCCATCATACTGCTTTTGGGCCGTTCTTCTCCCTTTAGTTAAACTTGTTTTCCAAGTCAAGCGTACTTCTATAACCTTGTCTCTTTATATTCAGTTGCACTAGTTTATACTTACAGAATTTCGAAAAAAACCTAGTCTTTTGTGTTTGCTTCTTTAACCTTTCAAGTTATGGCCTGTACCTGAGCGCTAACACAATGCTGCTTTTCAATAAAGCTTTAAGTTGCTACTCACTGCAGACTGGTTTAAATACTGTCCACTCTGTGTGTGGTTTGGACTCAAATTGTGGGCAGAAAAAAGTCTAAACGTTTCCTCAGGCAATTTTTCAAAAGCAGAATGTATCTTGGGCATTCACAGTCTGTCATCGAAGCCTGTTGCTGTGGTACAGTACGGGAGATGTTTTTCAGCACTAACCATAACCCTAACCCATGTACAGACAGAATATTTCCCTCATAATGCTAACATAACTATTTTTGCCCCATGGCTTCTCTTCCTGCTATTTATGCTGACTGATCATTTTTGCAGAGGTTTTCCATAGTCTTTTGACTTTTCAGTGACCCAGTTCTGCTCTATTGACAAAGATAGAATATCTTTTACTTCGTTTCTTGTTTCCTTTCGGGTCCATCCTAAGGGGCAATATACCCATCAAATTAATGAAAACAGAGCAAATATGTACTGTATTAGTGCTTCCTGCTAGTAATTGGTGGCAAAGCAATCTGATACACTTTCATATTTTTCTTCTTTGTCCCCATCTTTTCCGCTTTTTAATACAGAAGATTCTCCCCATATGTCATTCTTTTTGGTAAACCATCAGTGTTCATGAAATTGTTCAAAACACACTGAGCTGATTAGGGAGTGGAAATATTAAACTGCAGTTAGTCAAAGTACAAATGTACAAATGTAAAAAAAATAGATGATAATCGCTGAGTATATCATAATCACTGCTATTATTGTCATGAATTGATCTGATTTTAATTAATCATTGTTGTCATTTGTATGGATGCAACACATTTTGCCCCCATCTTGTATTCGCTCCCTATCCCACCATATTAAATGTAATGACTTTCACCCGAAGGCAGCAGCCAGCACAGCATCCAAAGAATGCCATGGGAACTGGCTAATGGCACCAACATTAAAAACAGCCAGCATCTGGCCTCCCATGCATGGACACATATGTCTGAGCTTCTCACCAGTCTAACCAGCAGTGCCCCAGGCCCTTGGACTAACAATGAATATGTTAGAGGCACTGATAGAGTCAACATTAAGGGTAATTGACCGGGCTTCTCTTTTGTTTTGGCCTATGCCAATGAGTCTGATTTTACCACACTGGGTCATAAATGACCAATTCATCCAGGGAGTAGCGGAGTAAATGAAAGTCTGGATGTGTTTATGTGTAGTTTTCCTCTATTAAGGACTGCAATTTCCATCTGTAAGCATGCACGCTACAGCTCTAAATGTCTTTGTGCTTTGTCACTAAGAACTGTAAACACAAAAATTAAACAAATTGTGCATTAATTATGACTGAGATTACCATTTGCATCTATGGAACATAAAGATTAAATGAGTCACGTTCAATTCTTAATTGTGTTTGGGTTCAGGGGAGCATCACACAAAACCATTTGGTGATGAACAGTACAGTATATCTTCCGCTTATTGTTTGCCTTGTTTTAACGTGTTGCAGCTTGTGCTTTTTCACAGCTGTAACTTCAGCACCAACTCATGTCTGCGCAGTGTTGGAGACACTTGTTTACAATCTCAGAGAAAGTCTCTGAAAGTCTCTGTAAGGGGTTTGCCAAAGTGGGGGTGGTGCGAAAAAGAGATATGCTGTAATGGAAGAAAAAATAAATAAAAGAAAAGCAGGGAAAATGAACAGATGGAGAGAGAATGATGGAGACCAGGAGAAAAAAACAAATGACAAACATATTAAAAAAGGAAGAGTTAAATATTTGAGACATGAAGAGATCAAAATGGTGAGTCACAAAATCAGAAATGTAGAACAAATTAGGTGAAAGGTGCAAAAAAAATCGAAGTGCAATGAAATGAGAATGACAGCCAATAGTCAGAAAACAGACAAAAAGGGAGAAAACCGACTGCGACTAACTGCCGGCAATTCCAAATGTCTCGCCAGATGTTCCCAGATGCAAACTCTCCTCCTCCAAGATGACTCCACATTAACCTGCTTTATTGTTACAGATGTGGTTCTATTGGCTGCGCCCCTGATTTACACCCAGGCAGCGAGCAGACTGGCTTCGCCTCTCAGGACCCCTTCAAACCAAATGCCCCAGCAGGGAGGAGGGAGCAGCAGTAGAAGTAGCAAGCTGGAGCGTAGAGTAGAAAGATTGCAAGGGAAGCAGGCACCATACTGCGCCATATAATGACCCTATTCCAAGCATCTGGCCTTTGGAGAAAAGTTGCATGTTTTGGCTTGATGGCAGAGTAACCCAGCGCTTGCTTTCTCAGACCTCTGGATTTAGTCACCTCCTCATTTCTCTTCACTCTGTGTCGCTGTTTCCTCTCAGCTCACAATGAGCTGTGGAAAATGCTGGCAGGAGACAAAAAGACACTGCTTTAATCAATACCAACACAAGGCCTTGGCTGAAGAGCATAGGGAGCGATAGAGAGAGAGAGAGAAGGGAAGAAGGGAACCGAGACAGAGAGCAAGAGGAAGCCTCAGTTAAGTTGCTTTAGCCTTGAGCACAAATTGCCTTAGAAACCCAATCACTCTACGAAGGCGACAGGAAAGCAAAAATACATGTGGCTCAAGGAGAACAAGCAGAACCAGAATGAAGGATGTCACAACCCCATGGTGTGTACAGAGTGGCGGCGGTCATGAATGCAACTTTGAGGGTGACAGTGTCTGGAAAATGAAACCATGAAACAATGGCTGCAATCATGAGCAGCCATGACCAATTTTGTGGATAATTCATGTTCATTCCTCATCTGCAGACTTTTATTGGCATCATCTGTGCATCTGTAAGCCAAGTTGAAAGACTATATTGTGTGACCAGGAATCAGGCTTTGAAGGTTTGGCTGCTTGTATAAGTACTGTATAAGTTCTTAGTAGAATTAGACTGATATACTAGTTTGCTGATATTAGAGGTTTATTAATCTTTCAATAACCAATGTTATTCACCTCTGATATGATAAACGATCCTTCCTAACCAAAGGTGCATAGAAAAATCTGTTAAATCTCCTGGATGAGAATTACCCTCTAAAACCAGCCTTCTACTGGCCACTTAGCAGCTGCACGGACGCAATTGGGAATAAGTGCCTTGCTTGAGGACATGTCAACAGTAATTGCTGAGGGAGGGAAGAGTATTCTTCTTTAACATTACCTAACAACTTTCCTAGCTGCTGTGGGGATCTGGGACACATTTATGGGGCAGCAGTACCCTCAAGGTTTTGGAAGCAGGTTGTGACCAGAAGAACATTGGTTTGAATCCCCAGACTGGAGTATAAAAACTACAGAATGGGTGGAGAGCATGACTGAGTAAAGACATTAAATATATTCGTCACAAAACTGAAATTGACATGTTTAAACTGACAAAATGACACATTTGTGACCACAGCAACATTTGGCATTGTCAAAAGCTCTTCATGTGAACAAATATTGTTGAATACTAGACTGAGAATCAGTGCCAGCTTGTTCACTAAGTGGTGGGGCCTGTGCATCATAGCAAAATAGGTACACAGTTGGAGAAGACAATTAAACTGAAAGTTAAATGCAAATGTAATTTCCAAATTACACACATAAAAGATGCAAACAATCCAGCCATGCAGATAGTTTTGGTTGTTTGGTGAGATTTAAAGATAGCTGTTGACATCTTAATACAAAGAAGGTGAATGGAATTATGTTTATGGTGTCTGAAAAATGATGCAGACACTGCCTCTGTCCAAGAACATCTATATTCCTAAATGGATGTACTGTACCAACTCATGGTTTATTAAAGGAAAACCATTTAGGCTAGAGGAAATTCAGAGTGACTGGTAACTTTAAATTATAGTGGCCATTTTGACTTGTGACCCAAAAAGTTAATTTCAAGCCCTGTTCATGCTGACACTTCAATAGTTGACAGTGTTGATCATTTGCAGGTGATGCTGTATTGGGGATAGTGAACAAATTGTACAAAAATGGTCAAGTGTGGCCAGCCAAGCTGCACACACTGCAGCAATCAAAGCCAAATGTGGTGCTTTGTTGTGGTCACAAATTCATCATCTGGCATGGGTGAACTTCTCAGTGGCCCACAGTAGGTTGTAGTTGTGCTGGGCAGCTCCAAGGTGTGAATGTGGAATAGGACGTAGCTGGAAAAGAACAAATTTGCTCGGTTTACTCTCACTGGATTATTAACAGTTAGAAAAAAATGGTTTTAAAATGTGGTTGGAACCAGGGAAGGACTTCCCACACTGGCTCATGATGTTTTTTCCAAATGTTGTAATGAAGCCCAAATGTTTTAGCGGAGCATGTCTATAAAACTATATCAGCTGTTAAATTTTAAATTCAGAATTTATTGTCTTTTTTGCTTTTGCCTGAGACCAAACAAATTTGATGCAATGACCTGGATCGGGATGATGGCAGTGAGTTGCAGCTTACTAAATTTATAAGTTTTACATTACAGCGTCAGTTACAGAGCAGCAATAAATTCAGGAATACAAATTACCACCAATTATTAACATGTATCCCCGTCATTAACCGACCCTAAGACAAAGTGCTAACACATGTTGCTCCTCTTTGCTTCTCTTTTTGGCCACTTTGACTTGACCACGGGCAACAGCAATACTCTCTGTAATACTCTCAATCAGTATCATGACGAAAGAGTGTGTATTTGTGTGTGCATGTTTGGAGGAAGCATCCGCTGGGTCTTCTTCTCTGCTCATCCCCTTCTCATTCATTTTACCCTTCCTTCCTCTCTCTCTCTTACCTCCATCTCTCCATCGCAGCCTGGGGCTCCTTCTAATCGTCCTCTGCTGTGCTGATTGGACTTTTCATTAGTCAACTCCCAAAGGCTCAGCGTGACCTCCTCTAGGTCACTGCCTACTGATTATACCCGCTCTCTTTTTCTACTTCTTCTTCATCAACTCCTTGAAGAAGAGATTGCATGACACTGACACGATGTATCCTGTTGGATATGAAGACCAATCTTGTCCGACAGGTTGAGGGGGTCACCATGTTGGAATGCTTTTAAGATACTACAAATATACTTTTGAGTATGTTTTGTTTTTATTGTTAATAGAGAGTTAGCAGTTTGGAAGAGAGGTTATAGGGTTTTCAGACATATTACACTGCACTGCAGAAAACTGAAAATGTTTTCCTTGTGCAGTTGCAGTTGTAAAACTAGAATATGCCATGAAATACAGTAAGGAAAAAGAGTAAAATTGGTCTGTACCGTGTCGGCTACTGCTTCGGATGGTTAGAGCTGTCTCTGCATATTTGTTGCTTGACGCAAAAACCTTATTGGATCTTAAGCATTACCTACCGCCCATGACATGTCCTTGGAAGTCAACAAACCACCTATAACTCAGTTGCTGAAGGGATTTTAATGATGCGGCTATGCCACAGGCTGCCAGCACTGCTTACAAATCTGACGGTTGTGTCTAAGATGTGAACTGGAGTAGGAGAAGCATGTGTGTGGGTGTCTGACTGTGCATTGGTGGGTAGCCATATTTTTGCCATCTGACTAACTATGACCTTGGCCAAATGAAGCCATAAGCCCTTCCCCAAACCCCACACCCTTTCGACACACACACCATCTCATCTCTGTTCCCCCAACTCCTGGCACGCTCCAAAAGCTGGAACAGATTACTCCCCTGTGTGCTTGTTCTGACTCTGATTGCTGCTACATCCAGATAGGCTTTCAAGTGGCCTCCTGTGTGTGCAGTGCCCCACGGGATATGGCCTGGCGCACTACACATGGGGACTATTACCCGAGTTGGCGGAGGCCTGCATGCGGCGCGTCGCCCCTCCAGATTGGGCCGACGTGGCCCTCATCCTCTCCACAACCCTCTAAACACCCATTTCCACCCCCAATCATTACAGTTAATCACAGTGATAGGTCTGTCCATGGTCTCTATCAGTCGAGTGGTCATTCTGCACTATCAGCCCAGTGTGCACGGTGTCAGTGTACTGACAAGCATCAGTGGCTGAGTTCTGGAGTGCAGTCAGTGGGTTCAGCTCCAACTGCACACATAAACACAGACACACATCCATTTGCAAAATTTCCTGTGAATCTAACCACAAGACAAAGCTATGAAGCTGTCATGGAGTTTACTTCAACTGCAACATATGGAGCAGCATCAGATGCCGTAAGTCATGTCACGATGGAGAGAAAATTTTCCTCATGCTTTCTAAACTCTGCTGCGATGCCTTTATTGTCGACACAAGCTGTTTCAACAAAAAGGTATTCTGTAAGCCAGATTTATTAAAGGAGAAACTGCAGGACTGTGAGGCAGAGATAACCCACCCTGAAGAAGTCTGTGTTATTCTTCAATTCTTCTTTGTACTGGCATGTGACTGTGGAGTTGTGCATCTGTGTGGTTTAGAAAAGTAGAAAAGCCTGTGTAGGAAGTGTGTTAAGAGGCAAGAAGGGTGGATGTGCTTGTTAGTAGGTGCCTGTTTTGTAAACACAATCTCAATCAACCACTTGAGAGGGAAGAGGGACAAATGCTTTGAGTGTTTAAGTGTGCCCTCCTTGAAAACACTTGTAAGTAACTGAGCTTTCTGAAGACTGAAGACAGAGAGAATTGTAAAAGAAACACAAACAAAATAAAAGCAAGAAAAAAGCACTTGAACAATTTTAAAGACTCGGAGGTACTTACAGCAGGTGATTGATAGAAGACCTCTCTGCAGACAGCCTCAGAAATACAGTGTCTCATGGCAGAAGAAGAAAAAATATCTGAACTTGCATGGAGGTAAACCACAGCAGAAAATTTATGACAAGTAAACATACCATTAATGTTGTTCGCAAGGAGCTAAGCTGCAGGGATTTAAAATAGACAGTGACTGAGAGAGAGACAGAAAGGGAGTAGTTTCATTTTTTCCAGTCACAATTTAGGCATTAGCTGAGAGTTGAGGGACAGGAAGCTGAGACAAAGGCTTAACCAATGAAGTGAATTATGAGTCTGACTCGGAAGGTAATTGCTAAGGATGCAGATTTAGCAATGATCCAATGCATTTATAATCACCAAGTGCCTCTATTTTGGGTTTATCTTTGTGGAAATGTTGAAAATAATGCTGTAAAAAAAAAAAAAAAAAGAAAGTTGACGGACACAGTAGCCGTGTCAAGTTTGATAAAGTGACAAAAGCAAATGGAAAAAAGAAATGAACATAATCGTAACTCACTCGATGCACTGTATCACAACCAATTAACTCTGGCGTTATGTTAAGTATTACTCATTACAATATTGCCCTCCATTGTACATTTTCTCCCTTTCTGCTCTAATGTTGTTCACTTTGATTTATTATTGTTATGAGTCAGTGTTGGAGTGGTGACACAGGTTGCTATTTGCAACTGCCAAGCCGTCACCTCTGAGAGTGTTCACTTGGCAAATGTTACTTTATATAAAGTGAGAGAAGCTGTTAAAATCCAGCGGAGGCCAACAGCGCATTAGGCAGAATGAAAATGGAAAATATCTTAAATGCCGGAATACATTCTTTATTTTACTAAGTACGCACGGCTGAATAACCAAATTCCACTTATTTGCAGACTTCAGTATAAACAGATAATAAATACTTTTTAAACATTTTTATTTGTTATCCCATCTCTGGAAGGCAAACTGAATCAACACACATTCAAGGCACAATGTATGTGAATATCAACCTGCACAAGAGAAGCAACCTTGAGAGAAACAGTAATCACATATGCTTTTGGACACAACCCTGAGCATAAAATGGAACGGATGAGTACAGAGGAGGTATGTCTACAGGAATTCTTATTGCTTTTATTTTAGCTGTGTAGTTTCTTTATAAATCAGAGAATGTGTTTCAGACTGTTCCTACACGGTGTTTCATTTTAAGTTCTGTGTTGCGAAGTGGCTGTTTTTATGAACTCCAGAAAAAAAAAAAAAGGTATATGATCCCGGCGAGCATTTTCCTCACATTACTCAGTGATGGAGGCCTGTGAAAGTCAGGCAAAAGTCAGACAGAAAGCCTTGCAGAACAATTGGCCTATGTCCTCAGAGGAAGGTTGGCCCATTTAAAATCATCACTTTGTTTTGCTCGGGACTCGGGGTTACAGTGGTGCCTGTGACCTCACCTGTCACCATTTAGCTGACAGCCACGGTATGGTAACCTTGTTAGATGCGGGGCCGAAATGGCTCTTCTCTCATAGATAACAATCAGTGTGTCTGTGAACTTCGATATGACACAAATATGAACAAAACTGCAGCTCCACAGCAAAGCCTACACTGGAGAACATCAAGCATGGACAGTTTCATAGGGCAGTTCCCTGTCATAAAACCTTGTTATGTCTGAGGGAATTTCTTTGGCAATGTCTCAAGCCACTTCTAAAAACACCAGAGTGGAGGATTTTTTTTCCCTCTTTCTCTTTCTCTCATGACTTTTTTTTCCTTTTTGTTTTTTACAAAACAACTTTTCTTGCGTCACTGATATGCACTGCTAGATATGTTAACATCACTCACTTCGGATTTCATGTTAGAATTGGAAACAGCTGCTGTCACCGTCCATAGGGGGCAAATCTGACTGTTCTTTGTCACCTTTGTTACAATTTGTAAAGTCATGATGAAGAGCTATAGAGGCAACATTGCAGCACTCTGTGCTCTGTCACAGTCACATTGTCCAAACTGTGAGCAATTAAAATCAAGACAGGTCAAAACGAAAGGTCAAGTCCTCCCCTCTCAGAAATGGAGGGCCATTTTCAGCACAGTTATGTGTCTACTTTGGACCAACATCTATGTTAAGCTCTGACTCAATACATATTTATAACAACACATAATGCACTTTTTTGATGTTGAAGAGAGCTCTATACTTTTTCAACTTGACATGTCCTTTTAGAATTACATCATAAACTATCCTTGAAGGATTTTTCCCACCATTTCAGGCAATAGGGTGCTCTTGGTTTAATGTGCAGCTGTTGATGCAACACACTAGAATACTGGGATGTACATTCTGGATGAAAACCACTAAAAAAAGCTGGCCGACAGTGCAGTTGCTCAAGAAGGGCTTCATCATACAGATCGTAGATCAAACTGACAAGAGGTCTGAAGCAGCTGAGTGTTTTACAGAGTAAAAACAAATAATTTCAGCTGGATTTTTCAGCATTGGACCGCACTAGATTCATTTGAACCCTCTCAAGGTATGACTCAGACCCCACTAACTCTCTCAAATGTTGCCTTCCAGCCACACAGCTCTGCTTATTGTCAATAGGCTTGGTAATGTGATATACAGCACCGCAGCAATAGCTGACATGCTATCAGCAATGCCATAAATTTAAAAGAAAATCAACTGGCTGGACACAGGTTTGATTCCAGTGAAACTCCCTACTGCTGATACCGAAATAAACCTGATTTATTAATGGCTGCTAGTGTGGCATTCATTTCTGTCTGAGAAAAAAACACACACAAAAAAAAACAAAAACAAACAAAAAAAAAATCAATAAGACCAAAAGTCTTAAGTGGGAATAAGAACGTACATATGCTTGGCTGCTGTACAAGGCGAAGCACAAGGCAATGTTGCATTAGTCAAGCGGAAACACACGATAGAGAGCTAGTAAACAGCCAAAAATATGATGGAAAACACCACTCCAAAAGGGCTGATTAAGTGGAAGAAAAAAAACATATTTTAATAAAATAACTCCCAGATTTCCCCCTAATTCAACTAATGGGGGAACGCATATTTTTGGAATACAAAAAGGATTTACAAGACCTGTGGGCTAGCGCAATTAATCTCCATATGTACAGTTGATGAATTCTGACAAGATCTCACTGGAAGGAATAAAGGGACATGCCACACAAATTCAGACAATCTGTCCTCATTTCCTGGGCTGGGAAACAGTAGAGAATAGTTTTAGGTGTTCCATGGCCACGTCTTCTTCGATTTGAGAAACACCAGATCAGTTCTCTTTTGTAAGTCTGATTTCAATGAACCCTGTAGTATTTTGTACAGCCGCAGCTTTGAGTGAATTAGATATAACAAGTGATTCTTGCATGTGAGAAAATATGCCAGAAGATTGAGCCTTGTGACTTGAATTTTCAAAGAATTTGAAAAATGCAAATTTGAAGGTATGAGCTCTGTGCAAAAGGGGTTGGAAACAAACACCACATAGGAAATAAAGAAAGAAACCAATATTACAGCAGTGGAAGAGCAGTGGAGTATGTGAACTTATTTACAAAGTGTACAATAACCTGAAAATAAGAATTGTTGTGTTTTTGTTACCTTAAAATGAACTCTTTATATCTACAGAGAGAGTGGGTCCTTCTATGGAGTGTGCCATGGTTAGCCCAGAACAGATAGACCAGGCACTGGTTCTATATGGTATATGGTCTATATTTTGCATTTTGGCAGCTACTGTACATACTTAAAAGGCAAGTGGTATTCAATTGGTTGCAATCTGCAGCCTCACCACAAGATGCCACTAAATCCTGCACACTGGATTTTTAACTATAAATGTTTTTGTGTTTTTTTTTTTTCATCTGACACACGTCTTAGTTATTGTATGAATTACATAATCTATACCAAATTCACCCAAAATTCAAAAACCAGGTCATTCTGGCAAAGTCCAAATTGTAACTAAATAATTCTTGTTAAACGACTGTATTTATCATTTTATTTATGTTGTATTTCTTGTGTGAGGTGCAGCACATGTGATTTAATGCTTTTGCCCCATGACCCTTACTAAACTAATCTAAATCTAAACCTTCCTAATTGCTTTAGCAAGTATGCTATTTATACACTATATGCCGACAAGCATGTATGGATAAATCACCGTCAGAAGCATTAGAATAAAGAGGATAACCTTCGTATCCTCAATGTAACCTATGATTCATGTAAAAATGTCTCTAAATACTTACAAACATCATATTGCCACTGCCTGCTGAACGTCAAGCTGGTGGTTTGTAACACATACTGTCCTTCAAAATGGGTTTGATTACTTTGCACCTGCTGCTGTGTTGACATACAACAGCAGAGCTCACAGTTTCATGGTTTCTGCTTTGGCACTCCAGAAGCTAAACCAAGTAACAAGCCCTACCTGCTGGTGGCAAGAAGATATCAGGAAGAGGATTAACCAGAGGTGTGGAGAGCAAAGCTATTGATGACCTTTCTGCAGGAAGTTTCCTTCTCTGTCAATCAATGACAGCCCATGTGATGCTAATGTGCTTCAAACTCCTTCTTATTGGTGCAACACCTGCAGTATGTCTCAGCTCATTTCCTGTGGCCAAACTTGTACACAAATTTCCTGCAAGCCACATGGCCTCACAGTTAAGCATGAGCCAAGTAACAGTAACTAGATATTGATATATGCCGACACTATTTGAGTAAAGACTACACCACGGTTGTAATTCACCTCATGTTGAAATGAATCAGCCGCAAAATGCAACTCTTGCAGCACCGTCTCCTCCTACTCAATTTCTTGTTAATGAGAAGGAAATATTGGGTCTATGTTGATTTCTTGTGGGATCCAAAATGACTTCATTTTCCTCCCAAATTGACCTAAAAACAACAGTAACATTTACTGGAGATATTTTCTCAGTCAAACCACGACTGCAAGACCACAAACAAAACAAAGTGTTATTGGAAAGCGCTGCATACAAACTGCACTCTATCTCCTGTGCCCTTAAAATTACGCACTTACAGTACAGTGTGTATATGTGCACACGTGCGAGTTTGGGCATGGTTGTCTATGTGTGCATTCAAGTGTGGGTGTGTGTCAACCTACAGTATGTGTATATGTCACATACACATACTGGAAAAATGGAAAAAGCACTTTCTTTCAGCCAGAGAATAATTGGTCCCCTGAGCCATTATGAGTGGCTCACCCATCTGAGGTAAGAGCCGGGACTGACCAACACTTGCAAACACTAAGTGCCTCTATTATTGATGATCTACCTACAGAAAAAAAAAAAAGAAAATCACTGGATTATTTTTAGCCATTGCCAACTCACATCGCTAGAATCTTTACTCAGAAATACATACAGCTTTGTAATTATGGCTCCTGTCACATCCCATTTAAAGTATGAATTTCTGCAATTATGTCTTTTTCCAAATAAGAAATTAACAGCAAATATTTTGACAGTCCTCAAATCATTTGCTACAGTATAATACATATTATATTTTCAATTCTAGCCCATAGAACACACAAAGTTTTTTTCTGGAGTATGCTCCATGCTTCAGCATATATCTTGGAAGAATTATAAGAATGTCAATTGTCTCAACTCTCGTTCCATTAATCTGTCTCATGAGTTTGGCTGATTACTGTCAATGCAGGCCTCTAAAGTAAGATGCAACTTCCTTGGGTGAGCTGCAGCACATGTGATTTACACTATCGATCCAACATCCTGATTAGAATTTTTAATTAATGAAGGAGGCTAATTGCCTAGAGAGAGAAATCCGCCCGACCCTGAACGAGCCTGATGATTTGCGTTGCGGCACTGAGCCTAAGTTAATTGCTAGGCTGATTTGACTCGCCTTGCCAGAGATAATATGCTGTGCCACGTTTGAAAAATTGACCTCACTCTCTTCCTATTTAAAGATCATATAAGCCTAAAGCAAGAAGGGAGTGAAGAAAAAGAGCCCCCAGGGGTACAAGGTTACGTACATGTGAATTGGTGACATAAACAAAGTATAAAGTATGTACCAGATTTTACCAACCGTGTGTGCCAAACAGCTAGTGTTTTTCTTATTTAGGTAATGGAAGTAAGATTCAGAGGGTTTGGAAATGGAAGGGGAGGGCTTGCTTTGAGACAGGCTCTGATACCTTGACAATAATCCGTGCTTTTCCCAGAGCAGGGATAAGGGCCACTAGGGGTATTTCCACAGCCTAAAGGCCTTCCATTAACTATTAATCTTCTCCCGGAGAGCAGTGGGGGAACCGTGGAGTCACAGCTGCCATCACACTGCTTCTTTTTTTTTTCTTACCCCATTCTCCCCCCTATTCTACTGTTTCCATTGGCAAACAATCCATGACTACGAGTTGGGCTAATTAATTTTAAATAAAATACATTGGTTATGCATAATTTATGCTTAAAGCCCAGAGCTACCGGTGTTAGACAAATACACAAACTCCATACTGAATTACCAGCCACTTGAGCCGAGAGGAAGAGTGCGGGTCCTTGGCGAGCTATCAAAGTCAACCCTCGCATTTTTTCAGGTTACGGTTCTCCAAACCAAACAAACACAGTTGAATTTCAGTTGAAGAACAAGCATTAAAAGTGCCTGATGTTTTCATAGTGGGCTTCTTGGATTGGAGAGAAAGGTACAAAATTCCCGTACTGTATATCTGGTCAGTAACAAAGGTTAGCCTTTGTAACCCTAGTACTGTGTGTAGAGGAGGTGGCCTAAGAAAGCCCACTTAATTCTAAAGGGCACAACCAGCTGTACCCTCACTATGCCTTTAGTCATCCAATAGTTATACCCACTGAGAGGGACGCAAGGGGCTAGAGCTAATCCAGTTGACATTGGATGAGAGCTATTCAGGTACACCCTGAACTGACTTTATGGATAGCTGTACTCTGATCAGTAATCCATAAAGTCAGATTCTCAGGTAAAAGCAGTGTGACAAGGTTAGAGAGCTTAATCTGTGCTCATAGAACTATAGTTACAGTGTGTAAACGTAGCTCTATTTCACACAAGCTTTGCCCTCCAACAGCCTCTAGGGTACTCTACTTTCCTTGACATTAACATGACAGAAAGCCTGTGATCTTGGACCTTGGATTGATGCCAAACAGCACAACCTCAATCAGCCTAGAGGACAGGACTAAAAGCAACAATTTCTGGAAGAGAGGTAACCCACCAGGACTTTGAGGAACAAGAATATTTCATCGCCTCAGGGACAATGGTTGGATTTGGTAAGCATAAATGAGCAAGCAGCTAGGGTAAAGTGACAGACACACAAATCATTGTCTTGCTTTGCTGAATTCAGTGCCACAAGACTATTATCATAGACATCAGATCAATTTCTGGTCATCCTAATATGCCCTCAATCTGGCTCCTGATATCTCTATGCGGCTGCAAGTCATCTGATGGAGGTCAACCTCTGGACATGACACTGGTGCAGGCATTTTGGATACTAGCAACATAAGTGGTTGTGAGCATGCCAGACCAGACCAGACTCACATTTGTCCACTGACATATGGTATGTTACCACTGTCCAGTTTTCTATCGTCACTAAGTCACATAGGAACTATTTTGGAGGACTTGCATTGTGGCAAGCGACTTGCATTAGTGATGAAATGGTGGAGCAGAAGCCCCAGTGCAGCCACTGGCTTAGCAGGAACATGATATACAGTGCTTTCAGGCTTGGGTGCCTGTGTATGCTAGCTGGATTACTGTTATGACTGCTTCGTTATGCCGATAGTAATAAGGCCTTAGGGGAATAAAAAAAAAATAGAAATATAAACAACTTTTACCATGAATTAAAAGATACTAAAGTTGTTGTTTTTTTTTTGTTGTTTGTTTTTAGTCAAATTGAGTCTTTTCCTGTGCAGCTGAAGAATGTTTACCAGACAACGAGAAAACTAAGTGTAGTTTGGCTTTAAAATATACCCTGTAAAGGCCACAGGCTTATAAAGCTGTCACTGGTCGTTGTCAGTGCTTTTGTTGGTTTAAGCCTCCTGCGGCCAGTGGTTTTGCCTCAATTGTACCTGTTGACCTTCTTGAGAAAGCAGCAAAGGACTTTGCTGAGGCTTGTACCCTGGCTTAGTAAAAAACCTTGGAAACATAAGAAACTTCCGCCTCTTTCCCAGCCTTCTCCTTTAGCTATTGGAATCTGAGTTTAGAGCACTCGACACTGGTCCAGGATTTATGGCCTAGTGGGCCTAGGAGATTGAGAAAGCACTCATTTCAGCAAGGAATGAAAGCACATTTCAGATGGTTATTGTATGGTAACCAAGAAAAATACAAGACAACTTTTGCAGAGCCACAGACCAGACTTCATAAATAGCTGTGTACTTCACTCAAGTAATATCTACAGTTGTGGCATGTGCTATTTTGGTTTAGCAGATTATTATTGTAATTTCTTTCACTTCAAGGTGTCTTTTCTAGCAGCTGTTTTATCTTGCAGGCAGGACCATAGTGATCTAACTGATGTCCTGCTGTGGACAAGCAAGAGAGGATCAGTTTTAAGAAGTGGCCCACCCAAGGAAGGAAACAAACATATGATGAGAATCTACATTGTTTTGATTTGAGAGACACATAAAGAATGACCATCTTCCAGTGAACTGTGGGCTGAGAAGAAGTGAGACAAAAAAGGAGAAAGGGGCAGAGAGGGAGAAAAATGGAGGAGGATGAAAAAGAACGAAACATTCCCAAGCTGGCCTGGTTAATTGCACAGGATTGGAAACAGATGCACAGCCGCAGTGACGTTATCTGAGTAGACCTTGAAAGTCCTTCTGGTTTGAGGGGAAGGGGGATTGGAAGGCTTGAGGAGGATGGCGATAGATAGGAGGATGACAAAGAGAGAAAATGGTGCTGTGGCATGAGAGGTAGCAAAGGAGCAAAATAACAGATAATGAGGGGTAGGGCTAGTATTTGAGGCTTTGATGGAGAAAAAGAGACAACTACTAGAAAGTACTGACATCAAGAAAATTGACTCAAAGTGGACTAGGTTAAATTGGCATCACACAGAATACAGCATAATGTGCTGATATATGTGCATATTTGATTTATGTGCATTCTTCCCATGTCTGAGTTGGAGTATCCAGATATTAACACTTCACCTGTCTGATCAAATTAGCGCTTCTCTGCCACACCGTTCATCATTAATTGAAATGTCTCCCTATTAATGTCAAGGCAGCAAATTAAGTTGTAACTGTACTTCAAAATCATTTTCTATGTAGACAAGTCCCCTCCCACTTTTTGGTCATTTACGCGTGGTGATAGCTGAGAAAACATGCTGGTTGTATGAGAGTTTATGAAAAGGGTTAATAAATAATACAATAAAATAAGTTTGTCACTAGTTCGGACTCCAGCTGGGGCCTCTCTGTGTGGAATTTGCATTTTCTCCCCATGTCAGCGTGGGTTCTCTCCGGGTACGGCTTCCTCCCACAGTGCAAAGACATGCAAGTTAAAAGGTTAATTTGTGACTCTAGATTGCCTGTAGGTGTGAATGTGAGCATGAATGGTTGTTTGTCGCTATGTGTGAGCCCCGTGATGAACTGGTTAATAAGCTTCAGCTTATTTTAAGTTTCACTGCTCACACTCAAACTGGACTAGTAAATTGGTCGGAAGACATATACTCTCTCTCTACCTCTCTCTTATATACAGCATATTCACACACAAACAATAACATAAACACACAAACACAAACTGACTCCCATGTTACCTTTGAGTCTGACCTTTATCCATTAAAAGGTTTTTGGTTCAGTTTCTGAGGGAAGCCACCTCCTGTGCCAGGGTTGTGTGATTTGTGATTAGTGGGAGGATCTTAGAGCGATGGGGCCCCAGGGCCGTCACTCTAATAATTACACTCTATCCCTGGGGAAGGACCCAAGAGTGACGGCAATGTAGCTCCCATTTTTACCAGGTCAGATTCGGCGATTGAGCACATCCTGTACCCTGCCAATGGCCCTTTCCTTTTAAAGCACGATTCCCTAGGACCTTGGGACACAGGGACTAGCTCCACATTACCAGCAGGCACCTGTTCTCCAACCTACTTTAAAGCTGTGAGGCCATCACTATCAGGCTGCTATTCCTGTTTTTAAATAACCATCAAATGTGCAAGAATCTTGAGGCATTTTTTAAAGTTTTTTTTCAAGTCCTTTGAGAATAAGAGACTACCAATCCTTTATTCATCATTTAACAATGCAGGCAATATGTTTTATGTTTTACAAGCCAAATGTTTGCTGTTCTGGTGATATGCCTAAACCTGAAACATTCTGTGAAAGCAGATTTTGAGAAAAAAAAAGGAGAAAACCAGGAAGAAGAAAATGTAGAGCACAATAAATCTTGCAGTTAGGCAGAAATGTTTAACAGATGTGTTAAGATTCCTTTAGCACTTGAGGTTTTGGTAATCCATAGAAAAAGATACAAATTCAGTGTGGATGATATGTTAGCACTGATTACAATGATTCTTTTATAGATAATGATATTATCCTAAAGCACAAATGAATATGATCCTTTAGAACAGAATTAAATGTTTTGCATTGATGATTTCAGCAATGCAAACTGCCATGATAGCAAATCCACCCTGATAATATGTTACACTTCTTCAAGATCTTCCATTTTCCTTATGTTGGTATTCTTTTAAAGCATACACACATAGTGTATGCCATTTTGTTAAGTGCATTATTATTAAAAGAAGGGCATACTGTACTGGAGCTCCAACAGCACATAAAAACCCACAAATTACGTAAGTCTCCCTTGGCTTCTATTTACATTGGAAGGATCTGATTTAATTTCAATTTATGTTATATTACACAGCACGTCAGCTGGGCTTTCATTGAAAAATCATTACATTTGGCCCATCTAAGGGGGCGCGCGGTAATTGCTCCAAAACTGCTCTCAAGTGGGGGTTTTTCGGGAGAGGGGCTCTCTTTGTAGGCTGTGTGTTTTTCATGTCAGTTTAATTAATCACACACAGTTCTTAATCCCTTTCACGTAACAACACAGGGAAAGATATATGTGAATCTGATTGGAGGGATTCTAGCAATTGTTTAGTGAGGTAGGCTAATCAAGACCATGCCCAGATTTTAAAAAATGGACTTTGGAAAATGCATGATTTCAAACAAAATCAAATTAGATAAATTGTCAGTATAACTGGAGGAAAATTGCATTTCCTGTTAAAGTGTTTGTTTTAATTCTTAACCTTGCAATGTTTCTCTCAAATTCCAGTTTGATAAAACTCCACACATTGTAACAGACATTCACTATCTGCTTTTTACATGCAATAATGCCATGCTTATGTATGACTGCACCATTACGTCAAATGGAAAATTCTACATGTTTTTGGCATAATTTAATTTCCTGTGATTCAGCATGAAATGTTTGAAAATTTAATGATGTGAACTAGAAGTTAAAATGACGTTCTGCGGCTCTGAAGAAAACTTGGCAATACTACACAACAAGTCTTGGCAGTAATGACCCATTGACTGTTGTATTAGTACTTCAACTGTGCAATGGCAATACACTAAATCTGAATCTGAGTGTGACAAATATGACCACCAGGAGGTGTATTTTTAAGCATGCAATAGCCAAGAGAAATGCAACAAAGTGGAATTTTTATTCTTTTATTAAGTCCATATTTTATTGTGTAATATGTAGCTGTTGAAGATTTGAATCAGCTTTTCAAAGGGAAACTTTTCCCCTTCTGTCCAACAGTGACAGCCTCTGAGTACACAAGTTTTAATTGCTGGCACTTGTATCTCACAAGAAAACTTAAATGTGATCAAAAGAATATGAACTGAATATTAAATATTTTCAGTTGGGCAAGATCAAGGTGTCCTTAACTATTGCATCACACTGCTTCATTTTCCACAATTAAAATATCTTCTTTCCCTTTTTATTCCTTATCAAGATCAAATGTGAAGATAAAAAGTTAAAAATGTATAAATTCCAACAGTTTGCCTTTTTCTGTTATTTTTAAAACAGTCTGTGGTATCACATCTGATAAACTCCTTTGCTTTACACATTAAACACAAGCTTAAGGCCCAAGATGGTCCCAGACGGGCCATTACAAAGTTTGACTGTGTCTGCAGGCTGAGAGACAATCTGTGGCTTCTTTGGCATCATTTGTCTCCTGAATGCCCAAGCATGTTGACAACATAGACTTAACCTCAGGAGCTGGTGTCAAGCTGATGCTATTAATTTATGTCCAGGAGGACGCCTCTTTGTCACTGATGGCAGCAGCCACTGGTCTTCTGAGCTGCTGATTTGGTCAAAGCAATTTTGAACAACACTGTCCATGCTATAAATTGTTTAACGACAGCATTATGAATTCAGTATGTCCCATATTTAATTTAACTTCCCACTTTTGATCATCATTTTAGAAAATGTTTTAAGTTATTGCCACAGACAAGCTGTAAGACATGTCAATTTTCATTTTACGGACATATTTACATGGGTTTTTAATGTTGGTGCAGGATGTTTTGCCAACTCTTATTCAATGTGTTTTGCTGGATAGTAAACAGAACAGGAGGATCCACTGATTCATTTCATGCAGTTAGTATGCTGAGCTTTAAATTTTCAAAGGCAGATGCTTGCATTTTAGCCCTTAAGAGCAGATTGACTCACAAATCTCACTGCCTCTCCCTTGGCAGATGTTTAGAGCGCTTGATGTTTCATGGCTCCACTGTGGAGTAATTGACTATAGTACATAACCTTTTTTTTATCCACACTATTCACAGGCCATTTGAAAGGCAACAAAGTAAAGCAGAAATTGTGTTGTGGTATAAATCATTGCATGGACATTCACACTTTGGAAATACAGATTAACAGCAGAGAAAACATGTATTTTAAGTTTTTTGTAGAGGACTGACAAACGACACTGACAAATGATACCTCATTATTATTATTATTATTATTATATTATATGTTATAAAATATTAATAGTATAAATTATCATTATATTATATTATATTGTTTTATATATTTTGTGTGCATTTGTGTGCATTAGTCTTCAATTGTTTTACTATCTAATCTTTAACTTTAACTTTAAAAGCAACAGTTCTAATTGCACTTTCTGAAAGGTGCTATTATGTTGTAATAATTGATTGATTGACAGACTAATTGACTGCCTTGCTCAAGAGCATACAGAGCAGCAGTCATTCATTCATTCATTCTCACCTAGATTGTCCCCAGTTGACATCAGAACTAACATTTCCGATCATTTTGTCACAACTGCTCTGACCTTTAGACTGGTGAGTCTGCCATTTCCTCCAGTGCAAGATTTACCTCCAGTCTCTACTTTTCAAACAGCACTCTGTGCCCAAAATAGTCTTTTTTCTCACCAGGGGATTCAAACCTCATCATTAAACTCTTACATTTATCCTTCACTAAGCTTCTATATACCTTAGTGTTTCATATGAGTTCCCATTGGGTACAAGCAACATCTGTTTCCTCTCTTTACCACAGTGTTCCTAGAACACATCTCAAACACACTTCTCCGTACACGCAGTGAGCCGTTAATCTTGTTGCCCATATACTTTCACAAACTTAGCTCACTTTGTAGTTAAAGCAACTGCAGTATGAGCGCCAGGAAGAAATCCAGCATTTCTGCCCCATCTTTACTGTCTGTTATAGGGCTAGATTGTGGGACCCCTGTGTCAATATGCGTCTCTGGCAGAGAATCAGCCTTATTTTTCTGCAGAGAAAAGAGAACTGTAGAGAAAAAAAAAGAGAACCTGGGAGTGAAGGAGAGCAAAAACACACGGTAGTAGGTCAGAGGTCTTCTAGGAGTGATGAATGAGCAAATAAATATGTGTCCGGGACCTGGGCCTCATAGAGCAGCATTCCATTCCGCATTCCTCTATTGGAGATCATACTCGCGACAGGGTTTCTACGAACATCGCACAAGACACAACGATTTACCCCCGAATTTGGAACAGTTCCATAAAATATAGGCGGAGAAAATACATGACATGCTTTGCTGTAATTCCATGCTATGTGTTTCACATGACTAAAATGTTACCATGTTTTCTCTGCTCTGTGAGTGAGTTCACTTCTGTCCTATACAAACCAGAACTAGCTCAGCGCCTCTTTATGCTCATCTCATGTGTCTCACAGGATTCAAGTTTGACATCTTGAACGCAGTCTGAGTTTCAGTGTACACTTACAGTAGCTACTGGTTATTTGTGGCGTGTTTCAGCATGGACACAGTTTTACAGCAGCTCATCTGTCATGATATGTTTCTGCTCTGTACAACCTCTCAAATTCCACCTGTTGTCAGATCAAACCTGCGGTCAAGAAAACTTTGGGAGATGGTGCCCTCTGTCGAAAATGCATTTGCATAAATTATTATTATTATTAGAATTTAAGAACTTTTTTATTTTTCCAAATAAAATTTAAAAAAAAAAACATTTAATTTTATAACGTATAACATATTTAATAATATTTTTTAATTGAATGTTTTCCAAAACAAACCATCCACATATTTTATGGTGTAGACCAAACATAATGCTATATTTCTTGTGTTTCTGTTAAGTTAACTGAAATGACAACAGAATTAACATAATTAACTCTAGTTTTATAACTAGATTTCATTGACATTTTTAATTTCAAGTATGTCGGGAGGGGGTTAATGCTGCGTTAATGCTTCACTAAAATCAACCATACCACAATTTCTGTTGCAGCAAATGCACTCTCACAAAAGCAAGTCTTGCATGAGTTACAGCAGGATGGCATACTGGGTAAGAGACCATCTTTAAACATAAGGCCCAGGTTAAAGCTGTCATGATGACAAACACCCACTGAGGTGGCCTTCAGCACATTAGTGAATCACTATAAGCTCCAGGGAGGCTGTTCGGTAGTTAGCATGGACCTCTGACCTCCCTGTAGTGAGGCTCATGCAGAAAGGTAACTTCTCTGCAATGGATCAATATGGTACTGCAAAAAACAGTAAGCCACAAAAGTCTGTTTCCATATGGTGTTGCGTCACTTATGACATTGGTTTCAAATGCAGCATATTTGCCAAGACAGAGAGCTGGCAACTCCTGTCCATTACCAGCATGGAGTCTCTGTACCATTAAACATGCCTGGATGGACTAAGCTCTTAATCGTGTGCCAGATACCACATACAGACTTTAGGACCTTTGATGGCTCTATCACCATCCGGCATCAAAGATGGGAAGCGGGTATAAGCAAGTTCCTCAAGTAGCCACGGCCAGCTTGTTTGCTAATCTCTTTATGTTAAGCTCCTTCATTTATCACGTCTTGGATAAAAAGCCAAAGGAAGATTTCCTCCTGTCTGGTCAGTGTCCAGTCCATCCTAACCTGGCACTTGGTCATTTAGTAAAAGCCTGCCAGAGTCCCCATGAGTGCTAATGTAGGTGAGGAGATGCCTAAGGAGGACTGGGCATAAGAACATGCCAAGAGATTATCAGTTCATCTGAAGCACTTTGCAGATTCATAGAGAGGTGAGAAAAATGGGTGGCAACAATCCATGTGGAGAGAAATGGAGAATATACAACCTGCCTTTACAAGCTGTTGCAGTGGTCTGGCTACGTCTAAGTGAAAGCTTAGACATCTTAAAGTCTTATATAAGAATATGTTTTCAGTGGAAAGCGTACTGTGTCTCAAATTCTGATAATTTGACAATTTTGCAAGAATTCTGATGGCATACAGTATAAACACAGCAGTAATTTCCTTTGTATTTTGGGCCAAAAAGGAGAAGACATTGGCTACACCACCTGTCAAAGTAGCCACTCTCTTGAAGCTGCTAAAAAAGTGAAGTTGAAAAACGAAAAACTAAAGTTCAAATAAACTAGTGAAAGCTCTGAGCAGTTAACTTACTGGAAGAGAAAGCGAGAAACTGAGGAGGATATCCATAACATACGTCTCTGTGTTGAAATAAGTCCTAAAACATATTTATTTTTACGTATCCACCCAAGGTTACCCCCCGAGGAGAAATACATATTTAAATAGTAAGTGCAGTTCATAATGTTTTACTCTTTGAAGGGAGTTTATTTAGTTATATAAAATGCTGCCTAAGATTTAATTTCCATTTTAAAATATCAGTGCCTTCATCTTTTAAGCACAGTATTCTCAGCCAAGGGCTTTTGTTATATGCTCTCTGTAAAACACCACCCAAATTTATTTTAATTCTGTGCAACCTTTCATAAGGTTATTTCTTCTTTTTTTTTTATCATTTTATCATCTCATTTTGAATTAAATGTTAAGCTTTTAGTATTAATCTTTTTTTTTTTCATTCTTGGAAACAAATTTCTGTTCTGAAATGTCTATAGTACAGTCATGGTACATTACCAATTTATAAGTAACTTTTAATAAAAGTTCCAGATAAATTAGCAGTTCTCGCTTGCATATACACATTGCTGCAATTACTTTGTCTGTGTAGATGTCACATTTTTCACTCACAGCATATTTAATTTTTGACTCTCCCTAAATGAATTTTACAGCACTTTGCAAACTCCTGCAATGTCAGATTCAGCTCAAATTGAACTTTACAGATGAAGATGCTGTCTAAGATTATTGATAGATATCATTATTTAAACATGGTGCATAAGAAAAGTGCAGAGTCAAACATTTTCACATCAGCAGATTACTCTGATAATGTCAGAGAGGCAAAAAGAAAGTTTTTTTTTCAGTGTTGAGAGAGAGCGGAGCATCCTGCACAAGAAGGAAAGCAAGCTGGAAGGACATGAAAGATTTTGCAAACCCCTTGACTTTCAAATAAATGAGATATATCAAATATGTAGTCCTGTTTTATTTAAGATAGTGCCAGTGCTATTCTAAATAGTTCCCCTGCTATCCAGCAAAGCCCTGGCCAGAAATATGGTTTCCTCAAAACCTCTTTTTCTTTACCCATTCTCTTAAAAAAAAAAAAAAAAATACATATAATCCTGAATACTTAAATATGCTATCAATTTGTTGCGGGTTAGTTTCAGTGTGTGTTTTTGGCAAGGATTTTGTGGGTGGCAGACAGACAAGATGGGGGGAAAAAAGAGAAAAACAGAGTATTTTGGTCTTGGACAGCAGAGCAGTAGTTAGGAAGCAGCTACAAGAAGCCGACTCTCCCTCAAGTAATGAACTGGGCCCTTTTTTTTTTTTTTTTTTTTTTTTTACTTTTGCTGGGGAGCTTTTGTTGCCAATTTGGTGGTGCCTGTGGGAGGCAGTTTTTTTCTTCTCTCTCTTCTATTTTTCTTCTCTCCATCTAAAAGTAAAATCACCTGGGATGTAATTAATTAATTAGAATCAGTGCGCCGAGCTGGGGGGTGGGGGTGCCGAGCACATGTGTTTTCGTGGTGCGCTGTGGTCGATGTGTTCCGGGTGATTGGGATTAATAACAGGGGGCCAATTTGAACTGGGAATCAGTGTGCTTAATAGACATGCGAGGGGGTGTTCGGAGAAAGGAGGAGGGTTCAGGGGTGCACAGACCCCCCAGCCGCTAGAACAAAGGGACCTTTGTAAGGGGGGCACATTACAGTATGCACTTTACTTTAGGACATCAGATCCCATTCGTTTCTGCAGTAATCATACAACTTAATCTATGGCAGCAGCTTTTTATTTTGAATGAGTAAATACACTATTGCTAGTACTCCACTGTATCCACAGTCTGGGGAGTCCACTATTTCCATTGTGAAAATATGGGATGTTTCCATATATTTGACTGTAAAAAGCCACCTGAGACCTCTAAATACTTCATCATCCCCCTTGTGTGCTAACTCACCCTGCAAAACTAAAGTGAGAAGAGGTGGAGACTGCTCTGGGCTACAACACGTTATCAAAATGCTAATACACTTTTTCACAGCTCTGTTGCAACATGACCTACAAGTTTGGATTGTCAAATCTTTTCCTAAGAGGAGGTTCCCTTCAGGAAGTAAGAGGACACATACCAAACATCTGGTTTAAGAATGCTCAATCAATTGCTCTGAAATCCTGAAATTGCTACTCTTGGCTGTGCAATCAGAGCTGTGGTCAGTGGGTTGATGGTACAACGATGTAATAAGCTCTAGCTAAGATAGGGCTTTGATGATGTCACTGGTTGCAGATACAAAGAGAGAGAAACAAACACAGTGTGTTCACACTTGGGCCAAATGGAAAGTTTTTTCCAGATCTAAAGAGTTTGATACACGAACACTGCTGCTACCAAATTCTGTTACAGTCCTTAAAAGAGCTCTGAACATTTATTGTATATTTTTAGTATAGGTCTGGACTCTGAACTGTCAAATTGTTACAAAAAAGGTGTAATTTTGGTGTGTGAAAGCATACACGAAATCACATGAATTTTGGTATGAATATTTTTTTTTAAAGAAATCCAATATTAGATTATCCCTGTTTACAAAAACTGTGTTTCACAGATGTTGTGTAGATGGCCTACAAAGTTGCTCTGGCTGCATGTTGCAGAATTGGCAATGACTATCTTTCAAATGACTGAAGGAATGAACCTTGATCTTGAATCAAATATTTGGGCCAGAGGGAAGGTTTTCTTGTGTAATACTCTGGTTCGTGAAATCTCAGCATATGTCAAGTGTGGTTTGTCAAAATCTACATGTGCACACTTTCAAAATTAATCTTGAACTTGTGTTACTATTCTATTCTGTTACTTTCAATATATGAAAATGCCAATTTGGGCTGATTTGCCACAGGCTGAGGGAGGAAATGGCGCAATTATTCTATGCTAGAAAAAGAAAATAATCCAAAGGCAAAACGGAGAAAGAATAGCACAGCAACAGTAATGAAAGAGCTCACCGCTTTATGATGGCATAGCCCAAATCAGTCACACAGGCACAGTGACAACCTATATATAAACTTAATGGAAATGAAAACACTAAACCAAAAGGAAACTTACTTGTAACTTCCTTCCCACCTGGCATTTCATAATGATGGCACATCACAACACAGCCGTCATCCTGACCCACAGCCTCAAGTATATATAATATAGAAGCTGTAAACTTTGCTGTGGTAAAACTTAACCCAATTAAAATTAATGACAGGGAATCTACATAACACTGACTCTGTCCAATGATGACTACATATCCTGATTCAGATCAAATGTTAGCATTACAATTCCATAACAAACACAAGATTCAGACGCTTAGTGCCGATTAAGTCATCCAAAGGAAGCTGTTCCATGTTTTTACTGCAGTACAAATTTAGCAGGGCAGTAGAACATATTAGCTTTATGTAAACTAGAACATCATCAGGACATCATCACTTCAGAGATGATTTCACCCTTCAGTGCTGCTGAAAAAAATGTTTTCAGTTTATACTGACAAGCTATACAAGCTAGACAACAGGAAATAGAGCAGCTCTTCTGTAATTTTAACTTTAGAAATGCTGTACAAAAATTAGCTACCTGTTATCTACCTCTTTCAAAGAGTACTATTGTTACCAGTGCCATGAATGTTGGTTAGAAGCCACGCGACTTTACAGATCAGTCTCTGTAACATGCATACACATAAAACAGAAAAGTCTTGCCGGAAACTGCCTCACCATTCTGCTCGCATTCAGCTCCCACACAAAAACCTTCCTGCCTTAGTAGGAAAGTGAATGTGAAGGGCTCTTCATCTTTAGTCTGCGTTGGTATATGCGTATATGAGAGTCCTGCATGATTCACTGTGGATGGCACAGTGTGGCTGACATTACCAAGATTTTAATGTGGTGTGCGTGAGATTGCTTTAAAGTTGTAAAAGAGATCAAAGCCCAGAAGAGGATATGAACCTGGGCTGCTGTGCATTGTTACCGGTCGAGTGTGGGAAGCACAGAGACCAGAATAATAGATCCCCTACAGACTGCCCTGTGATGGATGCACCATAAAAAGTCCACACAATCTCCAAAAGCTTTTAAAAGTTCAAACTATTAGCAATCCGGAGCAATTTCCTATTTTTTTTCCCTTGACATATGAGTGAAAACCCTGTTTACGGTTTGCTGTCTTGCCATTTTTGTTGCACTCTAACACATTTACAACAATTTATGAAAAGAGCAAAACACTGAAACAATGAAACGAGCTATAGAACAATGTGAAAAAGAAGTATCTGTCCCTTTTAGGACTATGAGAGAATTGAAAGGTGACGCATAATTTCCACTTGAACTTGGATTTAATTTGAAGCGGTTTTGTGAGACAAATAGATCATCTTTGGTTACAGTTTGGCAATGATATCATAGTCTAAACAAGGTTTAGATCAAAAGTTCTTAATTCAAACATAATTATTACTGATCTGACCATATTAATCTTACCTTCCACATCATTATTTGATAACTTGTTTTCATGTATTCTATAGTCAATGTGGATAAATGTCCCCCTTTTTTCGCACATGTAGTATGTTTGAGACAACTTGGTCTTCATAAAATTTCATGGCACCAGGCAAACACCAAGTAAGGTGTGGCACATGTCATACAATTACATACTACCGTAAAATCCATGGCAGTGATTACTTGATTATGACATAAATATAACCGCTCAAAGTCATATACAGTGCTATGGTGGAAAGCCATGTTGATGTGTGGTGGATTACTTATAGGTGCTACTATATACTGTATTTATTTCTAGGCATAAGGACTGCACCTCTGCAGTGGAAGTGTTATTGTTTCCTTGCAACAGAATCTCAAAGGAGGTGCTTTATTTGTAGAAGCTGCACCACTTGACAGACACAACTGTGAAGAGAGGCAGATTAACCTTCCCAGACCTCCCAATTCAACACTATCTGTCTGTCTGTCTCTTCTTATGTTAACTTTCCTTTCCTCTATTCTTCTTCCTCACTTTGATTTCCACTGTTTAATTTCCTTTTCTCATTTTTTTCTTTTTTTTTTTTTGTTTTTTTCATTTCCACTCCTGCTCTCATCCCAACACGCTTACTTCTCTCTCATCCCGTGCGTCCTCTTGTCGACTCCTCGGGTCTCACGCTGTCATACCTCACCACAAATGAGCAGTCTGGATGTGCACAGAGCCAACGAATCAGGAACCCACATGGGAACCCCTTCACACTGTACCACAACACAGTCCTAATTAGCCTAGAAACTGCCAGCTTCAGTTGCGAGACTGCACAGCTCGCCTACCCAATCCCCTGTCCAACACTGTTTGTCTGGATGAGTATAGGTTAATTACATCCAGTTCACCCATTGCTCTCTTACCTCCCCTTATTTTTTCATAAAAAAGTTTTGTTTTTGTCTGCTTTTCTCATACTATCGGTGTGCTTCTGCAGCAATATGTATCTCCAGTGCATTCACATTCTGATGGGTACAACCACTCCTTCACATAGACCATATGTCTCACATACTTGAAAGTCGAACTGAAATTAACCGTAATTTTGCCGAGAAATTAGTTGTCTTGACTTGTAATTACCAAAAAGTAGAAACTTAAGATTTATTTATTTTCCTGCCCTCTCCCACAGTTTTCTTTGGGAAGCATTAATTATTGGTTTTGTTCAACAACGTTGGAACTATAATTTGATTGGTTCATTATCCGTGTAGGTGGGCACTAATAACTGTAATATGCGTGACTTGAGTACTCCCAATGTTACTCTGTGTCATGATTCAAATAACTGGGAAATGTACTATATATTAAACCAATGCTGGGGTTAGTCTACTTGTTGTTATGAGTTGTGACTGTCGGTCATTTATAAAACCATGGGAAGAAGTATTTAAAAAAATGTTGCTTATTCTGCAATCCTCAGTTCTTCAGGCAGGGAATTTCAAAACTGACTAACAAAAGCTCTGTCACCTTTGGGTGGGCACTGTCTTAAGATCTGAGAGTGAACTCTGACTCATAGGGGCACAGCAATTCAGCAGAATCACTTGGAACTAAACTACAAAGTGCTTTAAACATGATCAGTAAATTCTTAACATCAACTAAAACAGCGGTAATATGATCTGGTACAATTGAATTTGTAGAAGCCAAGCAGCTGTGTTTTGTATTCGCTGAAAGTCTAACATTTGTTCTTGGCCTAACCCTGAACATAGTGAATTGCAATAATCACATAAATCATGTATGACCTTCTCGAGATCAGCAGAGGAAAGAAAAAACCTTATTTTTGAGATCCTTCGCAGTCAGAGAAAGCAAAAATGAATGACTCTTGTGACTTGTTTGTCAAATACGGTTCTTTCCATTTTATTTTCATTTAGCAGAAGAAAGTTCTGGAACATTAATATTTGATATCAGAGAGACAAGATCCAGCTGATGAACTTATTTGTTTGTTTCATCCACATAACAATGAAAATGAATTTTATGTTTGCAGAACATGTTACCTAGCAGAAGCTCATTTAAAGAAAACAACTGGGAGCTAACATTGGAGCCTTGAGAAACACCACAGGTCAGAGAGCCAACAGAAGAGGTAGGACTAACAACTACTGAAAAAGTTCTGTTTGACAAGTATGATTGAATCAGTCTGAGGCTGTAACCCTATATGAAACCTGAGCTAATATGGAGTAAGATTTGCACTTAGCAATGACCTGTATCAGTAGTACTAAAATAACAGATGTGAAGCCTAATATTGTTTCATTTGTTGATGAAAAACAATGAAAACTGTTTATATACTGTATAATGATACAGGCTTCCATTTGCTGGCTGGATGGTGGTTAATCACATAATTGAGGGTTTTTTTGACAGTTTCTGGAAATGATGACGACAAATAGGAGGACCTGGCCCTCTTCACAGCTTAGATATAAAGACATAAAGAAGTAGATATCAGTTCTGTCAGAGATTCAAAGCACAATTTGTCCTTTTTCTCTTCTTTTTCCTATTTCACTTCCTATTCTATTATTTTACTTATCTTATTTTATTTTTCTTGTGTTTTCATTTAACCAGGGCACCTTGAGATTTTAGCAAGTGCTATAGAATCCAGCACTGCTCTGTGTGTAATATTAAAAATATTTCCTAAGTATTCCTTGGTTGGTTGGTTGGTTAGTTGGTTGGTATTAACGATTTGAGAAGAAAACAAAAGTTGAAAGGAGCAGGAGGTGGAAGCAGGACAAGAACACAACCTGAGGAAAGAACAATGTCAATGCTGTGTCCCTATAAGTGACTGGAACCCTCAATGGATTGAATAACATTAAAAAGAGTTTACAATGTCCATAAAGTCAGTAGTAAAAGAGGAACAAGAAGGGCATGAATGTTAAAACACCTAAAATAAGCACTGTTTCAAAATGAGGCACAGTAAGAGCTAAAAGATCATGAATCTGAATAAAACCAGAATTACAGTTGGGGAAATAAATGAAAATGTCTAGTGGGAATCAATGCTAACATTAACAAGGTAAGATAATTAGCTTCTACCTTCTGAATGAAATACAAACGTAAAAGCATGATGACTCCTTCCAAATGTCCAATTTTCCAAAGGGATACCTTAAATTACCAACAGCATGTAATCAACACTATGTAGAAAAGATAAAAATATAACTTATATCAAAGTCTGTAGGCTATACAGAGCTATTACATGCTCCAGTCAGTAGCACAACACAACATCACATCTCCTAGCAACAGCAGCTCTCAAACGTCAGTCAACCGCTGCCATGGGAAACACCAACCTAGAGGCCTGAAGCTGAGATGCTGTTTCCACAAATAAGTCCATGAATGCTTTAATTCTTTCTTTCGTTACCCTTTATCAACCCTACATGATATTCTTTGCAAACAAGTGCATAGAGACTGCAGCCCAGTATATAGAAGCCAATCCTTCCTTTCTCTCAGAAGGAGTTTTTTTGTGCATTCCTTTGCAGCACTTTTCTTATCATATTTGACATGACAGGTGACAATACCAGTACAGCATGTCGGCCGTTTCATTGGGAAGAATATGACATTTAAAAGAAATATGGTATCTCCTTTCTCTCAAAGGCAGAGCATTTTGATGATGCTTTAAACTATTAACCATTCCTCTAGTCTGTACTTGTCGGATTTTGTCACTATCTCATAGAGTCAATATGTAGCCTTATGAGGAATTTATGCATACAAAACAAATTCCATCAGTGTGGCGGGTGGGAAACAGTCAGAGGTACACAAAGGGAGAAAAGAAAAGAAGTGTGACTAAACTGTGTGACAATGGTTGGCAAACATTGAATAGATGATAAAAATGTTCATTCCCAATTCAGGCTAATAAAGAGTGTCTGTTAATTATCTATGTATGCAGTCAAGCCACATGGGAGGACTGCTATTGAGTTGAAAGCTTTTTAAATGAGGCATTTAGGATATGCCATAAAGAAGCTATTAACTGATTTGTTCTCTATAATACACTTTTACATCGTCCCCAGGAAAACTTACAGACTTACAACTTGGAAGGTAGAGCGCATTAATGGCCACAAAGGTTGGCCTCACCCCAGTTTGAATGGATGTGTCTTTGATGGATAGAATTTCTTGTCAACCTTTTCAAAACTCATTTCAAATGTCACCTGTAATTAAGGTAATCTTTAGTGCACATATTGGAGAACTATTTGACAGGTGGTTTAGTCAAGGATGTGTGAGACGTAGCTCTGACAGAATGCACAAGCCATAAGTCTGTGGGCACATGAGCACAGACAGAAAACACAAAACTCTAATGTGAAACACTAATACTACAATTATATGACACATCAATGCAACCGTGCACTCCAAGAGCAGAAGCTGACATACTTACAGATGTCTTACTGTAAAACACGAAACATCTTTCAAAACAACATAAAGTCAAAACACACACTCATTCCTGTCTACACTTAGCCTTTGTCCCATATCTACTCTTTAGGGAATCAGTTGAAATTCTTCTTTGTTTCTCTGATTCTGAAAAGATTTTAAGTGACAGAGGAGGATATATGTTGAATTCACCGAATCCCACTTTGT
Source organism: Sciaenops ocellatus (assembly GCA_033000465.1). Classification (NCBI taxonomy): domain Eukaryota; kingdom Metazoa; phylum Chordata; class Actinopteri; family Sciaenidae; genus Sciaenops; species Sciaenops ocellatus. The sequence continues at coordinate 18,863,066 of CP136882.1, read as the reverse complement.
GATGGAGCTTCTGCTATAACACATTTGTTGAGAATTATGCAAGGTCAGCATATTCAAGGTCACTTTTCATTCACCAGTCTGTATGTTTGATTCAGTAGGACTGGTGGAATTGTGAAACTCAATATTTCACAATGTTACAAGAGAAGACCTCTTGACATGCTTGAAATTGACCAGAAAACAGTATTAAAATGAAATGCGGAGAGTTATAGGTCCCCCAACAACATGGCTCAACAAGGCATCTTTTTTTAAATTTTTTGAGTAGCCAGTCCCTCCGTTAAGAAGTTATGAGTGTATGGAATTAAGGAGGTGGGAGGAGTGGGCTAACACTCTGGCAGTGTTGGCTATGAGAAAGGCCAGACCTGCCTGGTCATGTATGCATGTTTGTGCGTTTGCAGACATGCATGAAAACACGTCCATGTGAGGCTGCATATCACCTGCTGCGTGTGTGTTTGTGTGTATTTTAAAGCATATTAGTTATAGATATCATTAAACTGTGTAAGGCTAGATGTACAGTTTTATGGAACAACAGGCCTTCAGCTGTCAACCGGGGACACAGCTGCTTAAATGTAGGGAACACCAAACAAATGACACACTGAAGTCCTCTATGCTGTGTGCTGACCAAATATGTTTGTGTGTGCATGTGTTTTGCAGTGTGTATAGGTCAAAATAATAGTTTGTGCACTTGTGTATGTGAGAAGTCCTGATATTTCGCATTGGGTGGTAGCGTTAGCAGCGCTGGTGGTAGGGTTGACGAGGGTTAAACCTAGCTTGTTTGAAACAGGATTAACCCCCTGGCTCTCATATGGACTTGTGTGTGTGAGGGTGGCTCACATTCTGGTCTTGCCCTCACGTTCAATCCACTGAGCGGCTGAGGTCTGTTGGCAGGCAGCTGAAACCTGAGAGGGTTTCCTTGCTCCTCTGAATGTGTTTGGACAGAGCTGTTTTTTACTTTTATTTGGTGAGACATGAGCTGGTTTGAGTTTATAATCTGTCAAGGTTTTCAGCTGCTTCTCCATCTGAAAATCATGAATTTTAAACACAGGTATGTAAAAGTCTGCAGAATCTTGTGTTGGAAGCCGCTGCTGCTCTCCCGTCAGGACTCAACCCGAGGCCTTCAGCAGGTCTGCAAATGGTATCAATCTAACAAGAAGCCTCACCAGGTTTTCAGACTTCTCCACAAGCAGGGGGTTTTGCTGCCAAGCAAGCTGATGGACAAGGCTTGTGTCACGTCTGCTAGGTGTGTTAGAGCAACGTTATGGTATACTTTGAAAGTTCTTTTGGGTCAGAGCGTACATGTGGGATATTTCCATTAATTTGCTGCAGAGTGTGTCTAGTCTAGCAGGTGTTGTTTGAGACAGCCAGGGAGTAATCCAGGCTATGACAGGTTCTGAATTATAGAGAGTGGCAACAGACTGTGCTGAGAGAAACAGGATACGGTGCTCTTGAATACAAAGATTGAGTGTAGTAGCATCTTGACATGAGCACAGATTGGCTATTTTTCTAATACCACAGTGGGTAAAATGGGTATAAACATGTATACATTAAAGTTAACAATTTATTGGGAAAATTGCAAATGATAAAAATCTTATATTGTAACCAAGCAAGTATTAAAATGTGTTACCACCGAGACCAAGTAGAATTTAAGTCTTTTTAAATAGCATCAGTTGCAAAGTAGCTTGTCACAGAAGAGTAAATTAAGACTTGTTGAATGTTGTCTAATAGTTTAGTGAAATATACAGTAAGCTAAAATTAATTTGAAATGCTGCCGATTTGCACAATAGCGAACAAAAACCCTGTAGGGCATTATAAAAACTGCAGTTTTTCTTTGCATGACAGATAAACATGCTAATCTCTGTTTGTTCCCTTGTCTTTTCTCATTTCCTCTTGGGTTTGCCTGATACCATAATTTTCCATGTGGTGTTGACACAGAGAAATCCTGCTTTGCCCACATCCAAACAATAGTATATTATTTTCCTAAAAGGACTGTTAACAACTTTTCATGCTTTCTGCTGTTTTTGTTTATGTCATTGTTTTTGTTTTTCCTCCATTCTGATCATAATTGCTGTCTGTTTCCTTGCCCTCTCTCTCTCTCTCTCTCTCTCTCTCTCTCTCTCTCTTTCTGCCTCTGCTTCGTGTGGCTGGAAAACGGGGTTGTGGAGTAGGGGGGTTCAGATGGAGTACAAAATGCATAAATAAAGCAAGTGAAAAGAGAAATGAATGAGAGCAAAGTGACCCCAAAAGGAAATAATAATGTGTTTATGTCTGTGTGTATGCCCATGCACGTTTATGTGCTTACCTGTACTGTGTTTATATGCCTGGAATGAAAAATGCATGTAGGAATTTCCTCAAACGCCTACAAATGTTTGGCTGTGCTAATGGGAGAGAGATGTTGACTATGGATTCCTGACACTGCTGGAGTAAACGTCCTCTCGATGCTACCCATCAAGTGAACCTGGAAAAGGAACACAGCAAACAGGCAGGCGCTTTGGACTGGCTCCACAGATCTGTAAAACTCAACAGCAAAGGGCTACTCTTGTTTCTTCCTTTAGAGTAAATACACGCTTTCTGGGATAAAATGAAAGAGATTGTGTTTCACAGAATACAGCCATTCTGAGAGCTGATTTAAACATTGCATTGCATTCTGGGACTGTTTCCTGACCAGGTCATCCTATTAAACATACAACATCATATCGTCCACGTTTAGTAAAATCGATGTGATGGAAAACACTGTTTGAGATTTTCTTAATATTTTGATCATGCATTTTCCTCTTCATTCCGTATTCACCTAACAGACTGATTATACCTGATTATGACGCTGAACACGTATTTAACAAAAGCCAGTCAGCAAAGCAACGTTTCCTCGATGGGCTGTAAAATCACTCAGCCCCTGAATCATCTTTACCGTGTTGCTCTAGCTGGACTTGTCATCATATTGTAGCAACTCTGATGGATATTCTTGTGGAAAAGCTGCCAGACAGCTCAGCTGCATTCTACAGAAGCTTACTGGTATAATGTGCATAATTCACGGTGCTCATTGCAAGCCATCCACTGCACTTCAGAATGATTAGCCATGAAAATGTGGTGTGCACATTCTCCAGAGTGTTGGATGTTCTGCATCCCGCAGATTCTCGTGTTGGTTTCCATGAATTTTCCAGGGCCTTTCCCAGGACTTCAACATGTTTTGGGGATCCTCCACTCAAGGGGAGACAAATAGACACAGCTGGAATGTGAAAGATGCTCATGATGTGAGAGTAAAATGAGCCTGTTGTAGACATGCATACATAATGCAGTGACACTGTAACACAGTCAAAACAAGCAAACAACAAAGTCTGGTGTGATGACACACTGACCTGAGCAGTCAGGGGTAAAAGCATCACATTTGTGGCAATAAACGTTCCTCAATTGTTGTAAGAAAGGCAGCGAGAAAAAGACCTTTCACAGTTGCCGCATATTGCTATCACAGAGCTCTCATAAACACTAACTGGGTAGATATATATATGATTAAGGCCTCACAGTAGGAGCACTGAGACGAGAAGGAGCCAAAGGGATGAAGTACAAGGAGTTGTACTATATTATCTGTCAACTCTTGCCACATTATTGGCGATGTTACACAGCAAGCATGCCAACACTAAGTTGCACTGCCAGCAAGCCTTTATTAGCTTCATTGAATTGACTTGAATCAATATTACAAGGTCCAAAGGCTACAAAATGGGCTAAGCTGAAATTAAACAGACAATAGACAGTATCTCACCCTACAATTCAAACTAGCACTCACAGACTACATCCCCTTTCTCAGGTATGTTCCATGTTTTATTGAAACCAGAGGGAGCTGCTTAGTGTGGTCAGTCACAGGTGGAGGGAAATGGCAGCATGGTGCTGAGCCGTGACAACTGTCAAAAAGGCGAAATGAAGGTTCGGGCCGCATGAGCCGTTGAGTCAGGCAGGAAATGTACATTCTTTTCAGATGAAGGATGGGCAGGAGCGCAGTGGGCTGGTGATGGCTACAGGGGCAGCCCCTAGTCAACCCCACATCTCCAGCCAGTCACACTTACTGGACCGTGGCTCTCTCACCCAATCCCTCAGATTCCCAGAGGAGCCAGCTGACAGCTCCTCCACCAGGCCTTTCTGCTATCGAACATCAGCAACAGGTGCCACAGGCTCTCTTTGAGTGTGGTTGTTATGCATTACCCTAGGAACTTCAGCCTCTGTGTTTTTCCATCCTCTTGAAGAAACAGGAATGTTTTGAAGGAGTTGGAAAGTGGACAAGTGAAATGGTTGCTGACAAGAAACCATGTGTCTGACACGGTTGTGTTTGGATCCTTGAGATGCCACAGAGCTCATTAACTGTGACATGATGACCTGAGACAACAAATACATGTCTGCAACATACATTTTAGTGTAAATGGTACATTTAGTAAAATTGTTTGTCTAACCTGGTTCGGGGTTGAACACAAATACAAGCAACATCGCTTTGTGGAGATTCAATAAACCATAAATGCCTGCACTTTGATGTCAGAGTGGTTCCCTTTCTTATCATTCCTGCATGTGGATGTCTGATCTGGCTGATCCTCCATGAGTAACACCACACATAAAGATGAAAAAGGCAGAGTGACTCTTACCACATGTTTCTTGACCCCCCCCCCCCCAGTTCTGAAAATCTTTTCTGTCTCGGATAACCCCTAAAATCTGTCATGGATCTGGGCTAAGTATGTGCAAGTGGCTATATAAAGTCATTTTTCCATTATGGAAAGTCTGACTTAAATTTCAGATAAGGGGAAGATTGTTTTTAACTATTGTTCTTTTTCAGTTACCTTTGTAGTTTCTGTTTTTTTTTATTTTTTTTTGCTTTTTTTTTTGTTAAAGAAAGAAAATCCTGAGGTGTTGATTAGCTCAGTTGGTAGAGCATCCGCCCCACGGACGAAGGCTCAGCAGTGGCTCTTTGCTGCATGTCGTTCTGCATCTCTCTTTCCCACATTCCTGTCACTCTTCAGCTGTCTCACAAAATAAAGCTTGAAAAGGCCAAAAAATATCTTTAAAAAAATAAAAGAAAAGAAAGAAAATCCTATATAATCTATTTTATTGCCACATCCAATATGGCATAATACTTTTACACAACAATGTTTTTGTTGTTGTTGTTTTGTTATCTTCCAGACCTGATGCAGAACCCTCAATTCAAGTTCCTGAATGGTGGAATTAAAGGAATAAAGATATTTCTGACTTTTAATGATAATCAAGTTGCTTGCCAGGGTAAAGTTAAATGTTTGAACTGCCTGTAGGGAGCCTAACATCAGTGTCACAGATGTGTGCAATAACAAAAACTGCACCCATGCAGGTAAATTCCATTAAACTCCAAAACTCGTTGTGTTCAGTCTAACCACTGGAACACTCTTTAATACGTGAGCATTATACAAATAATGCAACAACGGCAAGTCTGATTTGTTATAACATAGTTAAATAAGAAATTTACACATCCTGATTAAAAAACGACTCCCGAAATGATAATAAGGATTGTAAATGCACTGTAATCAAGTATAGAGTAAAGAAGCTTGCTCTCACCGACTGGGAATCAAATGATGAATACGACAAATGCAGCCTACATGCCAGTCACACTTGCTTGGAAACTTGACGTAGCTTTTAAAAACCCCAACAGCTCCTTGATTGAGCTACCAGTCATGTAGCTAACAACATGTGCTGTGCAGTTACTGTGGGAAGGTGCCTCAGTGGCTGCAGACTCTGGCTATTGTTGATGTGTGTGAATGTGTGCGAGTGTGTGTGCATGTCTAGCTAAGCTGTGGCTGTGGCCCACACACGCTGTTGACTTTGTAAACGCCTGTGTCAGGATCAAAAGCCTGGCTATCCGCAGACATACTTGATTAGTGAAGGGCACCTCAAAATGGCAGCAACACCAAAGACTCGCTGCTGGACAGATGGACTTTCTTTTCCTGTCTTAATGCAGTAAATACTGTGGGGGTGCAATGTGTTTCACTTGGTGTTGTGTCAGTGATTGTTTACAACAAGCTAAAAAACTAGTTCAGGTCATGAGCAGGTTTTTCCTTCCCTATGAGTCCCTGATTTCGTTTATCAGCAGTATCAGTTTTATGGAGTGTAACTGATTATTAGAGGTTTCATTTCCATGACAAAATAGTTTTCCAATGTGCCAATTTTCTTTCATTCTCATCTTTTTTAATCACTTCTTCTCCACCCCTGAGCTCAGAGTGACTGGACACACTTTCTTTTGTTATCCTAAGTCCTCGGTTTTGTTTCTTAATGCTTCATTTGAAAACCAATTAGCTTCTCTCTTGGATTCAATTACCAAAGTGAAAGGCTAGGGCTATCTTGCCTCCGCAATAATAACACAATAATTGTATTCACACACAGCCCCACCCCCAAGCCTGCCTTTGGCACACTGCTCTTTCAACCAGTGTCTGATCCCTTCCTTTGGCCTTGGCTGCGTGCTATGTGAGTTGATTCAAAGTTGGAGCGATCATATCACTCACTGATAAACAAAACACAACTGTAGGCTTGGCTCGTGTTTCAGAATCAATGAGGTCGGGAACATTTGAAATGGATTTCGCCTTGAGGACACGGTGAGCACCTTGAAAATGTGCTCCATATTTCCACTGCCGTTGGCACAGTTTGACATGGGTGTCTGGGTGTGTGCCTGTGTGGGGCCGAGAATGTGTATAAAAATTAGTGTACATGTGTGACAGAAAAAGGGTCTGAGTTTGCGGTCGTGTGATTATGTGTGAGTGTCTGTGTGCGTGCGTGTCAGCAGTCAGTCATAATCTGGAAAGCATCACTACTCACCACCACCGTTGACGACGTGTGCGTACAACGCTGGCAAATGGTCTCAGACAGCAGAGAATATACTTGTAATGAGGTTAAGAAGAAAAAGTACATGTTCAGACATTATAACTGTGTGCGCCTTGATTGCTTCACCACACTAACTCCATCATATATTCAATTCCACCAACATTTGTTACAATTATATTTTTCTAGGAAACGTGAGTCCTTATTTTTTAAGTCTTATAATAAGTCTAATGTCACTCCGGCCTCATTTATTACATTGATGTTTTTATACTTTACTTTTGTCTGTACAGTTTCAGAACTGGTGTCATATTTTTGTGAGGTTGACCCGATGGAAATCAAAAATGTTTGTGGAATTATTTTTGTACAGTATCATTCAAAAGTTTATAATCACCTGCCTCAAAAGCTTGATTTTGTACAGTCAGAAGGCTGAGAGAAATGCCCTATATTACAAAACTCTGAGCTATAGTTTAATAAGAATATAGGAAACCACCATTGGTAAAATAAATCCATTTATGCTCAGGATCAAGATCTGTGTAGATTTGAATGTTGAATGTCATAATGTTCCAATGTCAAGCGCACAACTCCTATAACAAGCTGGAATTAACAAGTGTGTTGCTTTAGCAAAGCTATTCTTAAAACTATAAAATAGAAATAAAAGGTTGGCCTAGGGTTAGCGCTATTATGTTCAGATTATCAGATGAACATAATAAAGACTGACAAATCACAGTTAAAACCTTTTTTATATAAGTACTGAGTAGACAGCAGTGGGCCCAAAGAAAAAATAATATATTAAATGTAATATATTTCATTAAATATGTTCAGGGTCATTTAATGGTTTTCTGGACTGAAAAACAAATTCAAAATAACATTTTATGGGGAGAACAAATGGTTGTTGTGGGGACATTGACCACATGGAAGTTTTAATCATTTAATTATTAATCTTTTGTGGTCAAACTCAAATGTTAACGATTCATTTAGTGTCTGAATTATACTGTTTCTACTTTTCATTAAAATAGTTGTTACTGAAGAAAAAGAAAAAAAAAAAACTTGATTTCAAACTTGCTTGTTTTAAACCTTGCTCAGCATGCATTCCTTCATGTTACTGATAAAAATGCACAATATTTCATTTACTCACTTGCAAAGCCTGGGACCACCAGCTAAGCTCTGTAAAGTCAGTGCTCACACCGTCAGTAACTGCTGCTGCTGTGGGTGTTGTGATTAGATTTAATTGGCCCTCCCATAGAAGCATTCACACACACACACACACACACACACCTAATACACACACACGCACACACATTTCACACCAGCCACTCACATGGATTTCATAAGGTAAGTCTAGTAGGTGCCTCGTGGCTTCCTGACCTCAAAACAGTATTCACTTCCTGTATGAGCTGAGGTCGTCTTGACCAGCGTAAATCACCCTTCCCCACACTTCGATTACACGCTCTACTTCTGTCACCAGTCCTCCCAAAACAATTTCAAAGCTAATTGCTTCCGACATAAACATGCAGTTACCGTATTGATATGTGGTTTGGGGAGTTAAATTATGCACAAGTATCACTTAAAGCTGCACTTGAACCTGAGAAGACGACGTTTAACTGGTGGGACATGGAAAGGGAAATACCTTAAATGCTTTTGAATGTCCGCAAGAACACAGAAGATTAGCCCACATCTGCTTCAGCATAATTATTATGTTATCTGTGATCCATAAAAATTAGGTCAACACCACGGTGGAAATTTAGCAACCCCGGTTTTATGAATATGCAGATTTTCATGTCAGATTTGCATAACTGAACAGCATTCAGAAAAGTTCATGCAAGCAACATCTGTTTACCATTGTGCAAAACACACCTTGATTTTTATTCGGAATTTGAAATGTCAACTTTCACCTTAGGAAATTGGTTGCTACATTCAGTATTTAGAGATACTGATTACATTTTAGATTCAAAATGAATGAGAATTGCAAATGTAGTCCATGGTGAATAATGCATTTACTGCCTGGAGTATGATCCCTGTAGAATACTACAATGTTGACAAGGGATTGAAAATACAGAAGCTACAGCGGTGGGATTACTCCTACGAATGAATAGAACCTCTTTCTAACATGCCCATTTCTTATCCTGGCCTGTAATAATAGTCCAACTTAGTCCTACCAGCACAAACTTTACATGCCACATCAGCCAGGGTGATGATTAAGTTATGTAAACAGTTTGGAGTGGGTCAGTGTTTCCTCTTTGCCGTGCTGCAAGTGTTCATCTCAAAGATGTGCTGAAATATATGCTGTATGTATTCCCAGGGGACAAGTGAAAATCAACAAGAAAAACCATCAGTGTTGAGAGATATAAAAGCAAGCATCCATCTTTATTAAAGTCCCTGGTTTATGTTAGAAGACCTCAATCCTCCTTGGATTGTAAACTGGTCCTGAAAATAAACAGATGTTGGAGAGGAATAAAAAGAAATCCTGAAATTAATCACTGGAACCTCCATATCTCTCTCTCTCACACACAGTGCATGCACTAAAATGCTCATGATAATCCATAGTTACACAAACACATACTGCATACTGCAAAAACTGAATGTGCGTTTGTGTTTTATTGTATGTATTTTTTTAATTTTGTGATATAAACATTTAGCAGCTACATATTATAACAGAAATTAAGTTAAGTAAATGATTATCATTTCTAATTGGCAGCATCTTGCTTTATAATGATGGGGGTCATGATGTGTCTACCATTTTATTTGGAACTAAACCACACGGTGCACACATGGTGCACTTAAACTCAGAAAATGACAAAAACGCACACATACTCATACAACCACACATGTGCAGGCACTCTATAAGTGTTTGATCCTTTGATAAAGAGAGTGAAAAAGATCCTGAAGCCCACCGTCATTAAATCTGTGTTGGTTTATTTGTGTAAGACACTGGGGCTCAGGAGGAGAGCTGAGCCTGTACAGGGGTGGTCCACAGTCAATTTATTCACTGTTCGCTAGCGGCTGATCTCTGGAATTCACTTTCTGCACAGCGACAGAAGGTTGGCGGTTGTAGAAAGTGAATATAGAAAGTCTGTGAGCATATGAGTATAAGTGAGGGATTCTACTTTGTGAGGATAATGTTGACTTTGCGGCGTGTTTGTGTGCCCAAAAGGTGTGGTGTGTCAAGGAGTCTGTTAATATGTTTTAGGAGAAATTAACGTCTCTAAACTATTTAAACTGGTGAGGCAACTAGTTTTTGCATGTGTGGAATAGGGGGTGGGGACGTAGTAAAGCAGCACAACTTGTCGAGGGTACATGGCATGGAGCATCGTCTCGAGGGCTTACTGTGGGGGAGCGTTTAAAAGCAGCTGTTTTTTGGCTGCACTAAATGGAGACGTTGTCCTGTGCCATACCACCCTTTGGATTCTTGACGCCCCCTCCCTTTCCCTTGCCAATACTTCCCTAAATCCGCTTCACTTTCCCTCCCCATACACGGCACAGAGAAGGGGTCAGGAGTAGTGGTGAGAGCGTGGTGGGGGGTGCAGCCATCTAAACTGAAGCCATCATCAGCCACTCTCCCTCACCCCCACATACCAACCTCCCAGCTCCCCTTTTCCTGCCTGCTGTGGCCCTAGACAGGATCTCATCTCACACAACTGGCCTGGGCTCCCTCTAAAGTGTCAAAGTGGGTCTTAATTTAAAAGCCCCTGGGCCCATTGCAAACTATTCAGCTATGCTTACCACTCAATTATCTTCCTGTCCCTTTTTTCTTCCACTAAAGCCCCCTCTGAAAAACATTCAAGAGCGCTTTGTTGTGGGTCAACCATGGTTTCAGTTTCCCAGTGCCCTTGTCCTTCAAGACCAAATTCAAACATACCAGACTCTTGTGACAAAAGATAGGGATTTCAGATTAATTTATAGAGGGGATAGTCTATGTGACAGCAATGCTCCTGTTTCCTGGGATGCTGAAGTGATGTCAGTGCTCTCTGACTCTGTGTTTCTCACAGTATTTGACAGCCCCTCTGGTAGCTATTAGTTTGGTTAAGGATTGCCTTTTCTCTTTTAGTGGTCAGTCAGAAACAAATAATGTGCTTGCCCTCCAGTATTTGCCGAAAAGGCCCTGTGAGACCTTGAAGCTTGGAAACGTTTACGAACACTCAGAACCACAGGAAACATCCAGAGGAAAACGTTCTCTCCCCCTCCCATCCTCAGCTCTGTATCGGCAATGGATTTGGGACCTTGAGAGCTTGAGAAAGGTCAAAGGTGAGTAAGAGAAAAGCACAGATGACTCTCAGATGGATTAGCACTAAGTGATCCAGACTCTCTCACACAACCACAACACCTAAAAGGTCATTTTCACGAGACACCAAACATCAGTCTGTTTCAGCAATTTCAACCAACGGCTAGAAAGATGGCACACAGTACTTCAAATGTTCACATTGAAATCAACTTTATTACATATCTTACTCTTAACCAGTAACCATTCTGTTTGAGAAAGAAAGCTTCTGAAACCAGTGCCCCTGTGGAATTCCTGAAGAAAATATGTATTGCGTGCTAAGTTACATCTGTTCTTTTCTTGTTTTATTTTTGAAAGCACTCTATAAATAAAGTTGGCCTTATTGTTACTATTATAGAAATAAACTGGATTAGTGTAGTGCATGTTGTATTATGACTGTCAGATTGCATGCAGCTGATTATTCAAACTGCCCTGGAAAACATTATCAGTAAATTAGTGGAGCATAAACTCTTTGACAAATTATGAATCCTCACGCAGAGGTGGGCGAGCTATCATCAATCTTGAGTACGTGTGAGAATAGAGTCAGGTGGCTTAACACTCTTAAACTTAAATTAACTGCGATCCATCATCTCCAGTATCTCACTCTTCCAGGAAAAGGACATGATAAGAGAGAGGCTGCTTATCAAAAACCAAACACTGTACCCATTTGTACCTTTCAAAAATGACCAAGCAAAGGTTTAAATTCCACGCAGAGTTGGATTTCTCTCAAGGTGAATAAAACTCCCTCGCTGTGGCCTACAGTAATGAATGACTCTGTTATCTACTATCTGTAAGCATGAGAAATTATTACTGTGGATACTTTGTGATATTAGACTATTGTATGTGAGCTTAAAAAAAGGAAACTCTTTTGAACTGGGCCTTATGCAAATTCTCTGCAATCCAAGTCATGTGTATTATACCTATTTTTTTTTAACCACAATCTATGCTATTTAGGTTTAAAAAAATACTATGAAATGTTCACAGTGATTAGTGCTTACCTCTCACCAATTACATTGGTTTTATGGAGACACTGAAGCGTTTTACAGTTACAAGGAACTTTAAAAGAAAAACAAGTTATTGCCAGTCTTAAAGATATGCCGGTCGACGGTGAAGAGAGGCTAATTGAAACCACTCATCTCAACTACGCTGCACAACCTTTTCTCAGTGCATACAAGCCTTCAGTCACCGCTCTCGCTACGCTCAGTCTCAATGCCTGGAGACTTTCCAAGCACCCAACACATATTTCGCTTCATTGTTTTACAACCTGCCTGCGCATTCAAGAGGTAATTTACACAGTTTCATGTCCTTGTACAGAATTATAACCTTTACAAATTTAACATATCTCTATACATAAAGGATGTTTTCTGCTATGGACTGCACACAGGATACATTCTTTGAATTCTGTGACAAATATGTCACTGTGTTTCAATTTATGACTTTTACTGATACAGTAATCCCAAAGTGGTGACACACTCATTTCATTTGGCGAGGGTTACAACTAACAATTATTTTCATTACATTACATTACCTGCTGATTATTTTCTCAAGTAAGTGTTTAGTTTATAAAATAGAAAAGTGCCACGACAATTTCTCAAACCCAGGATTACAGTACGTCTTCACTTGCATGGCTTGTCAGAGTAATAGTCCAAAACCCAAAGATTTTCAATTTACGGTCACATATGACAAAGAAAAGCAACAAATCCAAGTATTCTGAAAAGCTGGTACCGGCACATGTTTGGTATTTTAGCTTGAAAATTGAAAAATTACTCGAGGTTGTATGTATTTTGAGTTGTATGTATGAAATACAGATTTTTTTTTAGTATTCATTCTCCTTTGCCAGGCTTTCCCTTTGCTATGAAGCTGACTTCCTGTGGCTTATTCTCCATTGCTGCCTGAGGAAAAGGACTGACTTGAGACACATTGCAGCATGTGCCTTAAAGACAGAAGTGTTATGCAGCTTTCTAATATTATTTTTGCATTGCTAAGCATGAATAAATGTGCATTAGGGTGGTTTCTCTCTCTCACAACTAAAAAGAAAAGATCAGTTCTGTTTCAGACAAGTGGGATCAGAAGTAGGACACTTTGAGCTGCAGTGTGAACATTGCCTCAGTCATAGTCCTCCAGCTCCCCCTCTCTCCTGTCAAGCACTTTCCCTTGCTCTCCCATTTTTCGACTCTCTTGTTCCTCTCAGACCTCCCCTCTTGCACGCCCACTTTTCTCCCTCTTGCGCTCCCCTCCATACTTTTCTTCCTCCTCGTCCAAATCTTTCCCCCCTTTTGCTTTCCACCCACTTCTCTAATGAGACACACTCATACTATCTCTCTAAAATCCCCATATCTCTTTATCAAGCACTCTTCCCTTTTCTCATTGTTCTCCATCCTGTGTTTTTCTCTCAGTCTATCCTCTCTTTACCTCTTCCAAAGCTCTCACATGTGGATTTGATTGTTGGAGCTAATGCAGCACATACAGCTAAAGGCTGGAGGGTGGGGTGTGGGGGCATGTTTGATAGAAATCCCTTGCACCAACTCACTTTCCCAGCATGATTTGGTAAGCAAGACCAACCTGGCTACCATCTCTGTTTTTCCTCTTACAATACCTGATGTGTTTTTAGTGTCTTCATTAAGGATTTAATATAATGAATATCACGGAACAGTTTGATCAGAACACCCCGAGGTTGAGTTCATCAGTGTGAGCTTTCATCTTGTTTATCTTTGCCATCTAATGGTGAAATGGATGTCTGCCAAGAGAGTGTGAGACAATCTATTAAAATATTCAATTAATTTGTTGTTTTTTGGATGTCAGTGCATGAGCAAATGGTATTTAGTGAAGTTAATGCAAATTCAATTCATGTCAAGCCAGGCAGCTCTATGGTGAAGAGGGTTGTAATGTGTATTTCTTCACAGTTGTCTGGGGGTGGAAGAACTAAAAGCAGCTATAGCAGTGTGGAAACAGACATGCATTCAAAATGCCACAAAAGAATAGAAGTATTAGCAGTAAAATGTACTTACAAATAAAAGTACTCAATTTACAGAGTGGTCCCTTTCAGCGTGTTTCGTTACATATTTGATCACTATTCCCTATACCTCAACATGTAAGTATTTTAGTGTTAATGCTGGTCAAGGTATTCCTGAATTTAACTACTTTATATGATGATCATATTATGTTTGTATGTATGTTTATGTTTACACTCAAAATTAATCTCAATCCTAACAAGGGGTTGCTATTTAAGGATTAAGAAAAATGCCACCTTATTATCTTGAAAAAGAAAAAAATAATCAAGAAGCCAGTTTAAAAAAAACTAAGAAGTCAGTTAAACAAGCAGAATTATCTCACCACAGTAGCAGATTTTATTTGTTATATGTTTTAAGATTTTGAGGACTTGGTAATAGAAAAGGCAAAGATTTTTGCAGTTTATATTTTAAGTGTTAATCTACAAAATAGGCTGTTAAATAAAAAGGAGAATATTTCCCTCTGAAAAGTACCTCAAATTTTACTTCAGTACAGTACTTGAAAATGTAAATGTATACAACACAAGTACCTCAAATGTCACTTCAGTACAGTACTTGAGTAAATGTATATAGTTATATATATAGTTACATATATAGTTCCACTTTTCCTTCAGTTTACTGCTACAATAAAAATATTGGACATACACAGCGAGCAAGAGTTTCAACACCTTAAAATATGGATATATATTAATATATACTGTACATCACTGTGTCCAGGGATTTTAAATTATGAATGCATGGAGAAAACTAAAGCTTGTTATTTTCTTCATTTCCAGTTTATTTTTATTCTAAAACTAAGCTGTTCTTGTATGCATCCAAAGAAGCAAATATGCAGGGTGTAGCACTGAGGCTACAGAACTGTACTGGTCATTTAATGTGTAAATCATTTTGAGAAAAAATGAATAATTATGAGAGAATCATTCGCTCTCCTAACTGAAAGACAGAGATCCCAGTGGTATCTCTAAAGGGACTTTTGATGGGCAACCACGGGTGTTTCAACATAACGCTCAGGATTCAGTTAGCGCTGAAATTAAAATTTGAAGCGATGTAATGTCCACTTCACTGAAATCACAATTTACTTTTTAATAAAGAACACATCATCTCATGAAGCAATTAAAATATGCTTGCAGCTACAGGCAGAGGAATTCAGAAATATCTTCTACAGACAGATCCTCTGGTTACATATTTCCACGGGTTCAAATCATAAGTTAAATAAAAGAGACAAAATAAAAGAAAGTTCAGAGTTGATCAGAGGTGAAGCATTTGCTACAGCAGATAAATGAGAAGCAGCAAATTGAGCGTGCACCATAGGAGCATTTCTGTCTTCTGATTCACTCATTACATTTCAGCCGCCTCCTTCCTTTGCTTTTGTTCTTCATTGGAATTTTTCTGAAGGGGAGAGAAACTAATCATTTGGTTTGGGTCCTGAGCAGAATTGTTTGCAGGGACTTTTCCCACACCACAAAATACTGCAAGATGTTTTACATTGTCATCACCTTAGGATGGCACTCCCAAACCCCAATGACTGCGCCTTTCTTGCATGTGATACTAATTAGCACTGGTACTTGTGCTAATATCACTTCAAGTAACTGGCATGATTTAAACCAAAGAAGTTGCCCGCTCTGACTAAATTGCCCAGTCATTATGCCAGGAAAGACTGGCTCACATCTACAAATATGTGGCGCTGCTCTCACACTGTCAACCAACAACCCCCACACCCCCAAGCATACGTACAAGGTGCTTCTCTTTTCTTCTTTCCATTTCTGCATACTTAGCAAAGAAAGTTAGTTTCATAACGTAAACATTTCACTTTGCTTTTCTTCACTGAAAGGGCCGTTTAGGACATAAGATTGACGGGGAACCTTTGGGTGCTCTTAGCAGGATGTGGTTTGCTGTTAGCTGGCTCAGGTAAACCATTTATTCCCATTAGTGCTGATGGTGGAATAGTACTTTATTCTTCTTTTACCTGCCATGGCTGCCAGATGTAGGTCTGTAGCACTCTGCAACTACAATTCTGACAGCAAAGTCAAAGGCATAGCCCCAAGTCTGGAAAACAGCCGCTAATTGGCTGAGCTCACTAGCATGTTTTCGGGTGCAGTTCTCATGTCTTTAGAAAGGCAGAAGCGACTTATCTTGTGAAAAACATGACTTTGTCAGCCTTTGTGTATTTCAAATGCTGACAGGGTGAATTCTTTGGATGAGGACAACAATCCCTGGAGCTTTTGTTTATGCAGTGCAGAGCCCCACATCACTTCCTTTTAGAGGAGTGAACATATGTGGTTTTCAACTTGTGAACATGACTAGTGAAGCAACATAAATATAAAGCATGTAAGCATCAATTATGTAAGATGCAAAACCTACAGTAACAAGACCGGTTAGCCACATGGAGATTTATCAGGGAATGACTTAAACGTAAAAACTTTCTCAGAGGCAGTTTGAGGTTGTTGTTTGTTTCTCTCACTGGAAAATTGCAAAGTGACAGTTTTAAGACCAGATACTTAAGCTTCCCTCTTAGAGTTTAATTAATTTTGTGTTTATCTGGGTGTTTACGCCAGTACCAGCCATGCTAAATCTTGTGGATGTATTCATGTAGGTGGCGGGGGCAGTTTTCCAATCTTGTCTGGCTCCAAAATTCTCACAACATGTGCCTCACACATTTCAGTCTTTAAATCTAAATGCTGTTGTGTCCTGCACACTATAACTGTACCGATAGCAATTAACTCATCTCCACAAGGGAAATAACAGAACTGGCAAGACTTGAGAGCACCGTGGTGCTATGCGAAGCCCTTAAATGCATCACGTCCCATTTACGGAAAAGTAAAAAAGGAGGAAATAATCACCTAAAGATGTGTGACGAACCAGCAAAGCCTTACAGGCTGCATTGTATTACTGCAATGAGGAAAAAAGAATTAAGATTGAGATGAAAAGATGGAATATAATGGCTCTACTCTATGATTGCACAGTCGTCTAGTCTAGTATGTGCCTGGACATCATTGGGGCCGGACATTCAGGGATAGCAGATCCACCCGTCAAGTGGGGGACAGAGAGGGGATGAATGGGATTGATTACACCATAACATCAGATATAACAAACCACTAATCTGATGGTCTATCTGCAGTCGTACATCTTCATCTATCATCCGCCCTCCTGTCCGTCACCACCGTGGCTCAGGGGCAGCCCAGGAGCCAGACAGGGTAAACTCCTGTTTGCACGTGCATGACTCAGCGCCTGCGCATCCATCAACCTGTCTATCTCTGTTCACTACCCAAAAAAAAAAAAAATGTGACTCCCTGCTTTCTAAAGAAATACTGAAGATGTCTGGGATGATACATTTTATTTAACCTTCAAAACAAAATATAAAGCTGAAAGTAGTGTTCTTTTTTCCAAGCTGGATCAATTTCAGCTCCCTGTGCACATGTGTTTCCTTCTTTGTGGACATTTTTTGGCTTTTTGCTACTCTGCCAGCATATGCTTTGTATCAGAATGTATGTGATCCAATTCATAAGCCTGTATTTTGTCCCATTATCTGGTTTGCTAATTACCTCAATCTTGTCACTTAAATGTAATTATGGACATCACGTTATGTTTTCGATGGAAATACATTTGGTGCACAAGGCTGGGAGGGATCCTTCGGCTTGGCATGGCTTCCATCGACAGAAAACAAAAACATGCTCTAAAAATGGATGGCGGAGTTTCTTATGTTTTTGATCATAACAACAGGGACAAGGATTTTGATATCTGTATTAAGCAGAAATCCACATATAACAGGCCACATACAGTAACCATGCACCATAAGTGCTGCTAAAAGGTGCATGATGGAAAGCTTGAAGTTATCCCCCAAGTGGAAATGAAAACCAGAGTTTTGTGGGGCTGAGTAACGGAGACTTTATTTCCTTAGCAGATGGCTACTTTCTTTACCACCAATTTAACGTGTTCTTAAAAAGGTTTTCGTGGTGGTCAGGGAGGAGGAGGAGGCCTTCTAGCTGTTATCACAAGCTGCAGTGAGACATCATCTCCTTCAGAGACACTGGTCCATCAAACTCTGAGGCAATTACACTGAGAGCACAAAGGTCAGAGAGTAAGGGGGGGCAGGAATGAGCTTGCCGGATCAGCTTATCGGATGGCCAGAAACCCAGGAACAGCTGAGGAAACTAGTGGCACTTTTCTCAGAAGTCAAGAGAGTTCAATGCATTGAGGGAGACCAAAGGTCATGAATTGGAGTTTTATTTCACAGATTTCTTTATCAGGGATGATTTAAATTTTTCAGAGAAGTCAGGAGGGTGTGAGTGGATGAGAATATTTTTAAAGACACAGTGTTGTACTATGAAATTGTGCTGTACATGCTCCAATAAGATGAATCAGCAGGATTTTCAAGGACAGTTATGGATAGTTTGATTCAAGCAAACAATTGAACTATTCCTTTAAGTATATAAGTCATTACTGGTTAGCTTAGCATAAAGACTAGAAACAGTGGAAATAACTAGCTTTAATGACACTCACCAGTATTTGTTTAAAGCAACGTACAATAACTATTTTGTCTTCAGAGACCATGTCACCTTTAGGTTTTACTATACACAACAGATTCTTCCAGTTTCTGATTTATAGTAAGCCTGAATGTCAAAAACATAACCCAATTTTTATTAACATATATGGCAAAAGAGGATAAAAAGAGGATATCTGATGGCACTGCACTACTGTTGAAATGTGGGTAAGCAAACAGCGAGACAGGAATATCAAGTTTCAGCTTGCTGACAAATGTCTTCACTCAGTTCAATAATACATGAGTGATGGCTTATAGCGAGCACCCCTCCAAAAAGGCAGAACTGTGAAGTAAATATTTTATGAATGTCAAAGCTCAACTCTGCTTTTGTAGTCATTCACATGCATACAGAGCTCATATGCTGAGTAACACATATTAAAAATAACTCTTAGAGCTTCAAGCCGACACTCCTGGTCACTGCAAGCTTTGATCCATGTCTCTGTGGGTTTATCATTGTTGCCACATGGTCTGGGCTCGATACGTCAGCCTATCAGCAAATTTGGGTTCATTGTCAACTGCAGATTTTCGCTGCAGCAGGTATGGGTCTACAAGAAAGGTTCAGGAGTTTAACGAGCGCGGTTGACAGAAAGCCCTGGGTAATAAACCACCAGCTGGTTACCTTACGATGGCTGACACAAAGTCCAAAAGGCCTATCGGGGTCCTGGGTTTCATTGGGATGGTGAACGACACAGTGGAAATGCAGCCAGTGAAACGCTCAGGACCGCCACACCACCTGAGCAGCAAGACCCATGAAATGTTTCTCAACAGCATGGTTCATATCTCATTCATTTTCTCCTGCCCATTTTTTATGTAAATTTTTATAGCACTAGATTCTTTTGCTCTTCTTACGTGAAAGATGATTTGAAACACGCCATTCTTGTAAAAGTGCTCTGCATCAAACCAAACTGTATTTCTGTCCCTTTGAAGATATGATCCTCTCCATCTGCAACCAAGTAATTCTGAAAGTCTGTCTTCACCCATTCACTTCGTCTGCAGTTGATAATACCAGAAGAGAGCTCGAGACTCAGAGTCTAAACAAGCTTTGTACATATCTTGCCAGCACATAATGCATGGAATGATCTCCATCTACTAAATGTGCACATTTATCCTGCTGAAATGGCCAAAAATGTGGCGGCCTGTACTCATTAACAGAAATGCTACAGGGAAGGAACTGTGTTTATTTTGACTCAAGCAAAACAATCTCCAGCTCCATTCCATTCTCCCGCCAGATTAATTGGGATAATTGACTTTAGTTTGCAACACAAGGTATAGGGCAGACTCTTTGACACCGCCAGCCTGGCAGCCAGGAGCAATTGGAGCGCCACGTAGCAATTGCTGTGACGAGACAACGAGGCGAGCACTCTGGGTAATTTAACACAGTTTAGAAGGTCCACATGTCTGATCAAATTAGTCATAGCGGGGTAAGATTCTTGCCTTTTGTGCATAACCTAGATTTAAGGAACTTCCCATAAAGCACTCCGAAGATTGCAAGAAAAATATTTCTTACATACTTGCCTTCACTGTTCGGCTGTGGGCGCTTTCGATGAGAAGATATGTCAGCTATGTGGCAGGGTCTCCGTCAACGACTCAGCACTTCCTTTAAAACAGTTTCTTTGCTAGAGTGTCAATCTATCACCAAAGTGTTGGGCTTACAGGACCCCTGATGACATATATGAGACACCCAAGAGATCCTCTAGCCATTTCTGACTTATGACCTCATCCCTCAGAGTCCTGTCATTGGCTCACACAAGCCCTGACCCCAGCTGCCCGGGCATACTGGCATACACTACGAGGAAGTGGAAATTGCCTCTTAATACTGTCAGTGTTTCAACACTTTCACAAAGCACTGTGATGAAAACACCCTCACCTTCATTACTCCGCATATTAAGAAGACAAAGAAGTTATGATGGAGCTAGAGAAGGTTTTACCTCACCCAATGGGGCACTTAGAACTGAAATTATGCAATGTATTAAAATATTAGCACATTTAGCTGCAGAACAATGGTGTTAACTCAATGATGGAGACATTATTATTCAAAGCACATTATTGCTCTGACTTTAAAAGACCACATGCTTGTGTATGCCATATTCTGTTATTTCTTTCAACTAATCACTTTTCTCTTATGAAGTACTTGATGGCACTCTTTACTGCTCTTATACTCCACTCTACACTTTAGAATATGTTGTAAAGGAATACAGCCTTTGCGGTATTAAGGACATAACATCTTCAGTATAATTAAGAGAAAATGCTTAGAGGTAATCAAGTTCCCTCACTATTTTTTCCCTCAGCCATCTGGTAGCTATTGAACGCTGTTGTGGATACTTTGAAAAAGAGCCCATAGCTTACTCATTATACAACACAACAGTCACATTTCCTCGCTCTCGCCCTCTGCTCCTGTTTCTTTCTGATTGTCTCTTACCCTCTCTCTCCCTCTCTCTCTTTCAGCCCGTCTCTCTCGCCAGACCAATCAGTTAAGGAGACACATGACTTAACGAGATAATTGGTCTAATGTCTCTAGGGTACAATGAAAAATGCCACAGTACGGCATGCTATCGTGGTTAAGTTTCAACCCAAAGTCAAATTATGCTACAAGGCATTGTTGGATGTTATGAATTTTGGGTTTGTCGTACACTGTGCTTTAAGTATCCTAGCTTTTGTACTCTCCTCTGAATTTAAATAAAATAGAAAAACTTGAGTTCACGGCATTATGAATGGTGGCATTTGTCAGTGGAATCAACTGAAGCATTTTTAACTGGCCAATTTCCATAATTATGGCAACACTTGAAACAAAATGCTCCTGCCACTGTGGGGGATCCTGATTTCTGGTATGCGACCTTGTGGTTGACATGGTACCACAAAAGTAGTGATCCCTTTCCATCCCTCTACAATTTTCCATCCAAGTCCATTTGTTTTTCATTTGGAGTAACAAAACTGTTCACCCTTTTCCTTCTGTGAAAACATGGCATCCCAGAAGGCTTTGCGGGAAGTATCAATCACTGGAAGGTTGTATTGTGATTACCTCAACGCACCGTATCAGACCTGCTCTCTAAAAAGAAAACACCGGACACCAGAGTTATGGCACCAGAGATAACACGCAATGTTGCAAAGCTCAATCTACAAACCTTATCTGTGACAGGATAGAGAGCATACATATTTGTGCAGCTACAGTATATCCGACATAGCATGTACATGATTGTAGATAAATGAGTGAGGATAATGCAGAGGACCATGTCGGCAGATACAGTACCTCTGAATGAAACATGAGCCCTTTTGTCTGAGGAAACACACTGTGGAAACACTGTCAGTGTCTGAATCAGCCAGTGAGAGTGTGGGAGAATGAAATCATTAGTTTGATGAGAGGTTTTTATTGTTCTAGTACAGACAATGTTTCTACACTTAAGAAAAGCTTAGGAGAGATTGTAAAACTGATTGAGAGAAATATAGCACATACTTAAGGTATTTTATTGTTGTAAGATCTAAGAATTTGGATTAACTAAAAAGTTTTTTTTTTTTTTTTGCAAATCATACCATTAATTTCATGTTACAATTTCAGTCTGCTTAAGTGCTCAACAAGAACAAGAATGATTTTGATGACAGATGTTAAATAATTGAATTTCTTCCTGATTACGGTGACTCTGGTAACTCCATCGGACTGCTTCCATTAAACTGATGACAGAAAAGGAACTCTCCCTACTCTCACAGACTGGTCTGGGAATGGCATGCATGTACAATGAATTAAAATAAATTGCTAAAAAGTATGTAATCATTTTAGCCATCATGGGATGCCGCGGACTCTCCATTACCGGCAGTTTTGACAACATATTACTTTCTTCTGTTTCAGTCGTTTAAGCAGAGGATTTATTAAGACTAAACTGAGAGGTCTTTTTCAGGTCAGACTGATTAGATTTCAGCGACAGAGAAATAAAAACACAAGTCTTTAAAACCAACTGTGTAAAAAAAAGTTGTGATCCTTTGATCTGAGGGTCAGAGGTCAGACTTGGGTTGCAGACATAAAGTAGATGACAATCAGAGAATTATTTGTGTTTTTATTTTGCCATTTATGCTGACGGGGTGAGGATACTCTTTCTTAAGTTGGCCTTGTCAAATAAATGAACAATAAAGCCATGGAATAAAATGTATTAATTTATTCTTCTAACTAAACTAAATACTGGAATCCATCAAAAAGATATATCTACCATAGTACATGTGAAGAAAATATAGGCTTAGAAAATGATATATCCAATTGAACAAATGCAGTAACCAGAACCAGCCAGGGCGCCAGAGGGAAATAGTTAACAATGACAAATTAACTGACCATCAGGAATTATTTTTCTACTGTATGTTCCCAGGATATAGATTTCCTCAGGAGCATGTTTAACTCCATTTATTTTACAAAGTTATAATTGTAGGTGTCTCAAACCATTGTTCATTTCCATTTTATTAGCTGACACGGTGCGTTTGATAAAGCTGGAATTTCCTCAAAGAACAGGAGCATGTTACATATTAAAAAAAAAAAAAAAAAAAAAAAAGATGCAATATAACTGCCAACGCCAGAGCTATTATGTAGTTTAAACATTATCACTGAAACTGTCATGGAGCTAACCACAAAAACAAAGTCAGATAGATGTTATTCTGTGTCCTATCGTGTAGAGGGATCTTTAATTTTTTTTCATTTCCATCTCATTTCATCTCCATTCACCTGGGTCAAGTGGTATTTCAGTGTGTTTTAATCTGCTTCAAGTACCAGCTGGATGGAGTTCCCTACATCAGGACTGTTTGTTGTGCTACTTGAGGCAAACATCTGGTACACGACACTGACTGAATGAAATACAAATTATTGTTTGTTGTACAATTTCTCTTGTACAGTTTTTTTTAAATATCATTATTATTATCATTTTTTTATTCAATTATGAGAATAAAATACAGTGTACTGCTAAACAAAAGAGTATTCTACTAGATCCTAAAAGAACTGAATAGTTATGTAACTGTTTACACTACAGACTGGAGTACTGAGTCGATAAACCCATAGAGATATGCTTTTATTTTTCGGCAATATAAAAATATTGTTGGTGTATACTCACAATATCAAAGATTCACTGACAAGGCTGCCTCTTGTTACATTCTTGTCTCTCCTGTCATACATTCCTTCCAAACCTTTCGAAACCTTCCAAACAATTCGCTATCACTAACTTCCTTATTCTGTCAGAAGTTGTCAAAGGAGGGCAGAAAATGGACTGCAATGGTGAGAATTTCCTGTTGATGTCTCTAATATTTCCCTTTGTTTTCCCTCTTTTATGACACGTCTCATCCATTACCATAATAGTAGCTCACTGCCACAACAAACTAAAATTACCTACTTCAGGGCCTTAGAGGGTGGTGCAAGGACAAAAAGGTTAAGTTTATTTAAACCCGATGAAAATCTTGTGGCTTTACTTGCCGAGGGCAGTTTACATTAGTATCATATTGTACAAAAACAAGTTAACTGCTGACCAGGTTTCCCCTCCTAAGTGGGGAACATTGTTATGGCCTTACAAGTCTCTTCCATTTATACAGCTGTGGGTTTACAAGAAAAGTTCAGGCTACATTAACTCTGTAATGAGATAATGTAGCACCTAGGAATTCAATAACAATCCCCTGGTTCTCCGTAAATGTCAAATCACAAACTAGTGAAACTTCTCTGAATTTAAATGTGCACCTTAAACTTTAAATCTTTGTGTATACTCTCCTGTATCCTGTATATGTGCACAAATTAATATAAAATAGAAAGCCATTAAAAATAATGCTAAAAAAATAAATAAAATAAGTAACCGCAAGTAATTGTTCACACTAAAATAACACAACATAAGCTAACTAGCTAGATGGCTACCAGATGCAACAACTATGAAGCAGCCATCTAATCCTCTTCTAAAAAGGTTAAACATAAATCACCATAAAATTATTCTACACTGGTAGCATGTAGCTGAAGGTTTACCTCATTATCCTCATTTCATCCACTATTCCAGTAACAATATGAAAGTGCCTGTCTGAACTCATTTGCAACCTGCAATTAGACTACAGACTTAAATATGCTCTGGTGAAATTCCTATTTGTGTTATTTTTAAAAAGATTATTTATTCAAAGGGGTATTGACCAAGGTTTGTGGATTATCAGCATTAAATAACTAACTAACTTAATTTTATTAGTTTCAGTCATGAAAACTGAAAAGAATAAAGGAGTATCATTAAATTGCCATTTGATGGTGTGATTTATCAATTCATTTCTATGCCAATGACACCACCTGTCGTAATTAATCATTAAAATTGTGAAATCTAGTTTCAGTGGTCAACTTTAGCAACTTTGGTCATGATCTTGTTTTTTTTTTACTTAGCTCTTGCCACCTTTCTGTCTCTGTGTCTCTCTGTTTATCTGTCTCCGTCTCCCTCAAATGCCTCCAGAGTAACACAGACTAAGGTGACGCCTGTGGTAGCTGAGATACGGCAGAGCTAATGGATTTGTCCCAGGCATCTGAGAGACAACAGAGCCCAGCCTCAGAGGGGACGAAACACAAAGGCAAAGAGTTTAAACGCCTCTCTCTTTCATCTTCATTTGGCCTTAAAAGAGACAAAAAAGAAAAGTGAGGGAGCAACGTTTCACATCTCACCTCATCTACACCACAGCTTCCATCCATCATCCGTGGCAGCCTAAATCCCCATCCTTTCATTCCCCTAAAGGAGGGGAGTTTGTAATGAGGAGGGGTTTGTAAAAAAGAAAAAAGTTATTTTTATTTCGTCTCCCAGGGAAAAGCTTTAAGGCAACTTGCTACATTCCATTTGAATTACATAATTTATCTGATTTTCTATGAAACCTCAAACAGCCTTTGTGACACATAGCCATGTGCTCCATTTCACTGCCGTTTCAAGTATAGAGCCAGCTCAGTGTTGGGATTTATAAAAACATAGGGGACGATACATGAACTTGAATCCCCAGATTCAAGTCAGGTTTCAGAACCAAGGCCACTCACAAGAAGGTGAAGAATGGCAAGGGGAGCTCACGAAATAACTTGTAAAATTGGCTCTTATTTTAAAAATGTCAATATAATATTACTATTATTGCTAAAACCAAACTAAATAGACATGTCCATAAAAACAGATGCTTGAACTAAAAACTGAACTCTTGAGGACACTCAACTTCAATTACAGTTATGCTTTATGATTAAAGACATGAGATTTAGCTGGGATGGGGAGGTGTCTTGTTGAAAACCAGATGCCCAGCAAGGATTCTTTCTTTCTTTCTTTCTTTCTTTCTTTCTTTCTTTCTTTCTTTCTTCCTTTCTTTTTTCTTTACATTTTTAGCTCACAAAAACAGGAAAGTGTGAGGGTTTGTAACATGCCCACGACTAGACCAACTCTTTGTCCTTGAAAACCATAAAAATCTACCTCTTGCAGTTCTTTTGTTACTGTGCTGAGTTCATTAAAGTTCAAGTATGTGTTGTAAACTTGCCAAAAACAAAGATGACTAATGAATCCAACAATGCCAAGGGATACAATATGCTGTAATTCGGTCTATGAACAGTAACACTTGTTCTATGGTACCAAGGCACTATGCTTACAAGATCATATCTCAGATTACCACACTGGAAATCCTTGAAATGTGATTGTATTCTATCCGCTGTGGTACAATATTGAACCATGCATGACCTTTAATTTCAAAATCAAAGTGGGTCAGAGTGGTTAACTATGTTCAAACACATAAATATAGGGGATTAGGGTGCCGTTATTGCTTATTGAATAATGAGTTGCACAAGTGTAATGCATTCCTGAGCAGACATTATTGATTTGCTGTTAGTCTCAAATCCATCCATAATTCATATTTAAGCTGCAGGCTCTTCCTTGATAGCTGAGAAAATCCCTTTAAGGCGTGAGCAGGGAGGCGTCAGGAGACTCGTGAAGCTGTAAGTGAAAACTGAAGCGACAGGAAATGAAAAGGGGAGAGAAGTAGCCAATCACCCAACATTCCTACCAACGTGTACCAGGGGGTCGCAAGGTCAAAGGTGAGAGGCTATGGTGAGCACAGCTGTGTGTCATGAGGAGTGTACAAAGCCGCCCTAGCGTGACCCCCAAAGTCACCACTTCCACCGGGAGTTACACATAACACATCTGGGCCTGATTCCCCATAGCAGCCAGGTATCATGGCTGAACAGAGGGACTCCTTCTCTCTTGTTTGTTTGTCATTTATTAACCTCATCCCAACCTTGCTGTGCCCTCCTCATTAGAGCTGTGATTGACAACTCAAAATGCCAAACTCACCCTGACATCCTGCACCAAAAAACTATTCTGGTAAAACCTTGTTTTCAAAATGAAGTAAAAAACGATTTAAAGAAGCATTATAATGACTGAATGTTAAATATAATGGATTACATGAATCTATATTGAGTGTCTGGGTATTGTTTGTTGGACTGTTAAAGTCAAATGCAATTAACCTACACTTTTACCAGGAAGTGCAGCCTCCAAAGGAAAGTCATCTATCTTTATTTGCCTTTGCAGTCTCCCTACCAATGTACTCTATATATGAGGTTTTGCTGGCACTGTACCACAGTGTTGGGCTGTGTTATACACCAATGCTACCAAGACAGAATTAGTATTGTATTTCTGATTGATTCTTGATTTTTGTTCTTAGTGTGAAACCGTTACCAATTTGACGAACCAATCAAAGCCTGTTTGGCTTTGCGAGACGCGACACAAAAGACTGATAACATCTGACAAGAGATCCAACGCATGATGGATTGGCAAGGCTCTCATTTTTCAGATGAGATGCCCTCCAGTCTAATGACTTTTGACCCATGGTCACCGCTTGGATTGTGCGTGTGTTTGCATGTGTGTGCATTTTAGAGAAATGTTGATTTTTTTTTTTTTCTTTTTCCTTGCTACACGCGCTTGTTTGCTTTTTTGCATGTGTCCAAATGTGTGTCTCAGTATGTGCCTGCATGCCAGCACGTGTAACAGATTTGAAGAAGTTAGTGTAACACCCCCCCACACACACACACACACCACCATCACCCTTCTCCTTCCTCATTAAATGCACATTCTTTATTTGGCTTGATGGTAGAGTGCCCGTCCAACTTTTATCCAGGAGAAGACTTGGGGTTTGAGAGAGGTAATGGGATACACCCAGAGAAGACGCCATAGTCCATCTGCCAGCACCAGTCAAACCAGTCTTGGTGGTTTTCCTGCCAGTCCATCAACATTTCAATTCATTTGCATTAATTTTCACAAATAAGCATGTTTGAATATGTATTCTGACATGTATGCAAATGTACTTACTGCAAGAGCATAAACATATGCACATATTTACACGGGGGCATGTTTCACAGTATTTATGTTTTTATTGCACGTGCGTATGCCAATGTGTAATTGTGTGTGTGTGTGTGTATGCGTCCACCACATCAGACCTCGCCCTCTCTCTCTGGCTGTGAATACAGAGCAAGCCAATTTAGCAATAGTCACATCTCCCCCTCTCCTCAGTGGCATTACCATAATATATTTTATTTATCAAACGGCCTGCCATGCATGTTCTCTCCCACCACCTGTTAGCGATGCACTCTCCATGCCACTGAATGCAAACGAGACCTTGGCCCCGCACGTAATTGAGCAACACGATGCATCTTCAAAGTGTGTGCAGCAGATGTCTCTCATCTCCCGAGACCTTATCTGAGAGGAATGGATAAATAAGACATAGGCGTAGAAATGCAGATGGAGGTAGTGATGAGGAGAGGAAGAAGGAGAGGAAAGGGTGAAGAAGAAAGAGATGATACTGATCCTTTACTGTCAGGCTGGGATAAGAAAGGGCAAGAGGAAACGATGTGACTGCCGGGAAGAGTGTGTGCGTGTGTGTGTGTGTGTGTGCCATGTGTTTTTGTGTGTCAAAGAGTGAAATAGAGTGAGAAATTGATGATTGAGCAGTCCTGAGTATATCCAATACTGTCCCAATTACACTGGACTTAGTTTTAAAATTAGCACTTTAAGTCTTATTTAAATTCCAAGTTGTACAGCACAGTTTTAATGATACAACTGTTACGGTTTGCAGTTAAAGTTAAATCCTGATTTTGTGTAGATCTAGTCAAAATCTCGCCTAGATTCTAGTCTGGGTCAATCTATGTCAGTATGTCAGCCAGACAAGCAGGGGTCCAAAGGTCAGGTTATGAAAAGAAATAGCGTGTATGACATGTTGTTGGACCATGATGGAAGGCAAACATGTTTAAACCTGATCCAAGTGGCCACTCAACGGCTGAGTGAAAAGCCAGCCGTCATAGACAGAGAAAGAGGAAGGCAGCCATAGTGTTGTGCTTGTTTGTTTACATGAAAAGTGAAACCAATAGAATGGAAAAAGAGAGCTAGTGATAGAAGTCCATGTTTATTTTCTTATCTCTGCATAGCTGGCCAATCACATGAAGAGGGCTGGATGTGATTTTCGACAAGTTAAAGAAATTGTCGGACATAGTCTGACCTCTAATTCCAATGTTGGAAAGGAGTGGAGGGAGGAAGTGTCCGAAAGTATTCTAGCATCGGACAAGCAGCTCTGATGAAGCATACTGACAAGCTTAACTGGATGACGCACCAAATCCAATGGAGTTTGCTCGGCTCTCAGCTGGAGTTTGCATGCAAGGGATCCAAAGAGATTGCACAGCTTTAAAGAAGATCTACAGACACATTTCCTCTAGTG
Source organism: Sciaenops ocellatus (assembly GCA_033000465.1). Lineage (NCBI taxonomy): Eukaryota > Metazoa > Chordata > Actinopteri > Sciaenidae > Sciaenops > Sciaenops ocellatus. The sequence goes on along the minus strand of CP136882.1, from coordinate 18,833,755 downwards.
GGTTCAAAACATTGATCACACTCACAAGTTTGCCCTTCATCACTCTCTAGACTTGATCTGCTCTTGTGAATCTCAGATCTGGACTTACTGAAGACATACCGATTACTACTCAGTAATGAGTCTTTTGTGCTCACTCAATAGTTTTGTCTTTCATGGACTCTTTCAGGAACAGTAGAACAGCACAAACTTTATAGAGTCACTGTGACTACTGTTGTCACCTTTTCCCACAATATCCTAAAATATTCAATTATCATTAGTTAATTACAATGTTGTCCATTAAACAAAGATCTTTTGATGGCTTATAAATGCTTTAATTCAAAAGTAAGCTTGCTTAGTTCTACTCGTCTGTTGTGTCAAATGTGATCCCGCAGAGTATTTGATAAAGATAAAATAAACAATCTATACTTTGAGTCTGCTTTTGGGAGTTATGTCTGCAATATTTGCTTTGTTTGATCAAACTTGTGGATCTTTTTTCACAAAGTAAATGTCATCTTTCTCCCATCCTCTCTGTGTTGCTTTGAAGAGATATTAAGGGCATGCTTATTCCTGGTGGTGATTCTTGACAGCATCTTGGAAGCTTGCTGATTGTGTGGAAGGGTAAATTAGCAATTATAAAGCTGGTTCACATCTTCTGAGCACGGATAGAGTAAGCAAAATCCCGCCATCTTCCGCCATCTCATTAACGTCCAGCTAGGGAGATGGAAACAAACACTGTCCGGGGGTTACCCTGAGTGAGAATCTATCAATGACATGCTCTCCCTCTCTCTCTGGATGGTGACGAGGTATTAATGAGCTTCTAACGCCAATGAGAGCTAATTATCAGCCTTCTGGAAGGAGAGAAAAAAAAAAAACAAATGGAGGGGACGCTGGAGATGCAGACAGGGGGAAGGATGTTTCTGCAGAGATATGCAAAGATCAAGAAATGTCATTGCTGTGAGATCGATATTTTCACGAGCACAAGCAGCAGAGTGGAACGAGCTCCCCACGGGAGGGAGACCATCATCAGTTAACTGTCAAGCAAATGTGTAGACAATCAGTAAAGTACACTCAAACACATGTACAGACTCAAGACTTAACACTTTTGGCATGATTTTAATTGACTTTAATCTATCTTTGAACGAAGTAGATGAGTAGAAATCAGTCTATTTAAAAATATAATCCGTCGGGAAAGTTCATGCTAACCAAGATGAGAAGATGTATTGACAATATAAGGGATTTCTAAAATTAGGTGTTTTCAGTTTTGATGCTTTCTCATAATTTTTAAATATTAATATTCTCCTGTCCAATAAATCTACAGCTCTCTAACTATTAGCTTCTCATGTCAAACTGTCATTACTTCAGTAGGCCTCTGTTTGATTGACTCATAGATCATGACTTTTCCACATAAAAAAAAAAAAAACAACTTGCAATAGGGCACACACACTTATGAACATTTAACCACGAAATTTATATTTGAACATATTTTTATTGATGGGGGTTGGGTGCTTATTCTGATTATGACCATAGTCCTTATCATCATAATAAAACCATTTTCTCGCCACCTTAGATGTCCTTCATTGAGATGTGCTCAATGTAACTCTGTACTGATGGTTTTGTATAGATTAATACAGAAAAAGTCCAAAAATGTTCTGTCTTTTTTAAGAGCAATTAAAAGGTAGCTCAACTTTCTAACCCACGTGCCTTTATTTATTCCCTTTGGTCAGGAGAACAGAGCACACCAGCACAGATAAATCTTCAATGGCACACAACCGGGCTGATGGAAATTGCTTTCAGTACTGTCATGAAATTGAACTGGAGTCGCTCAGCTTTGAACACTGAGTTTGTGTTAAAAACATTTGAATATAAACACGAAGCAAAGTTTGGAAGTGCTCTGTGAGAGGATTAAAGCAATCATTAGTCCACAGTTTTTTTTCCTAAGCTCCCAGTTAGGTTGACTATCACACTCCACTAATAAATCAGCCAATTACACAGTGGTAAGAAGGGTGTGGGGGATTACTGCTCATTAGTGAGCACTGGAAGCGTTTGCTGATGCTGAGACAATAGACAAGTTAAGCCCCACCCTAAAGCATGTCACTCTAAACAAAGGCACATAATAATGACTTAACTGAGTGATAGTAGGCCAAGCTGAGGCCTTTATAACTTCTGACAACCTCTCTTCTCCTAATTTAATATAAAACCACAAGGGTCATTTAGAGCAAGAGAGAATGCGCTTGAGGCTGGTTCAACGGTAATGTCTTGCCACATGAAAGATCGCTAACGTGGCTGTGACTGCAGCGGCCACACTTCTAGACACACAACAATGCTCTAGACGTGCCTGAAAATGACCCACGTACCGCATTAATAATACCAAGAGCACCAGCGGTCTTTACCCTTTCATTCTTACGCACTTGTGTCTTCAAACATTGTCTAATTTAGAGCCACATAACTGGTTCCATCTGTATACTAGCGGAGTAGGGAGTTCTGGGGGAAATCCTGTGATATACAGTGGGAAGCTCAGCAGATACACTATTTGCTTGGCAATTCTGACTTAAAGCCAGTTATTTATGGGATGCATTGTCAGTGCTTGCACTTAGCCTGAGACTGAGTCATGAAACAATGTCAGAAGCTGGTTACATCAGAAAAGGTTTGTGCAGGAGGAGGAATTTTTCAAATACATTGCAGATAATAAGAAGACTCCTCAAAACATAACAACAAGCTTGAAAAAGTGACAGAAAGAAACCAAGCACCGGATGGTTGATGGGGACATGAATTGAAGTGTCAAAGTGAACTCTGGATGCCCTCAAAATTCCCCTTTCTACTCATTATAGAGTTTTTTTCTGTGTATTTCGCTTTCGGAATTGTATTTTTTTTTTTAACCATAAATCCAGGACAAGTTTACTATAAGTGTGTGTGCTGTTTTCAGCAATGCTCTGCTTCAAATATACAAGTTATACACATTTACACCCGGAGGCTGGATCAACAAAGCTAGAGGAAAAATACATGGTGCATTTGAAATAAAATTTTAAATATTCAGAAATTTTCAAAACGGGGAGACAATTATGTATTTATTGGATGACGGAGAAAAAAAAAAAAAATCATCCAAAGTTATTTACAAAACATTTTGTCATCTCACAACAGAATTCCCTTTCCTCTGGCATCCCACAAGTTAAAAAGAAAAGTGCTTGCATGCTATTTATCAATTTACAAGTCAAATTACTGAGAGTGAAACACTTCATTAGAATTGTAGATGCCGTAGCATGATAGCACCTCATTTTACTTTGTAGAACAAGCATAAGCCATTTAGATGCTTTTATCCAAGGGGCCTTACAAGCAACATGAGTGCGTACATTCTTCTGAAACCGTAGCGTTTCACTCACTCACCTTTCTTAAACTACATTCCCATTGTTTTATGGGTGCACTTACCTGCACATAAACAGGCCAAGAGGCATTTACTGACCCTTTTACAGAGCCTTATACCCAGGATAGGGTCTTTTCTGAAGGGAAAGAAGCTGAATGGTTGCCGTGTCTCTATTTTCCCCCATGGAGCCAACCTACTGCACTCTCGGGTGGGGTCATGTTCTTAGCAGACAGTACAAGATGTTACTTAATACTGCAAGGCCACACAATATCACTGGCTCTCTGAAAAGAGTGGATAAAGCCAGCATACCACAGAACACATTAGCGAAGTTTAAAACATGAAGATGTTCATTAACGGGGGAGGTACAATTTCAAGAATTACTTTTCATAATATGGCACTTTATCAGGGTCAGAATAAAAATGAGATGAGAGATAAAAAAGGTTATGAGCCTGATCCAAACTCATCACTCTTTAAAGACATCACTGTGCTGTACAAGGGGATTCTTTTATTTAAATCACACTATATAATAATGTGCATGTCTGAGCTAAAGATGAGCTCTCTAAGCTATGTTACATTTGCTCTCTTTGTCATTCCTACAGAGACACACATGCAAGGCCATGCATGCGCACACACATGCTTATACACAAAGATGAAAGCACACATATATCTTGCTTTCAGACATTTGGAGAAAGCATTTGGACTAAGTAAAGCAACTGTGTCAGAGGTGATGAGTATGTTATGGTTCCCAGCGGACTACAGGCCCCACGTGTCCATGTCACAGCAGACAAATAGTCCAAAATCGGACCAGGCCACTTTCTTTTCTGCTTGACATTTGCTATAATATGGTATGTGACTTGGATATTGTTGCTTTTAGATCTTGGTTTATAGCTTTCCACAAGAAACTCATCAGAGTTCTGCCTCTATTTTACTTCACTTGGCTAAGAGCTCAGACTGACATTGGTTAAAGAGAACACACAAGGATCCACTCAAGCAAAAATACTGTAAAAAATATATATGTTGCATACCATACAGCAAACACATCAGCTCTCTGCTAAGCTACAAAGACCTTTTTAGATGATCATTTATGTGTTTACTGAATTATTTTCCAGTATAAGTAAAATAAAAGTTCAAAGTTTTATTTTTGTCTGTTTTTGTCTGTCACTCAAAGTGTAAAAATCTGAACAAAACAGTCTGAAATGTGGTAAGACTGTAGTAAAGGTGGCAAGCACCATTACTACAAAATTCCATCATCTTTTCATTCTAGGTGCAGGGATGTTACCAGCTTAAATACTGGTCCATGTTCTGTAATAGTTCAGCAGCTGCTGAAGCATTTATCTTCATACTCTATGTGTTTACTGTGTTTATGTTTCCCTCACTTGTCAGTGAATGATTTGAGCATATTACCTGTGAACTCTCACATAGGTAATATGTAATGATGTCAACATGGATGGAAATGTTGTTATTTAAAAAGGAGCAATGATATACACACAATAAACCACTAAGATGTGTCCTTATACAAAAAAACAATAGACTCACCAAACATGTTGGTGTATGAGGCAATATTAAATAGTTGCTTACAAAGAAGAAAGTTACCATCACTGTCCCATAGTTGTCGTGGCACACACCACAGTTTGCAACTTTTCATAGAAAATCAACAAAAGTTGAGTTGATGCCCAGACAAAAGTTAAACAAAACAGAATCACTGTGGTCTAGTAAATTGTGATTTGAGTTTAAAATTCTCTATGAAACACATCAGGTCAATCCTGTTTAATTTTACATACTTGAATAAAGAGGAAAGGTCTGTAAAATGACCCCAGTTTGCCTTGTTTGTCAGGTTGGACAGATGCAAGACAGTCAAGCCACAGTCAAAGACAAACGCATTGCAACGGTGTATGAAAGAAAACAGTGCCAGCCTGTTCTCACTCCTTAATCGTCAAATACGGCAGCATTGTCAGGGGCACTACGCTTCAAACTGTGACGCTGTAGGTACCCATCTAGCATCATTTCTGGCATGAGGTTTTGATCTGCCATTTAAGTTAGGTGACATAGTATAAATAGTCTGCTAGACGGGGTAGCAGCATTCTAGTCGGAAACATAGGGCGACTGACCCAGGTGTTATTTTTGATGACTTGGGAGTGAGAATGTGTTTCACATGCTGTATATATTCTTGATATACATCAGCAACTTTAGTTAAGGTGCTCCTCAGCAAAGCAACCAACCATGAACGACTAGACTCCAGTAGTACATATCTGACAGTAAACAAAGCGGATGTATTGAGCACCTGCTAGGTGTAACATGCAGTAAAAACATGTATGCGTGAAACAAGCTAATTCTAAGAAAGAGCATACAAATACAATGTAATAATATCTAACCTTTACCAGATGGTAAATGCATGCTATTATATTCTGTCTGTCAGAGACATTCAGAATTCAAAAACAAACAGCATTGTTGTGGCGTCTGTTGTATCAAGCTAGATCTCTCGGCACAATATATCAGTGCTGCTATTCTTTGAGCATCTCGAGTCTTTTTACCTAGAAAGAAGTGGTGATTCATCCAACATATGGGCTTTAGAGCTTAGTGTTCATTTCAGAAAGGCTGTGTAAAGTCCAACATGCTCAAAAACTAAAATACATCATTTATGGGATCAAAATAATTCTTACTACGCTTCCCCTGTATTGTACTTGTCACTCTTCAGCTGTCTCTTTCAAAAATAAAGTTGAAAAGGCCAAAAAATATCTGTAAAAAATAAATATATATGGACAAATATAATGAAAATGTTATTGTGATCTATTTTGGGGTAATAGCTAATAAAGTAATGTAGGAGCATATTATTGGACCATGTTGCAAATGGCTAAACTTAAACTGTGCTTTTGACATTAGAGCACATAAGAAGTACCAACATTCATTGCAGGTTTATTGTGATACAGGGTAGAAATACATCTGCAGACATTTACTTCCTATAGTAAAATTATACTTTTAGTATGTAAAAATATTTAACTTTTTCACTTGGCAGTCCTCTAACCTTTCCCTCAGTATTAACTTATGATACAGTATTTTCTCTCCTGTCATGTTTTCCCTCAGTAGACTCACCATTCTTTTCCTGTGAGGTTTAATAAAGTAGTACTTTAGCCAAAAGGTAAGCTTACCCTCTTACCTCCCAAATGCAAACCAGACAATATAAATTTGAATGTGAAAATCTATAAATCCCTTTGGATTGAGCCAATTATGAGTCCTCGTGCCTCTGGCCTGCAGGGTAGGGTCTATTCTCCCAGCTGGGGAAAGTCTTTTCTGGGCACTAATGTTAGTGCCCCCTCATTCCCTGCTTTGGCCCCAGTGAACCTACACCCACAGTGAATTATAAAGCCAGCCAGATCTGGATGAATCGAGTAAGCAGGGTGCTCCGGTTTTCCTCTTAAAAAGCCTAAAATACCTCAAACGACATGGTTCAAAGACTCATATGATCATTTGGAAACAAGCACATTCATAAACTTAGGGTGGGCAGAGGGTTTATATTAAAAAAAATCTACATTTCCTGCTTGCTTCCACATCTGCCGTGTAGTAATGGTATTAACATTTGTTGATCAGTTTTCACACTGTGTGCTGTTGCTATTTAAAAGATTGTTAAGTCCCCTTTAAACAGTGATTGTTCAATTGTACAAGTATACTTGCAGGTTCCCATGCATACTGTCCTGCCCTCTGTCTGTGGAAAGAAATCCTTTAAAAAAGCAATTTCCTAAATGACTTTGCTGGTCCTGTCTTGAGTGGCCAATCATACAGATCTCGTCTGGCCCATGCATGGCTACAAACTGGAATGCCAATCAGTGGGTTCATTAAAAGTATTTACATTGTGACTGAAATAAGCAACCCACTTATTTTATACCTTTCCGCCCCGCCCTCCTTTCTTGTGGCTGATGAATTACATGTCAGCAACTGCTCCTGTTCAGGCAAGTGGTTGCTCTGAGAAGGAAGCTAGTTATTGGCTTGACATTTGTATGTACATTTCTATGAGGTCAAAGGTCAGGGTCAGCACCTCTCACTGCATTTTTGTTTAACCACCTCAGTCACATAAATGCACGGGATGAGGAAATCTGATAGGGTCATTTGACATGACAGAGCAACGAATAAAAGTCTGAATGTGACCTTTGGAACATGGGGTCATAAACACTTTGTGCTTTCTGCGCATGTAAGGGAAAGCTGGGGAAAGGATTGGTGGTAACAGTGAATCCTATGGCTTCCACATGAAAGATTTTTTGTGCTCTTGGGAATAAGCTCTGTCAAGGCCTCCTCAAGTCTAACTTTTGTCATCGTGATGAAATGTGTGCTTCTTGAGTGCTTGACTGCCAAGAAGAATCAGGACATCTTTGATGGGTTACCCATTTTTAGGTGCTTCAACAACATATGATCTTAACCTACTCTATGTGTGACACAGTGCAACTCTCAGACCTGAACTACAGTATTTTACAGAAGTGAAAAGGTAAAAATGAAAATAACAGCTATTGTTCAAGTTGATGAATTTGCTGTGTAGTTGGGGGAGATGTATTCTTTAAACACAGATCTCAAATTTTCCAGAAAAAGTGAAGTTGAGAAATGAGTTTCACCCATACGTAATGAAAAAGTGCATTACTCAGACATATAGGTATGAGACACAGCTTGCCACGTAACCCTCTGCAGCCTTGTACTGTAAGCACTGTCTATATATAACTGTATAAGCGTGAGGTCAGATAAAACTAAGCTCAACACTGGAAAAGCAAGATAAGAGCAGCTGTAGTCACACAGCTGAAAAAGAATGTGATTAACAAAGTTTTGAAGTCAAAAAGTGCAGCGAAAACTATCCAGAATGCTGCTCAGAAATTCATCCCGGTGCCGAAGTAATTCATTATATAAAATCAAAAAGATGCCCAAACAGTAAATTACTTCAGAGCAAAGGAACAGCAATGGCCAGAGGATTTGTTCAAGCCAGTCTCTTTTACCAATTTGCTCAAAGAAATCCTGAAAATTAATCCACCAAGGAAAAAGGGGTGAAAAATCAAATCAGGCTCTTCACAGAACAGGAGTAAATAATGAAAGTTTAACACATCTCCAACTAAGAACAAAGTGTCAACTAAAGATGCTCTCCCATGCATTAAATTACTAACCCAATCTCAAAAGAAATTTGGCTTATATTCTTTTAATTTAATCTTTACTTTATGTTTTGGGAAGTCTTTGCTTTCATTCTGCTGTCCAAAACTAACCAATAATTAATGTGATGTCTGTGAAAAATTTAAAGGATTGTGAGAGCAAATTAATCATTACATCTTCTATTTGTAAGATTTTTAATAAAAGAGTAAAATTTCCCTGATGACTGTACTTAAAACATCTACTTATAAATACAGCAGCATAGGATACATGATGAATATGTCAGGTCCAGCCCACTTATTTTTTTTAAATAAAGTTGACTAGTGTCTGCTCATGAATCATTTATATTAAAATCTTACTGGGTGCCACAGATGAGGTATAGTGCCTGCTGCCAGTTGCCTGGAGAGAAGCAGGTGCTTCTGGGTAATAACTGAGCTGACTTCCTGGGTAGACATGGAGCTGGAGGACAGTATGCGTTCTCTTTATGTTCCTACAAGCGTATGATCAAGGCATGACTTGTAACTGCCAGATGACAGAGAGGTATTAGTTAACTGAGGTACCTGTGTGTGTGTGTGTCCGTGCATGTGTGTGCGTGATCTGAAACATTGCAGTTTTGGGTGCTGCTTAAGCTGAAGCAGTCAGCCTGGCTTATTCCCCTCTCATTTTCTTTCACTTCAGTTTTCTCCCTTCAGCTTTCTCCCTCTATTTCTCACTTCCGTCTACTGCTCTTCTCCGTCTCTCTGTGTCTCTGTTTTGACAGTAAGTCTTGTAATTACTTGGGCAGCAGTGTGTTGGCTCAGGCTTTGCCTGGAGCGCTGTGCTCGCCATGGATAACGACAGAGCTTCAGCATCCGTAGCAAACAAAAACACACCAGAATGCTGAGTCGATTTCAATATGACCAATGCACCAGTTTAGTTTTTTAAAAGAGAGGAGGATAATGATAACCACTAACAACTGACTTATATAAACACAATCAGTGATATTAACAATTTCATATGAATTAATTCCCCCCTTCAATTAACTCTATTGAGTGTCTGTGACAGTCTTTTGTTTGTTCCCATTTCTTTTACAAATCATGGCCCAATGTGGTCAAATATCAGCAAGAAAATTTAATTTCATCTGACATGATAGACACTGTCACATAATGCATGATAATATCACATAACATTTGCTAACTACATTTAGCTGAGGTCAGCTATTAGCCACAAGACATCACAAATTACTGGCTAGGTAATGTCAGAGATGATTAATTGCGCAGTCAGTAAACATCAAATTCAGGGTGCTAGCTAGCCAACTTGTTGCACAACTTGAGATGTTAAACACAGCATCTGCTTCCTGAACCCATAAATGAAGAAAAATAAAGAAACAGCAGACAACAGAATAAGAAAAAAAAACAAACATTGATAAGCAACGATAACTGTACATACTTTTATGATTAAAAAAAAAAAAAAAAAAAAAAAAACTGAATTGGAATTAAAATTTGCAAACTAATTCAAGGTAGCTTAATGCTGTAACATTGTCATGGTGAGACATGTGAGATATGAACTAACCATCTCAACTGTACCAACTAAAATCCATTTTTCATGATGCACAGAATGCGCTCTGGGACAATGTCAGAGCCTCAGAGCTTGGAAAGTCCTTATCCTATTACCTGTCAATCGTGTCTCCCGCAACTCGATTACCCACTATACCTGTGACTTCAATTACCTGCATTCTGAAGGCAAGGTGTCAAAATATTGATTCCATTAATGTCGCACTCAAAATAATGACACTCGGCTGAAGAGTTATGGCCCTCCAGATAAAGGACTAATAAGGAAGCAGTAATCAAAAGGTGTCAGTGATGAAGTGGATGACATTTGAGACTTGTAAAGAAGAAAGATGCAGGTGGAAGTCTACAAGTTCGTGAGGATCCAAACAAAGGAAAGCCCTTAGTGTCTGGATCAGCAGCATCATCCATCTCACTGTATTGATTGACTTCAGTTACAGCTGGCCTTTTAACTGGAAGATGCCACTTGTCATTTCCTGTTTCTGAGATAATAAGTGTCAAAGCTAGCCAACTATTGAGCAAAGTCTTAACTGTATATGATACTGGATATTTTGATAGCTGCACAAGTATTTTATATTTAAAGACCAATATAAAAATGTCCCTGTCCTTCCAAAAGGAGGATTACTTAAAGGGAGGACATTCCTAATATACATTTATTTCCTGTAATTTTACATAGATGATATTTCCATTTCTCTCTTCATAATAATCACATATGCTTTGGACCATTTAGTACTATGAACAGAGAATGGACAAATAAGTGGTCTGATCATTTGACTGTGGATACCCCTGGCTACAGTTTGTGTATCCAGCTGTGGATCCTCTTCATCAATATCACTATCAGCGATGGCCTTGGAACAGCTGAATACCCAAGGTCAAGTGGTCAAAAAGAAGATTAAGTTACAAAGATTAAACTGTGCCCTCTGCTGTCCCCAGAATAGCACACAATTAATCATTAGATCCAATGTTTTGTGAAGGGTAAAAGTGGATTTCTTAGTTGCCATCTTCGATGAAGATTTTTTAAACAAAATGGCGTTGAAGTGTGTTCCCTCTGTTGGAATAGTTTTTGTCTCCATGATACAAAGCTACATTCTTTTACTGGATGACTGATCTAACCACAGCACTGGAAAAAAAAAAAAAAAAAAAAAAAAAAAAAAAAGTTTGCTAGTAAATCTAAAGTTAAAGGTGTGCTCTTATCTTGAAGGCATCTGCTGGCTAGCCATGTGCGGTGACACGGTCCTTCAAACAAAACTGCAACATATTTAAACATTTACTGGCAGTGGAGGAGAAGGGGGGGTTGGACGCTAAATGCTGCAATAGCTCTTTCATGCCAGAATAGTTTCAGGGCGCCAGCGGCTAAATTGGTTTACAAGTTGATGCATTAGAAAAACACTGATGAAAACATAATCAAAAACACAGGGCTAACTCGGCATGCCACTGAGGTGACATAAATCAGAAAAGAGCAGATAAGAAGAGAAAGGAGGCCAGGAGGGCGGGCTGTAGACAAATAATTGTGACATTTTTGAGAGACATTGAATAATCTAGGCCAGACGGCACAATTATATAGCGCTTGTCATAAAAGGCCCAGGGCTTACAGGTCAGGACTGCTCTATTGTGATTTTCCTGTTGTGGTGTTGGAGGAAGTAAGCCAAAGATTCGTCTGGCTCTGGACCGTCTCAATCTAAGCCTCCAGGCAGGTGTTTTATGCAGTTAGTGTGTGCGTTGGTGTGTATCTCCAACATTGTGAATGTATCTTAGGCAGTTTGTGTGGACTTTTTTGCACTCTTACGAGTGAGACTGAATTGGAAAAATAACTTATTCATGGTTCAACTATTAAACATTTTGCATTTCCACACACATTCTTTGCAGAGTTTTTAGCAGCGACATGCTGTGCAGCTCAAACTGGTGTTTACTCTGGCAGAACAGACATCTCAGCCCAAACAGAAGACTTCAAATTTTCAGACAATAAAGGGAAGGAGTTATTAGTCTTCTGGTATCAAGCAGAGAAGTGGGACAGACTGTAACATCATTCAAGATATGACAAGAAGAAAATGTGGAGCTTGTGTAACCCAGAATTATGGAACAAACTTCAATTTGAGTAGTCTTTCCATTACTGGAATGTGTATTCAGCCGTTTGACCCTCTCTCAAAATAACCTGCTGCGTCCAAAAATTATTTACTCCTTTTAAATATAGCCGGAGACCTCAATTAAGTTGGCTCGCCACCTTTCTGTCGGGGCTAAATGGATTTACTTCTTCCAACAAATTGCTTCTCCCGCAGTGCACTGGAGGACAGTCATTGTGAGTAGTTGTAAGCGTACCCCTTTTCTGGTGTTCTGGAAAACCAACAAGCAATCCTGATACCTCTTTCGGAGATTCAATACATTTTTTTTAAAAACACTTTATCTCAAGCCTCACTGTTTGTTCGGCGTGATAGCCACTTTTTGTAAAACAAACGCACAGTGAGAAAGAGCTGAACCAGCTACCCCCTTTCCTTCATTTTTAAAACAATTTGTCTGACTCATCATGCCTTATTTCAGTCATTACAGGCGAATAATTACTTCACCGTTTTTTGCCAGTGCATATCCAGGTTTGAACTAGTTACTCCCCGTAACTAACAACATATGTCATTTATGAGGGCATGAATACATATAATTGAGCTCACATTTCAAATTGTCCCTGTGCCAAGCCTCCAAGGCAGTACTACACTGCTGCGTTAGCGGCTGTTACAAGCAAATCCAAGACTACACCAAAAGCATTCTTTTCTCTAACAAAGTCAACTATTCTCTTTGCACCACAGCTTTAGATGAATTATTTGTGGCACTTTATTGAGAAAACATACACATATTACACAGTATGTGGCTTATTTCAAAGTGTCTGAAAATGAAATGGAATAGTTTACAAGCTCAGGGAATCAGGATCACATATTACACTGCAAAAACTCCAGGCAGTATAGAGAAAGGAATGACTACATAATATATTCCGTTGTATATAGATTAGAGCATTTGTGAGGAAATGATTGCTCAAGGCTGCTGTTTCCAGTCTCACTGTCATCATCCAGTCACTCCACAATGTTCTATGGATCTTGAAGTCTTGAAGAGGAAAAAACAGGAACGATGTGATGTAATGCCAATATAGATTCAAAACAGCCAATATCAGTCAATTCTAAACAAAATCTAGTTAATTGTCACATTTCAGAGCTAGCTTATCTATTGCATGCCAGACTGCAAGATTTACATAAGTCTTAATGGACCAAGGATATTTATCCATTTTGAAAGCACATTTTCTCAACACAGATGTTAATGGGAAAGTAAGCTTACTTATATTTTTTCCAGTCATTTTAGGATGTCATCTGACATTGTTTATTTTAACCTCTTACATCAAGGCAACCACATACAAGAAGGCATAATGATGTTGGCATCAAATGAGTCACATGTTAAAAATGCAGTTTGGTCATTAAAATAACCAAAAATGTTATTCTTAAGCATACAGTAAATCCTAAAATACTGTAAATATAGGCGTTACTGCAGACCAAATTCTTAGGACAAACCACTGAGTAGTCAAACATTGAATAAAAGGACTTTGGAATATCCCTAACAGGATCCAGCTCAAAAATAGCCAGGATTTAAATTAATGCATAAAAAAGATTTTTGTGCCAAGTGGTGAATTAAAGTCATTTACTGTCATAAGCTGTGAGTTTTAGAATTAGAGCTAAAAATCTTATTAAAATGACAAACATAAACGTAGCCTGACGTTATCTTTGGCCCAAACTAGAGAAATGCAGACCATCTCTCTGTGGCTTTATACTGTAGGCGTTCACATCGATTGGCTTTATTCTTCTTTCCCTCTCCTTCCCCCATCTGCAATTCTGATTCCACCTCTGCGCAGCCAAGTGTGTCTATTCCAATACCTGACAGGCCCACTGGACATGCACAGGTAGCCTCTCTGAGCTGCAGAGAGTGAAGGATGGCCAACATACCACACTAGTCGGGTTGCTCATGTTTAATTCTGATTGCAACCTTTTTCCCAGTCATCCAGCTGCTCAGCCTAGGTCCCAGTCTGCAGCACCCAGGGGAGCTGGAGAAAGCTGTGGTTCTGAACAGGGGCCCTCTCTGTCCATCACCTTCAACATTTGCCTCAGCGGAACATTCAATTTATTTTATAGCACCACTCCACTTGATAGCACTGACCTCCCAGATCCCTTGGAGAGTAATGAGATGGCTACACTGATGTCAGTCTCAATGTTGACTGGGAAGACCAACCACCCGGTGGGGATCTTCAGGAGAGGGGCCATGTAATAAAATAAATAAATGAATAAATAATGCAGAGTAGGGAGGAAAGGGGATTCATTTCGGTCAAGTCATGTTCTGATTTCAAAGGAAGCTCTTCTCAAACCCCACTGTGCCCAATTGTAGCAGTGTCCCTTAACTGATGGGCATGTGTGATTGGTTTGTTACGGATGAGATTCATCATTAAATCTAAATACAAGGAAGGGATTGCAATGAGACGAGAATGATCTCACATGATGCTCCAGAACTGACTCAAAATGTCACAGCATAGAGCAGAACTGTCAGGAAAGAGGTCACATTTCAATTTGAAGAGTGCCATACTGTGGCCAGAACAAGGAAATACATCTTGAACTTGGCTAAGAAGCCGTAAGAAAGCACCCTTTGTCTGTGGGGGTTTAACAGTGATCAACATACATTATCATCCAGTGACCCCACAGGCTACAGTTCCTGTGCCAAAACTGTTACAACCACATTAAAACCTCCCAACATTTGGAACTTTGAAGCCCCATTTATATCTAAGTCATGCTGGCAGTCACATCTGCAAGCATCATTTCTGTCTCCCATGCTCATATCATGGTCTTCATTATGACTGTCCATTATCCAAACCTCTGGGGAATTACTGAACATTTGAAAAACATAAGATAAGATTGTGGGAGAATGTAGTCTTTTTTCTCAAACTGTAACAAACAGTTCAACAACAAATTATATGAACTTTTAAAAATGAGATACTGGTGGACAAAATGATAACAGACTACCATCTGTTTTTTAGAGAAACTGAATGATGAAATTCAGGATATGATATATATTTTTTTTTTTCCTAAAGGATTCAAAAGATTTTCACTTTAAAGTCCTGGCTTCCCTTTAATTCCAGATGTAATAGTAATCACAATGAAACCTAATCAGCTTGATGCTAATGTTTGTTTGGGCTCTCTACTCCAGATGTGGCATAAAAGACCCAGTCAGAAAAGTAGTGTTGTGCCAGAAGCTTATCCACCTTTTGAAATGAGAAAGTAAAGGACAAATATATATATATATATATATATATATATATTAGATCTAATAACTCAACATTAGTGTTAGTTAAATAAGGAAAATACAGGTCTATTTGACTTACATGTATATCTCATGACAGGTGTCAGACTATCAGTTATTGTATAATACTTGACATCACAAAGATAGCTGCCCTCAAATGCAATTAGCTTGACAGTCCTGTCCTGTTCTGTCCCGTGTCTCTTAAATTTGGCAGAAGGCCTCATGGCACATCGACACTGTTCAGCAAACTAGTAAATAGGATCTCTAAACACTATTCATGTGAATCCACAAAAATGGGTAACAGGCATGGTACACCGCAGACAGAGCACCAGACTATCTCAGGAGCTCAATGTCAAACAAAAGAACCATAAATAAATGTGTAGTCATGCAAAGCTACAAATACATGTATGTATAATATAATATGTGTATATGTAAACATATTTTTCATGATGTGATGAAATTTTTTCATGATATTTCATGAAATAACTAAAACAAAGATCTCCCAAGTTCATACCATAGTCTTGAACAGTGCCAGTTGCCAGTAGGTATGAATTCATAAGGGTAAAAACTTTTTATTTAACACTATCAAGTTTTTACTGTCTGTTGCTGACAGCGCTCGGACAGATAACTCAGCTCTCTCCTCCAAGGGCGGTGAGTGGGAATCAGGCCAGTTTACTGACATCAGCCGAAACTGTCACTGAGGTCATATATTGAAAATAAATAAAACAAAGTTCTCCAGAATTACACACAAAGACTTTTATGCCAAAATAATTTAATTGAGATTTTTTGGTGAAATGCTTAATTCCATTTAATTACATGTCTTACATAGACCCACTCATATCAGTGCAGAAAGATATAAACTCAGTCATTTAATATGTTGAGATACATATGACTGGTCTCTCTCTCTTTCCACTCCTCATTCAATCACACGCCCACAGCCGAATTCCTTCCTGTCCCACTGATTACTCAAACATTAATCAGACCTTCAGGTGATTTCTATAAACAGTATTGGTAGTTCCATGTGGCCTTGATGTCAACGCTTTTCCCCATGTTTATGTGCCCATGCGTCTCTCTACACCACCTGCTAATTAGCATCTCACCATCGCACTACAGCGCAAACCTAATTCCACCAGGAGGAAGGCAAGGAGGGAAAGTCTGGAGGCAGAAAGAGAAGAGGTGGTTAGTGTGAGAGAAACTTGAAGCCTGAAAGAGAGGAAGTGAAAAGGAAATTGGAGAGAGGAAATTAAGGCAGTGACAGAGAAAGTAAAAGAGTTTTGTGAGAGGAAGTGGCTGAGAGCGTGGAAGACGGAGAGGAAGAGAAATTTGGCAGTGCCAGGAGTCCTTGAAGATGAGAAACAGAGAGTATGACAGCCGAGGAGTGTGAGGACAGCTGTGTCTTTTTGATGGCACAGGCTAACGTTTGGGTCCTGTCTGTCTTGAATGAATAGCATGCATTTTCCTCCTGTGCATTTCTAAATAACGCCTTCCATACTCGACAGCCTCTGGAGAGAAAGGTAGTCTTCCCCAGGGTTAGTATAAGAGTGTGACAGTCGGGGTATTTTTTGAAAGAAAAGAAAAAAATTAAATGACAAACTCAGTTGGGCTGTTGAATCTCAATGATTCTCCTTGGCTCTCTCAAACGTAACTTCTTGACAGCACTGAGCCCTCAGCCCAGTCCCAGGCAGTCCTTCAGGCTTACTGCACAGGAATGCAGAGCAGAAGGACTGGTGCAGATATAAATAACTCATCCTCTTCCACACTTATGGCAATTAAACACCATTTCAAGTCTTTAAAGTCTACACACAAGAGCCAACTGCATTACTCTCTTTTATCAACGTGATATTGTTTGGGTTCAAAGCACTCCTGCCCACAGTTTCCACAGATGTAGCCTGTGATGCAGCATTTCTCCTGATTGTGTGCAGCACGGGCCAGAGGCCGCATGATAAGGATCATGCTCATTGAGACAATTTAATGCTATTTCTTGGGAATTTCTCTCTTCAGATTGATCCCTTTGAACTGGTTAAATTAGCACGGAAACACTATTTTCCACTCCATTCCCCAAAATAAATGAATAAATACATACAACTTGCTGTGTGTGTCGATAGATAAAAGCACCATATGGCGGTCTGGAAAAATATCTCGGGGAAAGAGTGGGAGAAAACCTCCAGTAAGGACTTGGTATTATAAAGCAGAGGGGAAAACTGTTTTCATTATTCATGACTTGATGACTGATAAACACTGATCACCATAATCTGCGCTCATGTTGTTTTCCTTTTAGCCTACATTATAATCGTATCGTTTTGACAAGAAGTGGGTGTGGGCAATCTGTGCTCTGTGTTTTCACACCCAGTAATTCCCTGTAATGAAGGTGGTCTGGGCGTCTTAACTAAATGTCTGCTGGACTGCTTTGAGGGCTCTGATTTATGAAGATGTGCTAATATTATTCTCCACCTTCCAGACTTCTCTTGTGCTGCCCACCCTTATTATTAGATTAGTTCCTTTCTTTCCCCTAAAAACACATTGGAGACAGCATCTGGAAGCTATAGCGGTGGCTACCAAGAGCTTTAAAAACCAGGGCAGAGACTGCAGCAGGGGTATCGTACTGTAAGGGCATTTATGGGGCTGATAGGACAGGAAGCTGCCACTGTGGGCAAACCTGAGAACGCAGCATTTTCTTGGAAAATGACTCTTGGCAGCCTCCAATTTGTTCCAGCATTCATCAGAAGAATTAAATCTCACTTTTTGAACATATTTTTCCTTTTGATTAAGTTTCAACCATGATTCCAAATAAGTTGCAATGCTTTGTAAAACGTAACTAAAACAGAATGTACAGGACAATATAGTATGGCAAGATACACACTCATTCTGAATTTGATGTCTGCAACATGTTACAAAAATGTTGGGAAAGGGCTTACAAACAGAAAGTTGTTGAATGCTTGAAAAAAAACACTGGTTTGATGGTAAGTAGTATCATGACTGGGTATGAAAATGGCATCCTGGACATGGTTCAGTCATTCACAAGCAAGGGTGGAGTGAGGGTTAACACTTTATGAAAAACTGCATGGGTAAAAAATCAAACAACTGAAGAACAACATTTTTCAACAAAACATTTCAAAGAATTTAGGGGTTTTGCCATGTATCATAATACCATTTAAAGATTTAGCGGATCTGGAAAAATCTCTTTACGTAAGGGGCAAGGCCCAAAACCGCCACACTGCATTAAAAACAGACATGGCTGTAGGATAATGCTACATGGGCTCGGCATCACTTCAGAGAACCATTGTCCATGAACACAGTTCGTCAGTTCTGCATCTATGAAGGCAAGTTAAGACTCTGTCGTGCAAAGTGAAATATATCAACAACATCCAAAAATGCCACCCACTTTAGGCCTGAGCCACGATGGACAGATAGGATATTGAAAAGTGTGCTGTGGTCTGAAGAGTCCACATTTTAAATTGTTTTTGGAAATCATGGATGTCATGTGCTATGGGCTAAATTTACATTTTAGCAAACAGCATCCCAACTTTTTTGGGATCAGGGTTGTAATACCTACCTAATAAAAGACAGGGATTACTTTTGATGAAATTAAAATTACCTGCAATGAATGAAGGTTTTTTTTTTTTTACCTTGAATAGATGATGGTTACCTGAGCTGTATCATGGTAGACGGCATAGAATAGACATTACCTGCTGATGGAAAAAGGGGTGATCCTAACTCTGCCTCACGGAAAAAAGCTCCTTTAAGGAGCTTAAGGTTTGAAGAAATAGGTTGGTAGTTTGAATCTTAAGGTCACCTCTCTCTATTTCGGTAAAGTTTTACAGTGGCGAGCAGTAGAAGACTGCAGAGTACTAGGCGGTTTTCCATCACAATTAGTTAATTCATTTAATCCTTTCTATTATATGTATATCCTGCAACTGCTGTGAATCTTTTTTGTCAACTTGTGTGATTTAGAAAATTCAACATCTTAAGATGGATGAAAGGAAAAGATGGAAGCTCTGTTTCCTTTTTGTGGTCCAACTATCCTTGCTAACATTGGTTTAAAAAGCAGCCTGTGTATGAGCAGCAACAGATAAATACTTGTCTTACACATACTTTCCCTTACCGAGCCACAGTTTAAACACACCATGAACTCCATCCCATGAGTTATGCTAATTACAGATAAGGCTGGAGTGCCTCATAGTTAATACCAGGTGGATAAGATGGTTGGAGTTAAAAGCAATAAATACAGTGGGTTTTTTTTGCTCCGAAAGCAACGTGAATAGCAGTTAAGTAGGAGAAGATGACTAAAAAGTTGCCCAAACTTTCTGAGTGGAAAAGTGGGAAAGATTATTTTCCCATATAGTGGAGTTTATTAACCAGACTACAGGATGATGTACTAACATTTAAGCAGTTTATTCGCTCTGCTTTGCTTCAATAAACGTAACTGTCATTAGCTACTGAACAGAGGCTGAACTGTAAAAAAACATGGCTGAATGAGTCTGAGAGGAAGAAAGCCAAAAAGTGAAAGTTTTCTGCCCTTTAAAGTTTCAAAAGAACTTGACTCGAGACTTTAAGAAAAGCGCTCCACCTCGATCAAAGTGGTGAGATAAGTAGGGCAGATTAATACTTAAAGAAGTGGAGCTTAATATACTACAACCGTGAACAAGTCGGTCTCCCACACACAACAAGCTCTCCAGTAGTTTGCTCACTAATGGAGTGTTTTCAGTGATTGCAGAAAAAAGAGCTGAGTTTAGCTTAGTGTGTCAAATTACCCACACCCTTCTTTTGTTTCGCTTCAAAACTCACTGCATCAAAAGGTGTCTGAGACTAAGTGCCAGAAAAGCGCCCCTGGATTGTGCACTGTAGGCAAGATCTGTCAGAAATTGCAACTAGACCAAAGAGGATCCATTAAGATGTTAGCCGGCTAAGATTGCCCAAAAGTCACTCAAATGTAAATTGCTTTTTATCAGCCGTAAGCATGTCCTGCAGATTTGAAATACCATGCTTTGAATTCCGTTCAGATTACAGAAAGGCAGTAAACCCATGAAACACAAGTTGGAGCACAGTTTTCAGACCTCAGCCATGTCTCTAAATCGCTTTTCTGGCAAGACAAGTGTGTGTCTGTCCAAAACAAAAAGAAGTAAAAATTGTGAAATATATTTTTTATTTTTCTACCCCATTGTGAAGACAGCAATACAATCTAAAGCCTTTAAACGATCACCAAAACAACATGAAATCTGCAGTCACATCAAAACCATGAGCAGAAAGACCTTTGTGATTAACTCTGTAGTGATGTGGAATGCCTTTTATATGAAATGGTCTCCCATCATCCCATACAAGTCAAGGTCAATGCTCCTGAACAGTTTGGAGTGATAATACAGACCCTCTAACTGGGCGATAGTGCTGGAAAATGCCATCACTGACATCTTTTGAAAATCACCCTTAAATGCTCCTTTGGGATCATAGCATCTGTCTAATTGGCATATGGCTGACATCGGTTTCATCCTCACAAAGCCGCAGGGTCATCACATGTGTGCCATGGGGATAGGGATATTATCATCCTGGAAGATACAGCTCACTACAGGAGTGAAATTCACATGCATGGACACGTGTACAGAGACCTCCAGCTTTTCTCTTCACCATGTTTGTATCTGTATAGTACCAGTGTTACTTCCCGGCTGGACACTTCTGTCGTCACTTCTGAAACTCAAAGCAATCTTTCATTGAGAATTTCATTGGTCTTTCTAATAAATATAAAGGTAAAGTTTATACCTTTCAAGAAGGTTGTTTCTAAACAAGTGTAAATTTAAAATATATATATATATATACACAAAATCCTATACATCCTATACAAATTTGCCATCTTAATTTGGTTATTTCCCATAGCTATTTTATATCATCCTACACATAATTTTTTCCCAACTTTTTAGCTTCAGTCTCCCAATGTGACTCTTTCTCTTGTCTGGCTATTATTAGGTCTACAGCAATGCCCGAACTATAGGCAAAGACCACTAAAAAAACATAAATATTAAATGACATAAAAAGCTAAATTAAATGAACTGCATTATTACAAATGCCAGTGACTTTAAACAGGGTTTTCTATTTTTTATACAGAACCAGTTCTGGTTTCATGGGGCTCTTTTTCATAAAGTATGCTCATTGTTCTTTGAAATACAGTTTCGACAAACACATTTCTTAGAATTGCTCTATAAACTAGTACAGAATTATCTTGATATTTATTATACCATGTTTCCTTTTTTCTTTTAACTTTATAGTAATTTGTGGTTCTTTGTAATACTCTTACCTCTGCTCCTACTACTACAGTACTACTAACTGATTGCTTGTACCACATCTGCCACAGCTGCTGGTTCATTTCTGCTACCGATAATAAATAGGCTGACTACTGGCACTGCTACTACTTTTACTGTTAGTACCACTACAACCAGAAGCTATTACTTTTACTAGCATTATATGTACTGGTCAGAGTTAGGGTTAGGGTTGGCCAATTCCCCAACTCCTTTTAGCCTATAGGCCAGTGAACATCAACTGGCGGCCCGCGGGCCAAATCCGGCCCGCCAGAGCTTTCCATCTGGCCCCCAGAATATTACTGGATTCAGGAATAGCCTAGTGAAGAGGACAAAGTATGTTTCTATATTTTTCTTTAAGTGAAATGAAACAAGCCCTCAGAAAAGTAGCTTGTGCCAAAGCCCACCTCCAATCAAAAATGACGATAAACGCGTTGCTCTTTTATTGTTTCTTGGGCTTCATTTCCCCACACAATAGCGCACTATTGCAGTGTCTCAATAACAACCGTCAACATAACAGAGAAGAGCATTGTAAGTGCAACCTTTGCACATCAGCAAATAGATACAAATGACAAATAAAAGTGTCAGGCCGTCAGTTATGAGAAATGTTACTCTTTACATCAAATTAAAGTAGCATGTGATCCAACAAATAACTACGAAGTAAAACCAAGAAAATCACAAGACTGAAATAATCACGTTTGGTTAATGGGAGAAGTGACATTTCCCCTCCGACACCATCTTTTTAACATCAGGCTTGACAGCTGTTATGCCTGTCTTATGCGCCTGCAGTCCTACTTCATTTTTCACAACTTAACAGGTGTATGTTGATCCGAACATGGTGAGCACATACATGGCCAATGTCTTCAGTGTGTTATACTTTTGGGGACAAGCCACCCAAAAGGCGCTCAAGCTTTCAGCACCACGGAGAGCAGCCTTCATGTCACCAGCGGCCTGGATGTCAATCAGTTCACTGTGAGGTGATGCCTCGTCCAGCGGCATCACCTTCCCCACGTTAGCAGTTGACAGCCTCATGAATATGAAGCCTAAAATATCATTTTCGCCCCCTAGTGGCTTGCTACTGTACAGGTAATATGAGTCTTAACGCTGACAAAGGCTAAAAAATAACATACATTTCAAAGGCAAATGGATATATGAAATAATAATATATTACTTAGGATACAATATTAATTTCATTTTACGAGAGCGTCTGGCCCTGATAGTATCTGCCGAGAAAAATTCTGGCCCTTGGACAAATGTAGCTGATGACCCCTGCTGTAGGCTATATCTTCAGTCTATTATGTTACACAACTTCTAGTAAGGGAAATAAACAAAGGTTTTTTGTGTCTTTTTCATTAACTTTGTCATATCAAAATCAGGATGGTGGGTCTGTCACAAAAACAATTTCTCATCCTCCCCTGAGACAAGAACCTTTCTCTTGCTTCTTACTTTATCAGTTCTCCCCTTCTCTGCGAGGACAGCAAATTAATGCATAAAATAAGAAAATAAGCATTTATTAATGTGCTAGTCCTGTCACAACTGTGAACACTGGCGATTTTCATGAATGGGTGAGTTGGTTCCGATGGTGCGTCATTATATGGCTTGTTTGTTGGTATCTTATGCACTCTTGGTTTTTACCCATTTGCAGAAAAACAGACATACTATGAAAAGTCTTAATAATTAAATTAATTTGCATAGAAATGGGATGATGTTGCAACTGCATAAAAACAAACCCTTCAAAAGGCCATTTCTTTTTAAAGATACTGTGTACTGCTCTTGCCATGTATGCGAATAATAAAGGCTGGGCATGACATGAAATAAAAACAAAAGCATGTAATTTCTACTAAATATTAATTAAAATTTGTATCTATCCACAATTGTTCTGGCATTTTCAACAATAGCAACAAAGTAGTTGGCAGTTTTTGGTTTCCTTAATTGATTGCTGTGTTTGAAGTCCACATTGAAAACAGGCAACATTTAATTGCACAAGTTTTCATTTAAACAGAATAAGACTAAATGCATCTTTGATACACTTGTTAGGAGGACAATTTCCCAGTGTGTTTCGTGGAATTAGAAATAGCATGACAGCTAATCATTGGCTTTTCTTTGTAAGTCCCTCTTGAATGGTAATTGTGTTATTTAAAAAAAGAGGATGCTGGGTTTCCTCCAATTGCATGGTTAGCATCATCGGTGTGTGCTGAGCCAAATGGACTGTGGGATTGATGGTCAGGAAATGAACACACATGCTGAAATCAACCGGCCATTCACTGCTCTCCCACGATTAAAGCTATTCAGTTTCTCTTTTGGAGCGGCGCCGAACAAGTGCCGAGGACTGTATGCTTGTGTATGTTGAGCTACTGCAGACTGTATGTATGGTTGGTGTGTAAGGTGTGTGTGTGCAACCACATACTTGCACAACTGTACATAAACATGAGTGAGCTTGTTAGTGCCGTATATGGCCATACATGCTCTGTACAGGAGAGCACCCCTCGTGCTCCACTGTGGTGCCCTTGAGTGTTAATGGTCTCCTGCTGGCTGCTAGGCATCCTGTGATTAGCTCTGCACACAGGATGATGAGCTGTGACTGCTGATCCAGTGACACAGACAGCTGCAGCTCAGCTGATAGGCCAGGGATGACCACTCCTTTCCTTCCACATTGTTGTGTGTACAGTATTTGTGTGAGGATTTGTGCACATGCATGTATGACTGCTGCTTATTTAACTGTAGACTCTGTGTCCACAAAGTGAAAGACAATTTGCAGCTTCTCTGCCTTCAATGCTTACAGTAGCAAGACTATCCTCCCAAAGCATCAGACTTTGACACGGGCAACCACAGTTTTTTTTTTTTTCCTATTTCTTCCCAATAGTCAAAGTTTATTTCTTTGAAAACATGACCTTTAGCAAGTATTTGTTCTTTTCACCATGATGACAAAGATTCCTTAATCCAAACCATGATTTTTCTTAAACCCAACCAAACCATAGGTACAACATATCAGATCAATAAACATTCAATCACAGTGAATTATTTTTGTAAAAGTTTTGGAAGGTGTGATTATTTTCCCAATAGTGGCATCAGATAAAAAAAATACTAAAATAGTTTGTGGTTTGAGGCAATTAAATCAGTCGTTTGTCATTTGGTTTGAAGGAGTTGTTGATGGTAGCTGATGAGAATTATACTTAGACATACAAATAAAAAACAGCTTTTCTGGCTGATAACTATGCAGTGAATCCAAATGGAAACGGTATACTATATATCATATACAAGAAAGGAGCTATGGAGTCCAGCACTTATTCCACTGACTTAGAAATTCTTTTAATCCTTGGTCATTAGCCAGGTAATCTAGTTCATTGAGGAAACGATCTAGCTTCAAACTAACCACATAATGTTTATTGTTCTTCCAAGACCACAGATCCCATGTTCAGGAGTTAAAATGTTCTATTTTCCCAGTGTCAAGTTTGCTAGTTGACATTTATAAACTGCAGGGTCTTTAGTTCTGCCAACTTAACTAAGTTGTTCCTCCAGCCAATGACTCCAGCTACATAATATGGTTAAACAGAACAATGGTTTCAAAGAATAGCTTTTTGGAAAAGCTTGTTTCCTCTTAGTAATGCCCAGCTTTATATTCAAGCAGTTCTTTGCATTTATAACTGGAAACTGCCCAGTACAACCGTAGCCCCTTACTTGTTCTGCCAAGTCTTAATGATTTCTTTTCCCAAGTTTATTTGGAAATGCTACACCCACAAACTATTCTAATTTAGAGAACAATATGGAGGGAAAAAAAAGGCTGCAGGCTGAAATCTCTCACGCCCACAAAGTGTTATCTCATTCAACATTAGCATATCTACGTTTTTCTTTAACAAGGGGGTCTGGAGCAGATCTGAGAAGTGAATGTAACATGTACCGGAAAGCCGTGACGGAGCTCTGAAGTCTTGAATTACTCGTGGTCCAGCTGTAAGATTTCTGCAAGCCTAGGAGGAATTGTTGTTTTATTTTAGTTGGAACGGCGACCATCGCTAGAGCTTTAATAACATTAACCACAGTTGGAGTAGCGCATCATTACAGGGGTAGGAGACAAGAGGGGGGAGTGATGAAAGAAAAAAAAGAAAAGGAGAGGATGGGATATAAGGTTTATTTTTTATTGGTATCGTTAATTTACTTTATCAGGCTTCAAACCTGCCTCGGGGAACACACACACTGACCTGAACAACAATCTTGACCTTCTGTTCAGGCTTTTTAACTCAACTCCAACTGTACATTGACTTCATTTCATCCCCTTCCTTCACATCTCTTTCTTTTCCTTCCTTTCCCTGCATCTTCCCTCCTTCCTTTCAGTTTCCTCTTTCACTCACCCATGAGACCTAGTAGTGATTTTTAGACGAAGCAGTGGACTTCAGGTCTGTTTACAGGCAAGATCTCAGGAAGTCAACATCAGATAAGCAGATTCCTTGGATACACAAGACGAGCAGATACATTTCCAGTAAAACGGCTCCATGAAGGATACAGCCGAAGCGATATTACCCAGGGAAGGATGTGAGTTGAGAGTTCAGGGGTAATGAATGTGGGTGTGTGTCTGTGTGCTGTCTGAAATTCAGCAGATGACAACATCTTTGGAAATTGTCTTTGTCACTCTCGCTAGAGAAACCCAAAGACAAGTTTCCATTGACAAAAAGTTAACCTTCTTGCTTCACTGAGTTACATTTTTTTCCCTGTTCCAAATTACCTAATTGTCCCTTTATGCTCTTGACATGACACCAGTTTTTGGCCAGATTCTCAACTGGCCATGGACACTAGCTCTCCTCTCCCCACCTCCTCCTTTGTGCTGCATTGCACAAAAACAATAGAATGGACTCTAAATGGATACCAGGTGTTTCCTCACAGTGCTAGCTCTCATCCTTTTAACTGTACTGTAACAGGGAGGGCTGGCAGAAATGTGTGTACAGTGTCTTGTCACAGTCTATGTTTATCTTTACGTAAAGGAATAGTTGAACATTTTAGGAAATGTGCTCATTTTCACTTTCTGGAACCTATAACCAGCAGCTGGTTAGCATAGCATGCAGACCTTAAACAGAGGGAAACAGTTACAAAAACTATAAAAACTTAAGTATAACAACATACATTTGCATTTTTACTGGCATTTATGTACAGGACTGTTTCTTAACTCAAAGCAGTTGCCAGGCAACCAGCAGAAGCTCCAAGTTCCTGGTTCCAGCCAAGAAATAGTCTGGCACGTAACCACCCGTAAAATGGCAAATTGTCATTTTTACACTTCAGTTTTTGTACAAATTAAACCAACAAGATATAATGTGTTAATTAGTGATCTTTAGAGGGGCTGGTAGGCGGATTATATTACTGTTGGACAGAGAAAGGCTAGCCATCGCTGTTTCCAGTCTTTATGCTAAGCTAAGCTAGCCTGCTACTGACTGTAGCTTCATATTTAATGGAATCTAACTCTTCACTTTCCCAAAATGTCAAACAAATTATTTAAATTGAGAACACTAAATGGTTTTTGAGGATGATTTTTTTGCACAGAGGATTTGCAGCAAGATTAAACAGTAAATCTATGGTATTCTTCATAATAAATACCAATTTTCTGTCTGTCTGTACACTGCTCTGGCTCTCTGGCTTCCTCTGAAAAGGCTAGCTGGCCGAATTGAGCTTACACAATCTGTCACTTACGTTGAAGACTGTGGTCTGCAGAATCCAAGCCAACACAAAAGACATAGAGGCCAAGCTTCTGTCTCAAATGAAAGTTTGGGCGAGTAGAGATTAGCAGCCATAGCAGATGCTGTGGAACTTAAAAAATGTGAAGGTTATTAAGAAAAAATGTGTTCAGATCCCTGTTGATTTTTGGACACCATTAATACCTTGCTATTTAACACAAAGTGGGATCAACAGAGGGAAAATCACTGGCTCAGTGTGAGTCAGTAAAACAAGCCTGATTGCGTTGTTTAGATTCGGCCACAGGGTCACATCTCACCGGCACAGGGCAATGAAGAAAGTAAACAAAAAAAGACCCTGCACATCTGTCATAATTTGCAATTTGGTAGCAAATGGCGGAAAAGCTGCAATAATGAGGTGTCTTCTACTACAGCTTCATATCCTGCTTTTGTCCCTTTTTCCTCATTTCTCTCTGTCTGCCTTTCAAACAGACAAACACCAAATATGCTTCATTATATGAGCATTGTTTTCTTTTCCATCTAATTTGTGGTTTTCTTTGATTTATCTCATTTGATGACTTTAAAGTCAAAATCAAAATAATTTAACCGTGCAGGACAACACAGAAGAATGCTGGTAATGACAGAGGTGCCCAGTGACACATCTGTTTGCGGTTACTGATTCATTGTTTTCTTCATGCATTTCATTTAGAAGTTTTAATTAAAATGACCACATCATTGTGTCTACTACTAAGTGCCTACTCTTACTTTAGAAGAATTTTACATACATGCATTTTTGCACAGTAGCCTACTGTCTCATAGACATACTGGTGCAGTCCTTCTGCACTGCAATAGATGATAATTATGTGCTTTCACTGGGTGATCTGTAGCAGACTAGGATTGTTTTTGACTATTTGAGCCACCAGAGTTAATGCAGTGGATCATGGGACGTTTTGATTAAACTGAGGATGATTTGCATGGTGGTCTCTAGGAATTCAAACAGCTCTGGGAGATACATCTGCGAGTTCTTGAAGAAATTACTCCTCAACTCAAAGATGAATTACATTCAAATATGTGTTTGGCCCACCAGAAACAACACACTTGACTCCTCCTCTTGTCAGTTAAAACCTAAAACTAAAAGACTTTCAACATAAGACAGATGTCAAGTTGGACAAAGTGCATTTTGACACAGCACATCCCACCTCATAAATGCATGTATTGTTCAAAATTATGTTTAAAAGCACTATATATTATGGTCCCATTTTTGCTCAGTCAACCTCCCACCCTCAAACCTTGCACTTTGTCCCAGCCTAACGCTCTGCTTCAACCTGAAATATGATGAAATGTTACTCCCTTGTGACTATGGTTTTTCAGTCTCTGCACGGTGAAGGAATGATGAGGCGCAGAGTAATCCTTCTCCAGAGGACCGCAGTCTCATCCAGACTTATCATCACTTTGTTAGCCACTGCGTGGGGGAGATTTGTGTGGTGAGACAACAAGCCATTTCCTGCTCTGTTGTCCCTTCTTATCACCACCTTCAACTCTTAGCTGTTGGGAATTTCCAAATGGTTAAAAGAGGCAAATTTGGTTATTAGCAAAACAGAAGATATTATTAAAGTTAATAAATAAGAAGTTATTAATTCGAATTAATAATCACAGGGCACCACCCTGAAATCAGGGACTAATAACCAAAATATGCTACAGTCTCAAAAATTAGTTCACTAAGTGAACAGTGAAGGTGTGAATCCGAGCACTGACATAGAAGAGGTTGGCTTCATTCGCACTGTACAACATCAAAGAGACCAGCATGTGTATAGACAAACATTTATTAAGAAGATAATAAAACATGGATAAACAATAGGATAAAGTGTGTGTGTCTGTGTGTGTGTGGGTGAAACGTGCTAGAAAGAATGTGTGTGTCCCTCTTATCTACACGTGCATGGTGGCATTACCGCCCCAAACCAGAAGGTGGCAGTAGTGAGCCCAAATATGTTTTCCCGCCAAGAACAGAGAAGAAGAAGAAGAAGACGCCTGTAAGAACTTTGGCCCGGAGCTTTTCCTTCATTTCCTATCCGCGAACCAAAACAGATGGATCCCAACGTGAAGAAGTTTCTGGGTATGTGTAGATTGTAGCGATTAGTCTCTCCATCATTGCTACTTGAATGCAAAATGTTTATGCTCCATGGTAAACAAGGTTTTTCTTCCCGTCTTCCGGTTTGACTGCCGTTTTTTGATTGGTTTGCGGAGCATGACGTTGGGCTCTGGTTTCCCAAAAGTTGAATCTGGCTGAACTTCTCTCCCACACACCGTTGTGTCTTTTTTGCGGCAACCCCTGCGTTGCGGACTGCCGGTGCGGAAACGCATGACCCCCACTGAAATGAATTGAAAGACCTCCGTTTTTGCCGCGGCGCCTGATCCTGTCTGAACCCCCGCTAACGCGGCAGTTGAACGATGGTTCATCTACCACGGCACTGGACCTTTAACTGATAAAATACAGCTATACTGATCTCGTCAAATATGATGGCACAGATCACAACATGAACAGAATAAAAACACATATGTAACTAAACAAACACACTAACAAAGTTAACAGTTCCGTGCTTAGCCGTGTTAAGCTATGTAAAGCTAATTGCCCAGTACATTACCAGTCCATAAAGAAAAGAGTTGCGTTGATTTGCTGTTTGGGTCCAGCGATCCTGTGAGCCAGGCAGGAAAAGTTCTGGTCCAGTGAAGTGTCCGTTTGTGCAGTGTTCGTCATCGGAGGAAGGTGGTCGCTCCGTGTGTTCTCTTTACGTTAACGGCTTGGCTGGTTAACTTGTCGTCTCGTTACAATCAGCTGGCAGACTCTGTGTTCTGCATAGGCTAGTTTGTTTACACTCTCGGTTAGCGGTGTGCTAAGCGGAGAGGCCTGAGGACAGGTAGGCGCTTCTGTTGCGGCCTGATCCTTTGTCCTTTCATCGGTGGTCGGGGTTGTGCGGACCAAACCGAGGCTCACGGACCCTTGTGGTCCGTTTAGAGCGGAGGAGAGCGGAAAGAGGGCTCGAAAGAGCGCTTGAAGAGAAAACAACGGGTGACCTGGGGTTTTGTTGATCAGGTCAGGGGGTCGGGTTACTGTAACAGGAAGTGACCTGTGACCTGGGGCGTTACCTGTGACCTATCGTATTTCACAATAAAAGTCCATTCAATTCACACAATGACCGAAATTCATATGTGGAGTCCCTGTGGTTCCAACATAGCATAAGTCTCCTCTCCAGTTTATGTTGCCTTTTTTTTTATTCTTGTGTGCCCTGCTTTTGTATTGTTCACCTTGTTACACCTTGACTGCATGTAGTACGGATCTTTTTCCAATTCAGCTGAATATTTTCCTTCTGAGAGTTTAACAAAATACTGCCTTTGAAATAGAATGGGGCAGTTATCTCGCATATACTGTACCTACAGCAAGACTTTTTTTTTTCCCTTGTGCAGAATTATATAAAGGCTTCCAGCTAAATAAATAGAAGCTAATTAATGTGCACCTTTTCCTTCATAGGCGGGAAAAATGGTCTGCCACACTTGATTTGTGAGCTGTTCCATTTTAGGTAATGAAGAAGAAAGTTTTGCAGTTGAAGGAAGGACTCCATCAAAAGGTTAGCATGCATGATTAAACTTTGAAAAAATAGTTAAGAATGCTCCTTTAACCTTTTAAGTCATATTCTATTATCAGATGGCTGGCAGAGCCAGACCTTTATGCATACACACGTCCTGCATTATGAAACCTACTGTTTGGCACGCTCAGCGGTGCACATTTAAATTAAAATATTACACGAATAGATATGAATCAAAAGCAAACAGAAAATCAACAGGGAACATGAATAAAATGTTGAATATGCATGTCTTATTAGCTTCCCAGACATTTTTTTTTTCACACTGGGAAAAGTTTATTATTCTAACGCAGTAACATGGAACAGCATCTAAGTGACTCCTCTGCCATCGTAAAATATCAACTAATAAACATTGGAATGTCTTAGAAGAGCAGCTAATATAGCTTTTAATGCATTTCATATCAGTGATTTGCTTTACTGACTTTTTACTGCAGTAGCACTGCATGGAAAGCCAAAGGATAAAATCTACACTACCCATAAAGCCATTCTGCCTTTCTTGGTGAGAAGCCTTGTTCAAAACATTGACATTGGAGGGCAAAAGCACACAGAAAGTGGCTGAATCCTAGGGAGTGTGAGCAGTGTAACCCATAGACAGTGTTTATCTGCTGACGGCAGGCGCAAAGCCTGCAGTATGTCTATCTTTGCTAAACTCTTGCTATGTGTGTACCTTTGCGAAGCTGTCTGTGTGTGTTTCTTATACACTGAGGTTTTTGAGGTGAGATCGGAGGCCCGATAAATGGCTTCTATAAATCCAAAGACCCAGCAGGACTGACTGAGAGATGCCTGTTACCCATTTCCTGAATAACAAGTTTTATTTCAAAATATTATTCTAAATGTAGGACTGTAGATTGATTGGTATCAGGGAAACAGACATTTTCTCATGTCCCAATAGGGTTATTTTTTTCTGACAAGTTTATGCTTGAGTTAAGTGTATGTCTCTATCACAAATGCAGCGCCATTGCTCTTAGAGCTTCCCCAGTAAAATCCTGATAAATCAAGCAAATAATCTTTAAAAAATTAAGAGTCTTACAACCTTCATGGACCACAAAATAATGTATGATAATTCATAGAAAGCACTGATTACGAAATATGATTGATTTAATATACTTTTTGATTTTAGATTTTCTCTTTGGATTTTTCTGACTAGCACAATGCATTTAGTCATAACATACAATGTTCAGAAATCCTAACCCGGGTTTGGCTGACCTCTCTATTCCACAACATTTAACATGTGTGTTTGAGACTCTCCCACCATTCGAAACCATCCACAGCTCACTAAAAAGTCAAAATGTGGTCCTGAGGCAGTTATCACAATTCCCAGAGCAGATATTCAGTTCTTGTACAGAAACCCAAGCTAAGTTCCCCTCTCTGGGGTGCAGTGTCTCAAAACATGTATACAGACACCGTTCCCCTGATGGCTAACGTGCTAACTTTACCTCAAGCAACAGGGTCCTGGTTGCTATCAAAACTGAGCCTGTCCAGAGGCAGGCTTGGATCAAGCTCTGTCTTTTTCGGAATTTGAGGGCAGCCAAGGATAAAAAGGCCTTAGGTGGTATGGTGTGGAAATATATAGATACGTGCACACAGAGCCCCAGCAGAGGGAAGGAGCTAAACGATTCCTCTCGTGTGTTGGTATGATATGGAAAAGGCGGGCGGATAAAGTCTCT
Source organism: Sciaenops ocellatus (assembly GCA_033000465.1). Lineage (NCBI taxonomy): Eukaryota > Metazoa > Chordata > Actinopteri > Sciaenidae > Sciaenops > Sciaenops ocellatus. Next base: position 18,801,197 of record CP136882.1, on the reverse strand, counting down.
TCCACTAATGTGTGCTAAAATGAAGACAACAGACAGACTGAATGCCCTGGTAGTGGAGTGGAAGTTGTTGATGGGGGAGGGACTGGAGCAGATGAGTGTGTCGGAGGGAATGTGTCCCAGGGATTAGACGGACCCCTAAAGTCTCCTTAGGAGGCTGAACAAGGCCAAAACCAAATAAAGACTTCAGAATTAGTTATATGTTAGAGCTGCAGGTTTTCCTGCTCAAAGTTCCACTGTGATAGTAAAGGAAAAGAGTGGAGCATCCTTCTCAAGAACGCTTTGATATTTTTTTTTCCAAATGGTTGCTGATGGTTGCTAAAGCTTTGAACTTTTAAGTTACAGGATGGGCACTAAAACAATCCTGAAATATGAGCATACATATCATTAAAGTAGTGGTGACAGTTTGACCTGTTTTCTACAGTGTTATACAAGATTTTTCCCTTATGTACAGGTAAGGAAGTAAGTAAGTAAACTTTATCTATAAAGTACCTTTCAAAAGCAGAGTTATAGGTGCTGTGCAATGCAAGCATTCGAAAGATAATACAGAAAATGAAAATATAAAAACAAAACTGTTTATGAAGTTAAAAGTGGAAATAAGATATTGACTGACTCTGCATTTTTTATAGTTTGAGGAAAGCAGTGGCAGAGGGTGTGAGCCAAAACTACAAACAGTTAGTCACTTTTGGTTTTAAGTCTGGATTTTGGAACCACCAAAAGGCCTTAGCCATTAGACCTCAGAGATCTCACTAAAGTCAGAGTGTGCAATAATTCAGAAATATAAAGTGGGGACCGTGTAACGCCCAGATAACCTATATAGATTGGGTAACATTGGTTTTGTATGTTAATGACATGTGTTAGTTGAAAGTCTAGTGGCCACATTTTGGACCAACTGGAGCCGAAATTCAGGAGAGTCACTCAGGTCAGTGAACAACTAATTAAAATAATCAAGAAGGTAGGTAACAAAAATATGTTTGACTTTTTTTTGATCTTGAAAATAAATTTGTTTTAATAAATTTTGGCAATGTTTCTTAGTTGGGAATAAAACAGGATCAATTTCACACGAATATGGCTGCCATTCTTCACTGCAAAGTTGGATGACTTATCAATTAAAATCAAAGTCATCATGTTTAGATACCCTTTCTTTATTCCTTCCTTAGAATAACTCCATTCTCACATCTAGTTCTTGCTTTTCTTCCTCTATGGTCATCAAAGAGGTTAGCTAATCTCTAGTCTGTTTCAAGTATGCACAGTATTCTTATAACCTGCATATTCTCTCCAAGAAACTCAAAAAGACATCAGTCCACCAGGGAGACAGCCTTTGAAATGTATGCTTTGGTTGTGTCTTTTCTGAGAAAGCTTGCATAAATAACCACACATCCCCACGAATGCATGAGACACCAGATACCTCGGCTGAGCTGCTAATGGGCCTCATAGTGTATTCTGGACCTTCACATTTTAACTGGATTCTGTCCTGTGATTCCCTAACAGTCATTGTGAAATATGTACTCATGCTCTAAAGGATGACACCTAGCCTTTCGTTATTTTTACATGCCTCATTTAGATTTTTTGACTGTTGCTCTGGTAAGTAACACTGCTGTCATATTCAAACCCTCCCTGAGTTTGTCAAGCCCTTGCGGGGGCAAGATCCTGGAAGGATTGCATTTAGATTTTATGAGTAAAGCTAAGGCTCATATTGTCAACCTGAGTTCAACTCTTTGACCTAACCTTGGACTTTTAGTAGAAAACCATGAGGTTAAGTGAATGCTTTATTGTTTGTTCCTGTGGAATATCTTTATTGATATTCCTGATGTCCTTTTTCCCTAAAACAGTGCACCGTAGAAATATACATAAATGTGACCAAAAGACAAACAGTGAGGGAGTTCATGATTTTGCCTTGAGCAACTTTGCTAGATATGCTGACCATCAACAATAATTGTGGATAGGACTGGATGTAATGGAGATTGAGCCCAGCTTTGCCTCTATTCTGGAGCGGATCTGTTTCTGTTTCGTTGCTTTCCTTCAAAAAAGTCATCTGGGTTAACCACTGGGTGCTACTTGGATCATTTTACCCCCACAAGGCAGTGGTGGCTTTTCATGACTGGCTGTGATGCATGCAATGCGTGTGATGCACGGTTGCTACCAAACAAACAAATTGAGAAATGCCCTTAGGGTAGTTACTTCTATTCTTTTCCTTGTAAGCACAAAGCAACTACAGCACTGCATTATTCTCTCGAATATTTGCTTGACAGTTCTGTATACTGCCCACAATTTGCAGCCCACAGGAAACTGATTTTACCTATATGGTCAATTGCTTTTCTCTCCCCCATTTGTGGAAAAACAATTCATATTTTTGCAGTTACCTTACCCTATTTCTATTTGCCTCTGTTTCTGTTTCCTTTGAGGTTTTCAGAGTGGTTGGCACTGTGGGGAGTCACTTTAGCATCCTCTGTGATCATTTCCTTCAGTGCAAATAGCAGTGTTGTATAACGTGTTAATTGGCCACTAGTCCAGGGTCACTCCACAGGCATCTGAATGCTTGCGCACTGAGGACCTCTGTGTATGAGAAAACAAATGAGGGGCTCCTCACAGCCCGACGACCTAAAAGAAGTCAAGAGAGATGAGGTCATCTTTGCCTGATTTCCAAATAAAACAGAGGACAACAGCTGAGAGAGCAATGATCCATTAGGTCTCACTTAACCACCCACCAGTGTGTCTGATGCATATGAGGACACGCATATGCTCACGCAGGCCAGTATGTCCTGTGATGGTCGGATAACTTCCCAAGGAGTGATGAAAGGGTCTAAGATGGAGAGTCTTGTTAAGTGACGAACAAGTGACCAGTGATCAGAGGAGAATTTTCATCACTCAACAGCTTTACAATTGGCTGGTCTCATCTCAAATACCGTCAACCCCTCTTGGGGTTTTACAATATGTTTCTAAATTCTACTTTTCGGAAAACTTAAACTAAAACAGACAAAAGGCAGCCAATGTAGCTTACAAACCACTGACTCCAACCCGACCCAATCTCATAGACACCATAAAAAAAATCACATATGATGAAATTGTTCTTTCAGGGAAAAAGGAAGGATCAAAATACACCAAGACAGAGCTCTGTGTTTTGTCAAAGTTCTCAATTTGTAATAACACGTGGCAAGCGCTGAACAAATCCCAGGGATACCACAAAGATGAGATGTCCCTTGCAAGTAAGGCTCCTTTCCATGTAAAACATCTCTAAATAAAGGAGCGCTGCCCCACACCTGACCATCAGAGGGAAACTACATGTGTTTTCATTACAGAAATGCTCCCCAAGACTGTCATTTGTGAAGCTGCACGTGTGCCTCACTCCAGTACAAACCCCTAGCATATGGGAGCAGTTAGTTCCATCCCCAAGCATTGATTACTACTGTCGGGAGTATCAATAGACAAAAGCTGACCCCCCTCTCCTGTGACATCTACTTGTTATGTTTTGTACTTTCAATTTAGCCTTAAGTTCAATGCTGTCAAATCTTCTGAGGAAGTGTACATAAGGAAGCAAATGCCTGTTTTGTTTCTTCTCTACCATATGTTCTTATCATATGTTTCGCCTATAGTCAGAATGAACCAGACCAGCCAGTGCTTTTTGGACGTTTTTTCATGGGATTACCTGCTGTTTCTGGCTGAAAAGAAGAGGACAGTGGAACACAAAGTGGAAACTCCTCAGGAATGGTGATTACTGGCCGCTGAATTGAAACCAGCCAAGAGAAACCAAATCTGAGCCTGCCAGAAGTATTATGGTAGTTATAACGAATAAAAGCCCTGGCTCACCCCATCACTCCTGTTTTCTCCCTGCCTCCCCCACTAACACTGCACATTAAAGAGAATGAATCAGGAGTCTGTAAAACAAAGACATAACCCTTTGAACTTTGAGTGGTAGACAGATTAAGAGGAAGAAACAGAGAAAGAGAAGCAGAAAGAGCTCCGGTAGGAGGGAGCTGATTTGAAAAATTAAACACTGTTTATCACAGCTATCACAGAGAATGACTGCACTGAAAAATGTAGCTGGTAGATGTCTACCGGGGGCTGCTAAAGAGAAAATAGTACCCAAGGACTCCCCTGTGACTCACTTCCCCCTGACCAATCGCAGTTCAGGTGGCTCACCCCTCTGAGCTTGCATTATTAAATTAAAGGCCAAGATTTATACCCCAGTGCCAAAGCAACCGCTTTAGTCAGATTTGGAATCATTTATCCCATCATAGGGTCGGCCAGTCTGGGGTTTGATTGATAGAGCCACAGCAGTGTGGGGAGTATACAGTTACACACTGCTGCCTTGCAGGCCAGGACTCCTGCATCTTTAATTCAGCACTGAACAGCCTTATAGAGTCCAGACATAGCAACACTGTGGTGCAGGTAAACAATTCCCCTGACAACAATGAAGAGAGATAGCAACGGGGGCATCTGTATGTATACCAGTTAAAGGCCAGATTGCTCACTACATTATTGTAAACTGTATTTGTAGAGTTTTGTAGACAGCATGTCTGGTTATAGAGCCCCACTCTCCCCTCCAATACCTCCCTTCTGCCCCATCTGGTCCAAAGATAAATGCACACATGTACAAAACATTAACAGACAATCTACGATTAACCATGCAGTTATCAAAAAATAATAAGCAAAGTGGAAGCTATAATATTTTACATAACTGCACAGGTCAGAGTCACTGGGTCCAGAAGCAATTTCTATAACATAAAAAGCTTAAGGATAATTGCATTTTTTAAAGTCAGATTGGTATGGAAGCTCTACATACTGAGATACCCCTCAGTGGCTTTTGCAATGCAAAGGAATAGGGACCATTTGCTCTTATTTTGCTCTTGCAGTATGCAACAAAATAGTCCCAGAATCCAAAGGTGAACTGATTTTTACTGTTGACTATATTGTTCTGGTTTCTAACAAACCATAGACTTTAGTTAATGCTGTACAGCAGGATTATCCTTATATTTTTATGTACACCAGTTTGAGTACCATGCTATCCAAGTCCTATCCAAGTGCTACAACTCTTAGTCACATAACATTGTATAATAATGGATTTCTGGATGTCCAGAAATACCTGTACCTTTGGTACAAGGCAATATTATCAGTGTTGGTTGGTGAGTAACCAGTAAGGGATCATGTGTTTATCACTGCACTAGTGACTCCATCTGCTTGTTCAAGGTTTCTTTCTTAGAAATTTGCTAGAAACAGATGCAGGTTTCATAGAATTGGCATTACATGGTTCTGTGTAGCTACATTTGAATCAAAAACAGCAACCTGAAACTTAGAAACAGGATCTTAAAACGATGGAGGCAGAAAAACAGGATGCTGCATGTATTAGGTGATGTTTCTATTTTCTGAGTTCCTGTAGGGATGCAGCAATAGCTGTGGAAAATCATCAAAGGACCAGAGCAACACGTGCATGTGAAGGTGAAGGTTTAAATTTGCCCCCAGGCCCCATTGCTCCATTTCAAAATTTTGAACACTTGACGACCCATTATTTTCATAAATAGAGGAACCAAAATCCTCAATGAAAGGTGCAGGCACAATTAGATGATTGAAATGGGAGCTGTCTGAATTCGAAACATATGATCTTGTGGAATTTAACTTAATGCTGTTAAGAAACACTAAAGGATCATATTGAGCCATGTTGACTAGCTGTAAAGTGTGCGTTGAATTACAGTGGGCCTCTCCAATGCACTCAGTGGCCTCTGCACCTGGTTTCAACGCTGTGACATCACCAGTGGAAACGGGACTGTTTGGATTCTCACAACTGCATCAGAGGAGTCAATCAATCTTCATCCTCCACGGATATCCACTATCACAACAGCACCTAATCAAGAGATTAAAGGAGACTCCTAATTTGTCCAAATTTGTGGTAAAAGAGAAGCACATAGGCAGGGATGTAAGAGAAGAAAATTGCAGATATTATAAATGTGGAAAAGTTCCATCCAAAACATGGAAAAATATTTTGAGGTTTTCCGCAGCGTCCAGATGGATGTAATGGTTTCACATGACACAGATTTTGAAAGTGCTGGTGGCAATGAGATCAAACTCTTACCACAGTTATGGTGGTTGATTCAAGAGAAGGATGATTCATTTTGGGCAAGTTAAACAAAAAGAGAGTAAAAGAAGTCTTTCCCTTATGAAGTCAAGCACATCATTTTGGATAATCTATAAATCAGATTTTCCTTATAAAAAGGTTTGGAAGTAGAAATGGTAGTGATAAGTCACAGAATATGTACGTTTATAGTAAGGGTCGCCTGTTCCTGCTCCTGTCTGACACACTATGATATTATAAAATGCTTAGAAATTACAGGATAAATTAGCCTAAAACATTTGTCTGTACAAAGTATGTACACTGGGTAGACATGCCATATATTGAAGAGAATACGATTAAGAGTTGCTACACTATAATGATTGATAGGTCAATATCTGGCTGCCAGCCGATAATGTCTCCACCTGCTCTGTATCAGCCGTAAGAGGAAGCAGCTGTGCTGACAGCATGGGGTTGAGTTGACACGAGATATGCAGCATTTTAAGTCATCTTCATAACACACACACCAATAAAATGACCAGGTTAGAGGTCAAATAGCTTGTTATTTCGTCTGACACTGGGAGTATTTTGCATACTCACAAAGCACAAAAAACATAATATGTTATGTAATAATAACACTCACACATTCAATGTATTGGTATTGGTTGTTTTCATTATTACCAAATCAGTCACATCTTAGGATGTTTTCACCAGGTCTGGAATTTCTTCGTAATTTAAGGGGCAAGGCTGCTGTATTTTTTTAAAGGCACAATTTCCCCAGTTCAGTCATTTAATAACTTAAGTTTTAGCATGTTGTCTTAGTTTCATCCTGGCCTTGATCACTTTTAACAATTATTTTCATTTATTTCTTTTTTATACAGTGGGTGGATTGTTGGAAAGGATTATTCTTTACTCAAGATTGTGCTGTTTGCATGTGCTGTATTGTGATAGCTTCCAGAGAATCGGTAAATATATCAAAGGATCAGGAAAACATCTGGCAGACACTTGTTGTTCCAACAGTGACCACTTAAGCAGAGCAAAAGGCTGAAGTAGATTTTTTTTCCCCTTCAAATATCCTACTCTAATATTTTTTGGTTCTGACACTGTCTTGTGCTTTCAGGGTGGTTGTAAAAGCAGCAGGTCCGTGTTGGGCAGTATGTTAAAGCTGTTGGTGCTGACACAGTGACAAAAGAAGCTGGTGGGAACCCCTGTTGGTTTCCGGAAATTATTTCTTTTTGGCTCATGCAGAAGCCTGTTGAAAGGACTGCAGGTGCGAGTGATGACTGGGATGTGAAACGTCACATCAGCTTCCATGCAACCATACAGATTCAGGGCATCAGACAATAAAAAAAAAAAAAAAACACCACTGCCTGGTGGCTGTGAGAAGTGTGATTCACGTTTTCATTGCTGCTTCCTCGATGTGTCATTTATGGATGCAGCTTCAGGTTTTGCTTTGTGTATGTGAAGCCACATTGTTATGTTTCCTGGTGAAATGCCACGTTTGATTTCAGACCTCTGGACTAAACCAAGACAAAGATAAAAAACTGAGTGCATTGAATTATATACACACCACATGTCATTTCTGTCCACAACCTTTCATCAGCCATTTCACCATTCCATCCTAGTAAACATTCTCTGGTAAAAAATAACCCAGTTCTCATGTCAGTCAGGCATTTCTCAACAGTCACATGGTGCTCTGACGGCAGTTTTGGTTCTTTTGAATGCATTTCATCTCTGAAGGTAGTTTGTTCCAGAGCATATGTTTGGATCTGAGGGCTGTTTGAAGGCAGATGTAGTTCCTGGCTGCATCCTTTCAACAAACTGCCTCCTGGTAATTGGCCATTATTCTAGAACTGAGAGGCGTGCTGTCCAGAGGGCAACTGCACTTGTCTGGAAACAATCATGGGGTTAGCAGGCTGGCAGAGAGCCTTGTCACTGGAATATGCCTCTCCTGCTGAGTGCATCTTCTCCTGGGAGGATGAAAATGGCTGGCACCCAAAATATAATTATACAGGCTTCAACACAATCAATGCATGAATGCATACCTTAAAAAATACAAACAAAAACAAACAAACAAAAAAAAACATGGTAGTAATTTATCATTAATGTTTAAGAATATTTAAAGATGATGTTTGTTAAATTAAGTTTTTTTGGTGGAAGGGCTGGCAACTAAATCTTCTCGTGTGCCTGAAAATGACTTATAATAGCACTAGTTTAATAAAAGAAATAAATAATAAACTGCAGTTGGATAAAAAGATGCAGAAATTAAAATGTATATACACATTATGTCACAGTTATGAAATCCCAAACAGTCTTATTCACAAAATATAAATTGCATTTCATTGAAAACTGTTCAGACACAAAGTTCATTGTCTCTTGCACTTCACGTTTTTGGTATGCAGTGGTGGTGATAGCTGATTTTTTTCTTTGTTGAATATTTACCCTGCCTAGCGACGTGTTGCCCTGTGAAGCCATATTAGGTGACCTTTCCACAAGTGACTCCATAATTACAAAAGAGCACGCAAGGTATGCCAAGTGACCTTCCTTCATCTGAGACCAGACCTAAACATCAGAGAGGGAAAATAATAATAATAACTGACACGTCTACCTCTGGTGCAGACTGGCAACTGGATCCAGATGGAGGGAGCATATCATTACCGTTTTATTGGGAGATATCAAAACAGAGAGGCACATTCCAGGAACCCTTCACTCTCCTGCAGATTGTTGCTTTTGAAATGAAAAATTCAAGTTGATATTGTTTGTCTGCCGTTTCTCTTTGTTCTCGGAGAGTGCTCGAGAAGGACGCGGTGCATTGCGGGTTATGCACCGGACGTGTTGAGAGAAGTAGAAAAGAGCAAAGACCAGGGCTAGGCAGGCAGGCTGAGATAAGAGCTTTATGATAAGAGAGAAACTCAAAGACACGCTCCCTCAATGCTCAGCACCTAACTGTGGTTTGCAGAAATACACAGCCATCAAGACCTAAAGCATGCTCACCCAGCTTTTTTAATTAAAACACATGACTGGAAGCAGACCCCCCTCCCCTCTCTCCTTGCCTCCCTCCCTCCTGCTTTGAATTTTTGCTCCAAACATCATGCTGACTCATTCCTTAGACTCGAGGCAGTGCGTGAATACCTGAGAACTCCGTTGACTTTCAGCGTTGCCACCCTTTCATCCTTGAAAGGCAAGTCTCCTTCTTTTCAGGTCAAGCTCTCGCTGTGTACAACCAGGGAGGCTTTCAGAAACTCCTTCAGCCCTCCTCCTCCCCCCTCTTTCCTTTCACCCCCTCTGACATCCTGGAACTACTCTTTGATGGTTCCTGCTTGTATCTGAATCCTGCTTATTTCTCTGTGTACCTGAGGATGTTTAGTTATGTATATTTCTTTCAACCCGTCCCTCACTGCCGCCGCCATGCACACAGACAAATATGTACTCAGACACACATACTTTTGTTTTCTCCCTCAAAGAAATCACCGCAGGGTGCAGACATCCCATGTCCTCTCTCAGAGTGTGTCACAGCCAGTGTTGAGTTGTAGTTTTCATCAGGGATCTGTAGAAATGTATGCGTTGGCACTGAAACCCATCGTTGCACCCTAGAATCAGCAATGGCCTGATTAGATCACTACCGGGGGAGGAGGGTGGAGGTGCGGCTCCAAAAACAAGCGTACCCAGGCTCTTGGAGAAAGGAGAAGGTCCGGTGTATCCCACTTTGATCTGATGTCAGGAAGTATTGAGAGGCAGCTCTTCAAGGAAGCTTGAAGACAAGGCAAGAGCAATGAGAGGAAAGGTGACCTGACTGCCACCAGGCCCCGGAGGCCACAGAGGTGCCTGTCAAATTTCTCACGTACATAATATGATTGGGCAAGTATGACGGGTAAAGTTGGCGGTATAAAATTCATAAGGGAAGGTTAAGATTTCATGTATAAGTAGGAAGTTGGCAGATGGGTGAGAGGTAGGTTATTCTGATACAAATCTAGGAATGCTGCAGGACTTTAAATTTCAGACTAAATTTAAGTTGAAAGCCCAAGCAGTTTAAAATGCATGTCCTTGGGTACAAGAGTGTGATGGTTTGTGTGATAGCAGAAGCCACAGTGGACTCCGTGTGCCTCTTTGTCCTCTGTGCCATTTATGTAAATGGAGCACTCAGAATCTGCACAGTTCACTTCACAATACATTTTAATGGGCTGATGGTTTTGTTGATGATTTTGGCTTTCATTATTAATAAACATCGGTATGAATATGACATAAAACTGATAAATACTAAATATACCAATTAAAACCTAAATTGGGCAGTGATGAGGCATATAAGCAGTCAGAGAGGTTGCAAACTCCTTAAACACACTCTGGGAATATGATTTGATAATAAGGATTATTACTGATATTAAAGAGTCATTTCTTCTAAACACTGCTACGTGATTGCTGAGATTTTATAAGTATAGCAATTATTAGGACACATTTATTTTGCACGTTTGTCTGAGCCTAATCCAGTCACAGCTGTCATCTGCAGATGGTAGAATGCTAAAGGCATTTTGATAGTGTTTTGATTTTGTGATGAAGTATAACTTTTGGGGTAGGACACACAGGAAAGGGCTAATCAAAGCATACATGGATAACAATCATCTTGTTCATGCAAAATCTTGAGTTGCAAATGTACAAATGAGTCCCAACCACTGTAATATCTGTATATTTGATAAGTTAAAGGTCAAAAAATTACTTCCTGTTTGCAAAAATGCAGTGACAAGACCCTTCCCTGTGCGGATGTTTATCACCAAAACAAAGCTCCCTAGCAACTGCAGAGTTAGGTGAACATTTGTGGGTCTGTGTTGTTTGTAACTACAAGCAATCCCTCTCACAGTACACAGGTTAATTTCACCAGTTGTTAACAAAAGAATATTGATTAAAAGAGCTGTAGAACATGCTCAAGCAATTTCCAAACAGTACATACATAAGGTATACACAGTTTCTGCCAGAATTGTAGCACTTGTTTATCTGAACTTGAGCCACCCTTCATGCAGGGGGATGTGGTGTCATCCTGCAGAGCTCACTGAAGATTCCCCACTGCCATTCATTCTCTCCATGTGTTGTCCACAGGGTGACATCGCCCTGCGGTTCATCTATTTTGCCAAAGGAAACTGTGCATTTGAGCCCCCGGGGCCTGTTGAGGAAAGAGACAAGGGTGTCCTGAAAAACCGACAGCATTCTGGCACCGAGCCCATGTCAACATTCACACTGGGAGCCCAGGACCCGGAATGCAGTGATATCATTGGCCTAGGAGATTTTTACTGCCCAGCAGGCCCAAACACTATCAATCATATCTTCAGACACATGTTAGGTTTATGACCAATGGACTTGTGTGCCAATTCCAAAAAGAGTAAAACCTACAAATGAGTTGATATTTCTCAACAGCAATGCAAGCCATGTTATGAAACAATTTCTAAATTATCTAGTTGTTATTTGATGATCCTGCAGCCAATACTTCCATCTGCTTCATATGTGGCCTTGGATCAGTAACCTTTGAAAAAAAAATTTCATGCGCTTTTCTTTGTTTTTGTTGAAACCTGCAAGCTCCTTGTTAGGATAAAAAACTCTGTGGAACAGCAGTGTGTGTGCACAAGTGAATATGGTAGACCACAATGGTTCATGTAAGCACTCAAAAGTGACAGTGCACAGACAAAGCTGAACCATGGAAATCAAGAAATTATGTGGTGGAAAGAATCCAACAGCTATAAACAGGTTAGACCACACCATACAGTGCGTGGGCTACAAGTACATCTCCATCCCTGCATTCCTTTTCCCCTTTGGCCTGTGGAAATGTGGGGCAAAATCCTTATGCTGATATTTCACGTATTTTAAGACCTGCACTGATGAGTTGCACTCCCTCTAGAAACTGTCAAATGTTTCTTTGTCTGTTTACAAGACCTACTTTAACAGGGGGAAGTGACAATCGGTTTTGTGTCCAAGAAAAATACAGAGGTTCTGGTCGTTCACGTGCTTTCTATCCAAGTGAAGAGCAGTGTGTTTTCAGAGAGCTGTAGCCAAGGTTGCAGTGGGCCCATTAACTTCACAGTAACACACCAAGTGAGAAGAATAAAACCTGCAAAATAGAAGTACGGGGCGGTATAAAGTGAGGAGGGATTCATGCTGTTATGAGTCCCCACTTAGGATGTGGCTTTGATTGACAACAAGGACAAAATAGAGGCGGTCAAGATTTATAGCTGCATGGGATTCTGTGCTGTAGCAGACATCTGGTTTGACCAGTGTTTATGTGACTTTGCGGAGCAGTGAAGAACTTTCTGTGAGGCCGGAGTTGAAAGTCAGAAGAGAGAAAGAAGAGTTATGTTGTAGGTTTATCATGTCTGTGTTGGCTGTTAACAGCAGTAAAACTTTCTGTTGATGCTAGCTACATTTTATGTTCGTACTAGAAAGCTAGATTTCCACACAGTCATTAAAGTGCTTCCAGTCAAAAATGAGTTTGCTGCTTCACTCAATTGTTTGAGCTACGCCGTGTAGAAGGATGCATGTGCAGAGTTTGATATTAGAAGACAATCTGCTGAGGGGGAAAGTTTCTCTGTGCTCACCTTAGAACTTTGCTACAGGTGTGTACCTGATGATTTGTGACAGCACAATTGATCAGCCACTCATGATCCAATGTGTAACTTACACAAGTGTGACGTGGAAACCTATATAAACGTGTATACACTGCGAATAGACTTTTCAGTAAAGTAGGAGACATCTTGTGTCCTACATGTCCGACATGCCTGGAGGGATATCTAAAGGATTAATCAGGCATTTTTTGGAAATAACGTATTTTCTAGTGGGGACTGAGATTAGAAGATAGACATGAGATAGCTGCCAGTTAACTTAGCATAAACACTGGAGACAGGGGGAAACAGTTCAACACTTCTAAAACACACTAATTAACACATTATGTTGTTTATTTAATCCATACAAAACCAGCTGCTGTATGTATCCTTATATTTAAAGGACATATGAGTGTGTAATCAATTTTCCACCTAACTCTCCAACAAAAAGTGAATTTACATGTTTCCTATCTGTTTAAGAGATTTAAGAAGATTATTGTGAAAAAGACAAACTGACCTTTAAAAACAGACACTGAATTGTGTTCATAGACAGCAAAGTCACAATGGTTTCTATCAATAAAATTCTCTCTCTCATCTTTCCTCTGATTTCATGCTGTCCAGCTTCTCTCATCGACAGTCAGAGGTCAAACCTGATTGTTGCGTTCACCTTCAAGAAACAGTGAGTTACCGAAGAAAAAAAGATGTGGGGAGAAATCAAACATTTAAAGGAAAGTGGAAAACTTCCCAGTGTGAGTTGAAGGCTCGTGACAAGTCTAATTACTGTTGTACATCTGAAGTGATTAATGCATACTGTGTGTTCCAGACTTACAACATGTTGAGTTTTTAACTCCATGCTTGATTCTAGCATAATTACATAAACACTATCCAGATGACCACATAATACTGCAACGCCAAAACCTGAATCAGAAAAATTGAATATGCTATTGAACCCACTTCCTGTCTGCCTTTTTCTGTGTGCACACAAAGACACACTTATAAAGGGTTAGGGACACAAAATGGTGAGTACCTGGTTTGCAGAGTTGTTGATCAGCAGCTACAAAACATGCTTTACCACGTCATATGTGTTTCCAGGCAATAGGTCGGGCCAAGCGTTTGTCTTCATTTAAGCTTTGGCTGTTAAATATGCCTTGGGGATGGCCACTTGACCCCAGGAACTCTTTTATGCAGCCGGAAAATAACTCTTCCTTTTCTCATTTATCGCAGCTCTAATGAAAGGCCATAGTGACGAGGGTGAGTGGATTGGTTACCAAAAGTGGAGAGGGAAGAGCATTAATTGGATTTTGTTTTTATTAGAAAAACTTTATTTTTGATAAAGATGAGAATCTGTGTATATTATACTGTGATTCTGCATTTGTGTGTTTGTATCCGTTTCTGTATGCATGTTTCTGTGTATATGTTAATTTAAATGCAGTATGACTCTCCAAAGCAGCCTACTGATGCAGGTTAGCAAGCTGTGTGTGTTCTATTTAGAGAGGAGGGAGCGGTATTAGTCACACATGGTGTGTGACATCTGAGGCGGCCTCAGGGAGCAGAAGCCACAAGACCGTCCAATATCAGTTCTGCACAGAAACCAGTCACATGACTTCAAACCACCCAGAGTGATGTAGTGCACACACAAACAAACATAAATAGAAAAAAAAACACACACACACAAACACATGCTCGTTCATACGTCTGTACACACACAAACATCATGCATTCACATCCCAACATGTTTACACTGATTCACCTCTCCTAACTTAGCAGAGTGACCCAGCAGTGACACCCCATCAGGGGATCAACCATAACCCTGCCTCACCCCCACATTGCCCAACAGGCCCACAGGCGTCTCCTGGCCATGGCCCCCACTGGTTTAGCCCTGTGCAATCTGTCAGGAGGCCCAGAGATGTCTCACTTATCAATAGGCGAGGCTTATTGTTTCAGGGGGCTTCCTCTTTCCTGTGCAGGACTGTCATGCTCCAGGGGGGTCCACCATGGGGCCGTCAAACCGCCTGAGGCCACTTGAAACTATGAAAGGTGTATATGGTTAAACTAAAGAGCCGGACTTTCCCTGCATAATAGTGTGTCATTTGACTGCTCTCACTAGGAGTGTGTGTTTTTCCACTTCACTGCTAAAAGTGCTGTGCTGGCTTTATCGGATTTTGATTCATGTCTTTATTTGTTTGCTTTTGTCAAAGAGAAGCCGAGTATAGTTACAGTTGGTGTTTCCTTTCTCTATCTACAGTGGAAATAAAGGTGACTGAGTGGCCAGATTGTGTTCTCCAAGTGAAGTTGTTAAGCTGCTCTATTTAAACAGGCAATTTGAATCAAACTTAACAATCTAAAGATGTCAAGTTTGAGCTTATTAGTAAGTTATCCTGATTCAAGATTATGATTAAAGTAATTAGGGTTGGAGGGAAAGGTAACTTTAATGTGGATAATAGTTCATTCATTCATTCGTCCTGCCAAATTCTCTTATAAAGCAGTCATTTTTGTAGATGTTTTTGGGAAATATAAATCCATATAGCGTCGGGAAGGCTCTCAGAGCTGTGCCAGACTTATAAAAATGGATTTTTGTGGAGGAGGTACACCAACTCAAAAAATGCCCAGTTCATTCTCTTTTAATCTGTGTAGCTGACCATAGGAATGGATATTTTTCGTTTTTGCTGTTGGCACAGACGTGGATTGAGGCGACCACTGGGCAAGCAAGAAGTGTTTGCTCAAGTGGAGCCAATTACTCAAAATAAATTGGGTCTTCCTCTCTATTCCCTCCTTTGCTCTTCCTCCCTCTCTTCCCCCTCATCCCCTCATCTCTCTGGTATGGGTTGTCATTTAAAAACCGGGTCAGATCCACAGTGAGCCCCTCCTTCCAAATAAACAGGCTAGTAATGGCTGTTTACCCAGGGTACAAGAGCCATTATGCGCAAGGAAGTTAAACATCTCTGACAGGCAAAATGGCAGCAGACAAATCACTGTTGCCCTTTTTTGTGCGATTGATTGTAAGAAGGCTGATGTTTCCCTAACTATTACCAGCAGCTGTAGACGCATGCGACGGCTTTTTCAAAAAAGCATACCGACTGGATGTTGTAAGCATTCAAATCAAAACGCTTTTTGTTTGTCTGCAATTACACTACGGAGCGAGTAGATGACCTCGCCTAAGATGGATTTCATCACACTGGTTGCCTGGGAGCTGCAGGCCTCACAATCGGGAAGTACCCCCATACTTCAGGAGAACCTCACAGCCTACTTTGCAATCGCCTCACAAGATCTGGACAGCGTAATGTGGAAATATGGAGGACATGGAAAATGAAAGTGCATTTGTAATGTATAATAAAGCAAATTGTAATGAGCTTAAAGTCATTCCGTGGAATCATTATGAGATCAAAAATTAAGTCAGGAAAATAATTTTAAGTGAAAGTCAGCCTTCTGTGACTTAGTGTTTAATTGGAAATGAAATGCTAGGGTAAACAGAACAATGCATTTGTGGTCATACATGTGTGGAGAATGGACTGCATTAAATCACAGCCTGCTAACTAGGCCATAATGGAACTTCACATAATCGGTGCCAACTGAGTCATTTACTGTCAAGCTTTTGAATTTTGTCTGTGAAGGTCAGCAGGAAATTAAGCAACTTTGGGTAGGAAATTTTGATAACTTCTGTCCCTATTTTCTGCCATTTCATAAACCTTAAGGCTATTGATTAATTGAGGAAATAATTATCAGGAAAACATTTTAAAATAATCTTACTGTATAAACATTTAAAGCATGACACCTTTAACCTTCAATCTAGATCAGTGTTCCCAAAGTGATCAACGGAGCTGTGTAATGATTACCAAGGGTTTAAAAAAGGGTAAAATAAGTTGTATTTTCCCTCATTTTCGTATTTTTCTTACTGCTTTAAAAAAAAAAAATCATTCAAATGAAACAAGAACTGTTTCAAATTCACTGGATTCACATTGGATAAAAGGGACCGGCTGAAACAGATGCCTGAAAAATGAATGAAAACAAAATTGGATTGAAGTGTGAAAAGTGCTAAATTTGGTATAAAAATATAAAAGTTGATAAAAGATAGAGTTGATTAAATGTGAAAAGAATTTAATTCAAACAAAACTGGACAATTCTATGAATTCATAAAACTATAAAATGGGGGAGTCTGACATTCTAAAATGGCTACAACTTTAAAACAACAGGGTGTGAGGCTGGTTGCAGTTACAGTCATATTCTTTACAGATGGGGCCAGAGGCTCAGCTAGCTCTGGGCCTGAAGATTGTTCCTCACAGATTTGAGCTGTGAGGGAATGTACAATGGGCCGAGGCACATTGTTGTAATTGGCTCACAACAGATCTGCTGCTCCCGAGATGTGAGGCTAACTTCAAATGGGTGTTGCCTGAGCTTTGATTCATCATCATGGCTCAAATCACAGACACGGAGGACAGTTGTACAGTGTTGAGCCATAAACTCTGGCACAACACCCAACAGGAATTTCTGTCTCATGCATTTCCAAATGAATGGTTGGCAGGATAATGCAGCATGCATCCTGTGGAAACTGTGGCACAACATTGCCTGTGTGCGTGTGTGTGTAGGTCGGGACTATTGCATGTGTGTTTTCCTGTCGGCTATGCATGTGCATGTATCCGTACAATATCTCGGTGTGCATCAAAGCGTATGCTCTCTCTTTTCCTTCAGCTGTCAGAGTGCCAGGCAGCATTCAACACCTGGATCAGCAGGTCTCCCCCTCATGCACAGCTACTCTTACACAGTCCACTGATCTCCATCCCCCTGCAGAGGGAGAGGCTCCACAGCTGCTAACTTTCCCAAGACTTCACATACAGTCACATACAGTGCTGAGCTACTGTAACAGAGTCGTGGCAATGTTTCACCACGTCCAACAATCCACCAATTCTTTGCTTGAGTCTAGAGTTGCTTTGTATTTGCCTTGCATTGTTTTACTTTGCTTTTCATGTTGTATAATGTACAGTGACAGCATACACTTTATTCTTGAGGATCCGATTTCTTCACATAGGTTGTTGACAGATGCTTGGTGTCCTGCTGTTGCTGGGTCAGAAGTAGCGCAGCCCCCTGAGGGATGGCTTTGTTAATTGTGCCAGTAATCTGTTTAAAATATACTGCACGGAAGATGGGGGAATTATCATTGTATTTGTATTCTTCTCCAAAGCCTTTGTTAAATAATGTATTCCTGATGTTGGCGTTACAATAAACTCTGCTACACTGCATACTTTATTCCAAGTGTGGCCAGAAGATCCGGAAAGGTGTGTGTTTTCAGTTTAGCCTCAGGGTCCCTTTGAGAGCCAGGCATAAATAATCATAACATCTCACTATTTTCACTTGTTTCCTAGCAGATTTGGTTAGTTCAACCTGAGCCCAAAGTCATGATGGACAATCACCAGGACCCCCCCAATCCTTTCTAACAACTTCCCAGGTGGCCTATTACAATTCTGTATTCAAACATGCCATCCGGTTGGCAGCCAGTCAAAAGGCAGGTTTCCACCCACATCCCTTGGCACATACCCTCCGGGTTAATTTTCAGTGGTCTCCTACCAAAGTATGGCTGTCAGGAAAAAGAGGAACATGCAAAACAATCTGTCCCTTGGTGGAAACTGGCAAAATCACTGTGCAGTTCTGGACGGATAGCCATTGCCCGGCTCTTACGTCACTCTGCCCTGCTTCCTGAATACTGGGTGGCAAGTTCATCATGGATGCCAGGTGCCACAGTCTGTTAAAGACCAAGTGGATGGCTGAGATATCAAATATTTCCTGGGAGAGTCCCATGAGAGGGCATAGAGTACTGAGATTTTAGTTTCATGCTGACTCTCACACCAAGCGAGACAGAAAATGGTTCCCAAGTAATCTTGAGCACTAATAGATTGTTACAACTTTAACTTCATCATTCTGCAGCTGAACCTCCCTTAGAAACCTGGAGTGCTCTGATCTGGTTTCTCATCAACTGAGACAGACACCAGTCTTTAGGAGTCTCGGGGTACTGAGGGTAAGGAAAGGCTGGTGATGTATTGCAGTTTGCAGACAAAGGACTTAATTAAAAGCAATATAGCACATATGTGTTGATAGGATACTAATTGGACTGTAACTACTTCCTCTAAACAATGAGGTCGCTATTATTTCTTTTAGAGTGAATTATTATGTACCAATCTACACATGCAATGGAGATCTGTGACAAGCTTATAGTCATTTAGATCATACATATTAAATTAAAATCAGATTATTTCATTATATTAGAATAGTAGGAAACAGAATGATTGCGCATTACAAAAAGTTATGTCCATTTTCTGACTTAAATAAAAGTTTACTATACTATAGTTTCTGAAAGCAGGCAGAAAAAAAGTCACAGCAGTGAGAACAAATTCTCACTAAGTAACAAATTTCTGCCTGCATCCATAATGAAACCTATATTCATTAACAGGCATAAGGTCTTCACTAGCATATCAAGCAAGCCACTAAAAATAGCGTCTTTGCCATCCTCCAGCCCTTTGAGGATCAGAGTTGAACGAGGCAGCTGAACGGTGCCAGAGTAAAGCCTCGGCCTGTGGACAGATGTTTCTGAGAACAGGTGGCTGGGGTTGTCCCTTGGATTTGCATGGCTATGACAGACACAGCAGACCTCACAGACTTCAAAGACCAGGAGCATGACTGCTAATGATCTGTGGAGAGAGAAAAGAGGAGTGGCTAGCTAGCGAACTAGCTTCAGAGGCGCCATGAAGACAAGGACTTTTAGCACAGAGTATACAGAAAACTTTTTTTTTTTGCTGTTGCGGAAGCTTTGCTATAATGAGGTCATGGATTTTACTACTGTTAGAGGGTCATTTGATACTCTAAGCTATAACTGTGGTGAAAATGTGGTGCTGCAATAAATGCAAAAAATTAAAATAATTATAATAATAACAGTTGTTTTAAGTATAATCATGACAAGTCCACAGGACAAATTGCAAATGATATGTAGTATCTGTGTTGGTTTGATTGGATTTTTGATCAATACCATTGAAAGTTACAGTACATGTCCCCATGTTAACATAATATGTGTGTTATAGGGGTAAATAATATTCATTACAGTGATTTGTCATATTAGTCTGCCTGATCTCACTGTGGTGGATGATGATAAATGTAATTAGTTACTTACTAACCCCCTTTTAAAAAAACAACAACAACAAAAAACAATTTAAAAGCAGTGGCCCATGTGCAATGAAACAAATCTTAATATTTAAGCTAAATGTATGTGTAAAGACAATTTTCTTTTCAGATCATTAAAGATACTCTCCCAGAGCTTGAAACCAAGCTTGAACTTCAAAATCTGACTTGATGAGATTTCTTCTTGCAAGGCGGCAATTAAGTCAGACAAGCCAAATCTCTGCGTCCACCCCTCCCCGTCATCTGTCATATTTCCAGCTTTGATCTCTTCTAACCCCATTCATTAAGCAAATACAACACACTGCCACTTAAAGTTCGCAATGAAGCCCTTAACATCTAATAAATAATGCATTCACCCCGGGACCAAAGCACGAGATGAGCACCAGGCAAAGGGTGAACACACAGTTGGCTCAGACAGAGCTAAATGTATGCTGAATGAAATGGGAGACATGGTAGTACACAAATGAAGCGCAAAGTCAAGCAGTCAAGGATTGGATTAATAGGCGTGATTATGGATGCAGTTGTTTCCACCTATCAGTCTGAGGCACAGGGTGGTGAGGGTGAAATGTAATACTGGATAGCAATATTAACAATGCATTTTAAGTAGTATGCTGTCTTAATTGAGAAGAGTGAAAAATGGGAGAATACTGCTCATCAATGGAACTGGTTAGAATGAGAGTCTGCAACACCATTATAATGAGGCCCACATCATCAATCATTCTACTTAGGAAAATATATGCAAGCATTTAAGATGCTTACTATCCTCTGTGAGGATGTGTACTTCATGTTCAATGTCTTAGTTTGCCATGTTAACATGCTAATATTAGAAATCAACACAAAGTACAGCTGAGGGTGATGGGAAACATGCATGCAGTAATTGTAAAATGATTTAATCTGATGATGGTACTAGATGAAAAGTCACCATTAACCAAAGTGATTAACAATTCATCCAAACATTCATGGCCCCCATATGTGAATGCCATGGTGACCAAAAGGTGATTTCTAAAGTTAAGAGTCATCATCTGGGAACCGCGAATGAAAAAAAAAAAAAAAAAAAGATAGTTCAAGTTTAGATGTTGAGATATTTCATACAATAAGTGTAGGATAAGATAGGATAAATGACTGACTGGTGGTACTTAAGTCAGGGGATCACTAAATACATTAGGTTTCATCTTCTGGGGTCTATGAATGCCTGTACAAAACTAAACTGCATGACAATGCATCCAATAGTTGCAGTGGCCGAATGACAGACCAACATTGTCATAGAGCCTCACTGTTAAAACATTGCATGATTGGTTTGCGTTTTCTGCTATCAATCACTCTAAAATAAACCCCTAGTATACAACTGACCTCTCTGCGACTAGCTATTAATACAATAATGTACCCCATCAATTAAAACTACAAACGACACAAACCTCACGTGATAATGTATTGTGGCAGGCCAGCTTTCTTCTGTGTGTGTGAATAGACAAACAGTGTCCTCCTGTTTCAGTTCTCGGGTGCCTTACTGAGATAAAGTGACCTGACTCAGCAGGGGTCTTTGACTACATCTTGATTTTATTACTCCCCACCCTTAAATCCCACAGTGACCTCCTCCCCTTCTATGCCATGTTCAAATAAACATCCAGAAAAAAACTTTTATTCCTCCCTCTGTCTACTATGCTCTCTGGGTCCCCTCCTCATCTTTCTCCCCTTTTCTGTTTGTTTTCCCTCCCTTCATTCTCTGATGGGAGACACGCCACGACCTGATGGGAGCAATGCCACGACCTTTGCCAACCAAAGCCAACGCTACCACACACACGTACACAAAACACCGTTTGGCAGTTGGATTAAGGGCTGTGTTGACTTTATGTCCACTGGGATGTGACTGTGCTGCTGTATATTCATGATCTCCTTCAATGTAGACAGTCATGTGAAGCCTTTGACTGGGGTTTAAAAGGGGGATTTTGTTTATACTACTCCCTAAAAGCAGAGATCCTGGACTTACATCTTGTTCACATAGAATAAAGAACTTTCAAAAGAGCAGGAAATGGTTCTATCAAGTGGCCATCCAAACTGAGATCTATAGTAACACCTCAGCAGGGTTTCAATATGAAGGCGACACCATGCTGCGTGAAGAACACAGACACAAAATGTGCCTCTCTACAGGCCCTTGGAAAATCCTGTAAAAGTTAAACTATCTGTACCGCCCAACCACTCACGTATACGTGACCTGTAATAAATTCAATTTAGTCGCAAGGTGGACTTAATAGTGTGGGCCTTTGTAAATGGTCATATTTTTGTCCCAGCTCCCTTTCCTCCTGTGTGTTTTCTGTAATTGGAATATCGTTTCTACGCTTTTAGTTAAAATGGGCCCTCCAAGATAATCTCCACCATCTTGGCAAAATGCAAACATAGCAGAGTCTCTACAGAGGAGACGCCAACTCAGAGAAGTTTTTTCCCTTTTAATAACATCTTTTATTAAAGCAGGGTGAAAACAATTAAGAGTGTGTGAGTTCTAAGTCTTTAACACCGCCCTTATTGAGTAAGCGTCATCCCATCCACTGAGGGAGGGCCTCTGAATGTGACACAAGTACTATTGCCTAATGTTTAAATGGGGTATGCCTAAAGGGATTGGAGGACTAATTCAATTAGAAGTAATATGCACCAAACCTCCTCCGAATTTCTGTCTAATTCCCTTTTGGTGATACGAAGACCATCAAATGCTACTGAAGTCCGTCGTGGAACAGTGCAACTGACAGGAAAATGGATCCTTGATGATAAAATGTTTAAAGATTAGCCAAGGGATTACCTTGTGGAAGATGAATTGATATAGTATATAAAAAAGTTCAGTTTCCTCATTATGTGTTGTGTATTATATGTTGTGAAATGTCAATAAAGTTCTGAAGAAGACTGAGTGAGTAATTAAATCACACACTATCATGCAAGTATTTGGCAATTCTGCATTGTGTGTTATTCTTAATATAATACTTTAAAGACTTACTTTGCCATAAACAAAACTAAGATTTCAAGTTGAGGAATGATTTTCTGACTTTTATGCTTCAGAAAAAGCACACCTCTGGATCACTGGTTCCAGACTCACTTGAATCACTTTATGTTCATTGCAATCCAAGGTCTTCTATTTCAAAAACAATTAAACTTTGTTTATTGTTTTCCCTTCACCTCCTTCCTTTGTGTAGCACAGATGCGTTCCCTCTCAGCGGGTGTTGGAGCCGATTCCCTGTAGCTTCACCACCTCACCATGGGGTGCAGCTGCACTGAGACATCAAAAAGCATCTCAATCTGCTTATGAAAATCCCATAACCACAGACTCACAGCCAAAGAGAGGTTCATCCACTCTTACTCAAAGTAGTTCCACTGCTGGGATGCACTACAGTAGCAACTTTATCCTGTGTGAGGCTGCTGCCGTATTGGCTTTTATAGAGAACTTTGTGAGTGATCACATATTCTGTTTGTTTTTCGTGCATGCGATTTAAATTAGACTTCTGGAGTTATCTTAAGACAGATGTAATACCATTAAAGTAAAGCCCATTTATACTAGATGTCTTTCTAAAATAGCATGTTGTAGGTATGCAGATAAAATCATAATTTGTTGCAACAAACAATTGATTTACCATTCAGTTCTCTACATAATCGGTCGAAACTGAGGAGAAAACAAACACAATTTTGGCTTAGGCAAAGATTTTTCTATCAACTGATCCATTTGCATTCTGCAAGCTCATACATTTCACAAACTCAATTCCATCTTCACTTTACACCAGACTTGGAATGTTTTTCCAGGCAACCGTGCAATTTGAATAACTATTTACGTGCTAAAAATATCTACTTTTTGCAAAGCCAAATGTGGGGGGGGTTTAAATGCATGAAGAATTAACTGTGAACGATAGTAGAGAGAGAGAGGGAGAAGTATTTGCATGCAAAATATCTCTCCATGGACTATCTGACTTGGTTAAACTGACTGGGAGGTACTTGGACTTTCCAAACACTATAGCTAATGACCAACTAGGTTAATGAGAAAAAAGAAAGGCAATAAAAATCACACATTAAGTGAGTGGGTTTGCATGTCAACTTCAACTATTTTATGGGAAATCTCATCTGCAAACATAAAAAAAAATGTATAATGTTCTTATAGACACAACATATCCACATGAAAAGGTTACAATATAGAATATCCCTGTTCCACATAGAGGTTTTGACATTGCTACAGTGCTCAACATTGAGGAATGACTGCATCCTTTTAACACAACGCAGCTCTGAGTGTGATCAGACTAGGGAGAACAAAACGAAACGACCCGTGAGAACGAAAGGGATACTTTTGAAGTGCAAAGCCTATCACAACACATCCGAGCACGGCAACATTATCAAATTTGTCAAACTTTGAGGTGATTAGGGCTCGTCTAATTCAAATGGACAGACAGATGGTTGGTTGAAGCGGCCTGTGAAATCCAAACCCTATTTAAAAGCAGCCTGGTTTTGAGCAAGTGGGAATAAATATGTAAACCCAATCTGCTCTGTAAGGCGAACATGCCTCCTCTCATTGCCAGTCCTGCACCATCCCACATGTCATGCGTTGGGCTCCATTAGTTATAATGAAGTGTAAAATAACCTTCAATACACCTTTTGGAAAGCAATGGATGTAAAGGACTGGAAAAAAAAACTCAAAAGTTCCTGCTGGTGCAGATCATTTCAGGATGGAAGTTTTTGAAAAGGGAAAATACGAGAGAGAATGAGAGCCTCCTTTGTCTCTGGTTTGAATCAAAGGCTTACGGAAATAGGTTTCGATGGAAGTAAACTGTTCTCAATGGGAAACATGTGACCTCCGAGGTAGCAAGGTGCTCTGAGAGGAGTGGAGAGCCTCCCCTCTTTAGTCCTGAGAGGTGTGTTGTGAAGCGCCACAAAATCTGCGGGGTGCCTTCTTTTGTTTGGATTACAAATGGCCCCGCGTAGGGTGAGAGGTCAAAGCGATAATCACATATGTAAACACACCTCTCCTCTTGAGCAGTACTTTGGAGGGCCTCCTGCTTGACCCTACTGTTTCTGGCAGGTAAATGTTTGCAATGCATCAACATACAGGAGTACGTAAATGCGTGAGTAGAGCTCTGCACAGTGAAGTGTTTATTGGGTCTGGGCTTTTAAACAAAGAAAGGCTGAGGAAAAATAATGGTACATTCTTACAGACCCACATGTGCAAGCAGCCACACACTCCTACACAGACACACACACACACACATAAAACAGCTCTCTAATTAATAGCTCCTCTGCCTCCCGAGTCTGTGAGGCAAGTCCACCCTAATCCCTTGGCTCTTAGTTCAGAGTAATCAGCGCACAGCAAAGTCTGCCTGTGGAACACTAATTAGCATCATTGATTTTCTCCTCAGACTCTGACATGCAAATAGCCCCAAAACAAGTCACTTTTTTAAGAGACCCTAGCAGTCAAAAAAAGGACTGTAGTTCATTGTTGTAGCTGCACTAGTTCAGATAGAGACAGGCTTGAAATGTGAGTTAAAAACAGAGTCGGGGTTTCATTGAGTGTGACAGGACATAATTAGAGCTTGTGTTTGCTGACAAATTAGCGTATGGTGTTGATTGATAATCATAAAATCAAAGTACTGACATAAATGGGGGGGAAAAGACCATAATTTGCAGTGGTTAGGGGTGGGGGGATATTGGCTAATGTAGCGAAATAATCTCAAAGCACAACTGGCTTAAAGTATGTTTACACTGATACACTAATTAAGGTATCTCTCTGGTGATTACTTAGTCAGTCAGTTTAACAACTTCTCTTTCTGGTAAACTGAAGCCTGCAGCCTCAGACGGGTGAGCGTGTGAGGTAACTTCAATAAGAATTGCCTGTGTCCACATGCCGTAGGGAGAAGTAAATTGCAAGTAATGGACTCTGAGAACGCTGAGATGTTTATCAGACTAAATGAACAGAATCACACTGGAGGGATGTAGGGCTGCTGCATGTGTGACAGCGTGCCAGAAAAAGTCACGATTAGGAATGATGGCTGCCATGAATTTATGTATTAAAAGTTGGAGTGAAACTATGGCTGATCAGTTGGGGCAATCATTTCCATTACACTCCAAATGTGTGTCAGTCAAACACGCTTCTCTCATTCTTCCCTGCTGCTCTCACTGTGAAAACAGATCCTCATAAACACACAATACATATGGCAGGCACCACCAAGTTATTGTTTCCTGTAATTTAAAACAAGGATGGGATTGTGCTATTTTCGTGCTAATTAGCTACTGACTTTGTCCAAAAAGTGGAATCAAAGTGACCGCAATCATCCCTCGCCTTCTTAACAAGAGCGGGTGAGGAAACCATCACAGCTTGACTTAACCAAAACTCTCCACTGGCAAATCCATAAAGGGAAGGAAGAACAAGGAATTAGGGAGATTTTCTGTCTTCCAAATACAGAAGCCAGGCGCCAATTTATCTCTCTTCTCTTATTCTCACCATCTCTCTCTCTCTCAGTTTCTCCTTTACCCTCTCACTTTCTTCCTATTCAAGCTCTTATAATTTTTCGCCCTCCCTCTCCCTCACTCTTCGTGATTGCATCCATATGCTCTCCAGGGATAGATGGGGTCAACACCCTACTTACTCACGCCACAGTGAGGCAGTGACACTTGTGAGAAAGCCCTTGCGCAGACTCGTGCACATGCACACACACTCAAAAATGCACAAATGCATTACCAGGGTGATTGTCTCCGTGCAGCAGGCGTAGACTGTGTAGCTTCAGTGCTTAGCGGAGAGGATGGGCTCTGGGATTTTCATGCCAATGCTTAACTCCGCATCATGATCGTATGGAGTATGTTACTCTCCAGTGATCCACCTCCTCCCCCCTGATACATTTAGGATTGGCCCCTGAGAAGATCTGGCATCAATTAAGTGGCGCTCAGAGGAACTGGGCTCGATGGGGCCCAATGGATCCTCCTGCCTTCAATCCCCTCTTTTGTTCACCAAAGCCAGAAGAGGTCGTAAATTTGAGCATGAAGACAGCGCGCAAATTGCAGTCACACTTGCAAGTGAAGGGAATCAGGGCCAGGAGAGGGAGAAGGAATTAGGCTGCCCTCCGCCAGTGGTCCAAATCCTTTCCTCTTTCCATCTCAGGAAAACACAGCACAGACGCACACACAGATATGTGCAACCAGCACATGTTATTCACCACACAGTTGTTGGCAGTCTGCCCTGTACACAGAGCAAAAAAGCAGATGAATATACCTACAACTAAACACGCAAGGGCACACAGACAAGCACGCACATTTTGAGCCACCAAGGAAACATCATAACAGTTACTGTAAACACAAGCGGTTCAGACGGTTCACTATCCACATACTGTGGTATTTCTTCATCTTTATTCCCATGTCCCTCCTTTAGTCTCCACTCACTGTCCCTGCTCTCACTTACCACACACACACACACACATACACAAACACGTTCACACACAAACATGATTGAAGGACATCGATAAAATCTGCTATAATGAACCCCTCCCCTAGACCTTGCCAGTGACCTTTGGGAATCCGATTTACTCTGTCACATCTCTGATCATATCTCTGCTGTCACCCATAAATTATGGCAATATGACAATGGATGATGCATCTACCCAGGCCTCCACTGGCAATCTGTGTATATTCAGCCAGCCAATCCACATCCATTTGTCTGTATGTGGGAGAAAAATGAGAACTCTTGTATCAATACTGCATACCATTAGCTAGATCAATGCCAGGAGCGAGAGTTTCATTAGATTTAAGTTAAATAACACAGCTGTACAGTATCTAAGAGAAAGCCTACCACTCTGATAGCCTTTCATACACACTACATTCGTAATGGCTACATTCCACTTACAGTAGACATATGCCCTGCTAATTTTCAAGCTTGCTCACTGGCATGGCTCACTGGCATACCTAAATGGAGCAGAGCCATCACTGAGAGGTGCACAGGTGGCTTACAGGTTGACTTCTCGCTCACTAGTAGAGGCCCCGGGGTTAATTCCCACTACCTTGTTGTTGTGCATGTTTGAAGGTGGGACACCTTGAAGGGATCGCTGCACTAGTGACTCCTACTGATTAACTGGGGTATTTTCAGCAGTAGGATCTCAGGGGGTAACAAAGTGAGCCTCCAGAGGGTTACACCCGATCAGTGAAGTGCCTTGCTGGCAGGCTAAAGGAAGTGGCCGGTAACGCCATGTGTTATGGAGGTAGCACGTCTTTCTACACCCGCCACAAGCCAACTGTGGAGTCAGCAGTGACATGAACCACAGTGGAGGGAAAGTAGTCATCTTAATTTAAGACAACATGGTTAAAAAAACAACGAAAAGTTTAGTGGAGTTATTAGTTTCACCTGTGCTTTCTCTGCTTTCACAAGTTAAAATATCTTCTAGTTATGAGGCCCATTGGCCACAGATAAATATGCTCATTGAAGTTTGAACATAGGAGACAGTGCAGACAATTTAGTACATAGTAATCCTACATGTGAACATCAAGATTAAAACAATTCAGCACCACAATAAAAAAAAATCCGGCAAATGAAATTAGAATCAAATAAAATAAAACATTAAACTTTCTGGTTTTGCAATCAAATCTATATTGTAGGACTGTGAAAGTATTGAAATCTCACTTTGACGTACCAGATATTACATACATTTCCACAAACCAACAAAGTTTCTTTAAAAAAACACACACACACAATTGCCACTAATTCCAGAGAATCTAATATTAATAGCAAATACCTTGAAGCAGTGTTTAGTCAGTTATTTTTACTGTAAGTTATTGTGCCTCATTGTATCAGTATGTATTCTCTTGAATATTTCAAAATGTTCAAAATGTGTAATATTTTTCCAGTACTTCTGAAGAGCCAGGTGCTCTGTACACAACTAAGCAAAACTTTTCATCTGGGGAAGTGGTAGCTTGCACACAGGTTCAGGGGGGTTAAACTTATTTTAACCAGGAGCGATTCAGTGGCCTGCTACCTCGACCCCAAAACTGTGGTCACAAGATCACAGAGGGAGCTCTCAGATTAGCACGCCATCCGTTTTTGAAAAATAAGGAGGGTGTTCTGCTGTCTTAATCCTATGAGAGAAAAACCTCAATCGAGCCCTTGACCTTGTAAACCGCAGACTTAACAGAGAACTTTGATTTGTCAACGATGACCACAACAAAGCTGGCCACACCGGCTGTCATGGCCCAGGCTGCTGCAGTTTTACACATGTCATGTGGGTCATGTGACACTGAGGTCACAGGGGATTTAAGATGTTTTCATGTGCTACAAGTGTTATAGTAATAACAGCAACCCATTACTTGCTTAACCTCAAGTTTCATTGCAATAATAATAATGATAATGTTGCTGAAAGAAGCATAAAAATGCAGTTGCTGCATTTCAGACTACGGGTTCCTTGCAATTAAATTTAACTTTAGTCAGAGAGTCAAGGAATTGACTATTTATATTAAATGGTGGTTAATTTTGGTGGGAAAAAGGTCTGCTATTTGAGGAAGCTCTCGAAGAATTTGAGCAGCAACAAGGATATTGCTGAGAGCGCCAATTCCTCTTAATAAACACAGACATAAGCATTAAATCTTAATTAAATCAACAATACAAAATACCACATAAGGAGGAGGTTAGGGTGGTGGAGGGAGCTGCATCGGTTGACAGGAGCACAGTCAGCAGAGTAACACTGTTATCAGGTCATAATGTCCACAGCTTACACCTGCATGGTTATAACTGGATGTTACTGCCCAGACAGCTGTGAAAGAGCCAATCACTGCAAACAGCCAATACTAAAGTGTGACTTCAGTGCTCTGCTTGAACTAACTGTGCTTCATTTCTGTCAGAGACACTTATGTCAGGGAATTCTGCTGAGAGAGTTAATCCCCCAAAACAAAATGATTGCTCCCTACTTAATAAGTATTAGCATTAAAATTCCCAAGACAACAGAGCCACTGTGAGCTGCCATCCTGAATCTTTGCAACAAGCATGTCCCTTGAAAGCTAGCAAAGCCCTTCTCATCTGAGGTGAAGCTAAGACAACATCCTGGCTGTCCTCAGATGAACATGTGGCAGGATATTGACAGTATCCCAATTCAAGGAAAATATCCTAAATTAAATGTGTTTCACCTATTAGAAGCAAAAACAAAAGATTTCCCTTGAATGCTAACAAGCCCATCTCATCTTGAGAAGTATCTCAATATTCATTATAAAAATATTAATAGTATCTTTAGGGAAATACACAACTAAAATGTTATAGAGAGAAACACTCTCTTCTCTTAAAGCAAAACAAATTGCTAGTAAACAGGAGTTCAGCTATATTCGATTATGATATATCAACCATAAAACTAGTTTTAGTAGAATAAAGTTAATTCTCTTGAGTGATGAGTTGAAGTGTATGCATGAGCCCACAGAAAACCCAAGAAACAACTTCAAACTACCAGGGGTAAATATGCCCATCACCAATTCAGCCACTGCAGAAGTATTCAAATTATCATCTCGGGTAAAGCAGCAAGGCAGTGCCAGATGAAACCACAAGAAATTAGCTTGACTACTAACTTGACATTTTCTTCCCAATGCAAATGAATACAGAGAGATTAAACAGCATGACATCACTTGAAAGCATGAAGAACCATAAAGGCCAATAATTAATGCAGCAACAGCACACCAACGCACGAAATAGCTTACAGCAGTGCAGCCGTAGCAGACGCAGCCTGTAACATTAACTAGCCAAAACATGTCACAAGCAATGAATGAAAGCACCCGCATGGTGAGTTGAAAAGTTGAGTGTCTGTGATCTAACAGCAAAGGCTTTAAAAACTCTGCCTCTGTCCTCCAAAGTAATGTTTGTCTGACAAACCAGCTGATCACCACAGGCAGCAGCACGCACCCCGATGATTTGATTACTTGACCATTTAGTCATCCAATACAGCTTTTTATCAAAAGTAAGAAGTTTCATGCACCTGCATTAATGATTGGACATTTCTTGGCACACAGCTGAGAATGAGCCAATGATTGTGAAGCATGTTGGAAACATTATTATTTCATATTTATAATTTACTGTTTTTTTTTGTTTGTTTGTTTTTTTACGTTGTAATGTAACTTAAAACAACACACAACACAACAAAAGCAAATGAAGAAAACATCTTCAGCAACACATGCAGAATTTAGGAAAAAATGCTGCAAATAGAAAAAACACATCCAGGAGACACAACGAACACAGATGACAACAGAACAAACACGCCTGGGACATGCCTGTTGTAACTTCCTCCAATGAAGAGCTGGCAGCTTCGGCATGAGATTCAGGTGTGTTTTAAAGGACCAGTGTGTGAGATTTATAGGTATCTATATCTAATTTCAATGACTTGGCGATACAAACCATGACAAGAACAAGCTTATCCCAGCTGAGCACATCACTTTTTAGTGTCTCCTGGAAAACAGTTGGTTGTCATCTCTGTTACTTGCAGCGTTTCTGTATTTGGTTGTTTTTTCTCTATTTGCATGTGTTTTCTTAATGTGCGGTGTGTTGAGCTCTCAGAAACCGTAAAATACAGAAATAAAAAAGAAAAGTTGACTTTCACTGCTCAGCAGGCTGCCAGGATGTCCTAAACATTGCTTTAAAATACCTTAGACATCTTAAAAGGATTTTGTCCAATCCTCAGTCACAGCAATTATGTTGCAATGCAACGTGGGAGTTACATGTCTCCAACCTGAAAATATCCATAAACACCATATTTTAGACATTATTCTCTCTGCAACTCTGTCTACATGCTTAAATCTCTCTGTCTGAAACTGATCTTTTAATAATGTTTAGGATGTTCTGGAGCATAAACCATTAGTCAGTCATAAGCTGAGTTGTGGCTATTAAGCTCCAAGAGGTCACTGCAACAACAGCAGCAGCATGACGAAAGTACAGTGGAGCTGAAAAACCTGGAGATAATTGGCATTTTATTGCTGATTTCCTGCATTTGCTTTTTAGTTGTTTGTTACTCTCAGTCTCTTGGCTACATGCTGTTTCAAGGTAGTTGGTCCATCAACGTGAGTGGCAGGCATTGGGGTGGGAACTCGAACAACTGGAGAAGAACAGTAAGAAAGCTTAGAAAAAAAGAAAAAAAAAAGCTTGTGACCTCACTGGAGAGAGAGCTTGTGCTTAAAAAATGTTAAATATGCATTATGAAAAATAAAACCTTGCTATCATTATAGAACATATACAAGGTTAGTCAAAAAGTGAAACTGGAAGCACTCTCTCTGGTCTCCCTGCTCTTTTAAAAGTCTATGATAAACAAAGAGAGACGTAGTCATTTTCCCACATGTGTGAGGCCCACCACACCTTTAGTCCTGCAGCATGTTAAAAGCAGAGGCCAGAGTGCTTTTTTGTTTGTTGTTTCATCACCTACTCAGGTTTTATTGGTGGTGACTTAAAAGCTCCAACATCCACTGGATGACATTGATAGTGAGAGGTTGAGATCAGCGGTGAATGACATTCCTTTTTTAACGTAGCCTACAGTCGGCCGTATGAAATATCAGGCGGCAGACTGTACACACATATTTTCATTTAACAAAACCCAGAGACAGTATCACTGTATATGCAATGTGAAAAGTGGCCGAGGGAAAATGTTAGAGGTCAGAAATAAGTGAATGAGGTCATATGTTGATGTGAAATATCACGGATACAAACTAACACTTTAAATCAGCCTGTTGACTTGCTGCATTTGTCAAGCACATCCTCTGTCTCACGCTGTTACAGTAAAGCAACTGAATCATCGCGGTGAAGAAATAACAGGCAACCATTGGCCAGTTTGAACTTCCATTTCGAATAACTCACACGAAGAGACATACACGGACACACACGCACACCTTCTTTCCAGCTTTGCACAAGACTGATGGAAACCATAACATGGAGCTGAGGTCCTCTGGGGGATTGAGGAACGCCACACACTAACACAGCTCCAGTTACCCTGTAACCCAAGACACAAAACTAGAGAGAGACAGAGAGACTCACACAAAGTGAGAGTCTCTCTCTCTCTCGCTTTGCGTGTGTGTGTGTGTCCGGAGGTAGTCAGAGTGACACCACACACCAGCACGCAGAGCTGGATCAAATGCTTTATTTGCAAATAACTGTCAACATTTACTTCAACCGCTTTATGGTACCAGATGGACAGGATTTAGACCATCATGACAAGTCCCACAGTATCACATGAAAGCAGCAAAGTCTATTAAATGTATTTATAAGTAATGTATCAACATTATTGACATCTACAAGCCTAAGTGGAGATTAAAGTTAGATCACTGATCCAAACCAAATCTTTCTACTTCATTAACCCTTAACTGCAACACACCTACCACTTTATCTGTCATACAATACTGTCTTGTGTTGCTCTTTAGTAAGCCTTTTATGATTAGTAGGCAACATGTCCATGTTAGAAATACTGAGTAAACACTGTAATTAGAGCAGCAACTAAGTGGTTTTGAGTTGTAGTTGAGCAGGAAAGCTTGATGAAGTCTATCATTGTGCCTGGATATTTTATCTTTGAGTAAATGCCATTATCAATAATGTTTTAATTATCCTGTACTAATTTAGTAATCACTTGTGAGCACAATTTTAATTTGCAACAATAAATATTATACTCATTTTGTGTTGTTAAGCTGTAAAAAATGTAAATCCCTGATGTAACACATTGAAAATAAGCCTTTTTAAGCAGCAACCAGTGGACACAATGGAAACCTTCTATCTTGGGAGGTACACTTCTTACCTATTATTACTTCCTAAAAAAAAAAAAAATTCTCAACCAGCATCTAAGTATGAGTGATGGGGTCCTACATAAACACACACTTCTAGTATGTAAACGATATTTTGGTTATTTTACATGATAGATTTGCTAATATATTCATATTTTCATGCACAACTATGTACCAATCATGATTTGAAAGTTTGAACCAACATCTATTGTTGGGTTGTTTGGAAAGAATTAATATTTGATAGCAAGTTTTATGGTGTTCAACGTTCTGACAGGCATTTTATTGACTTGCATGGAAAAAATATGTGTTGCTTCTGTGTAGCTTACAATAGATCAGACAATTATTTGTAAATAACTTGATCCAAGTCTACGTGCCAGGAACAGGAAAATGTGAAATGCATTTAGACAAACACAGTGGGACTTTAATGGGAAAAATGAATGTCTAGGAAATCGGGTTTATTTAAGAAACACGCATCATCAAGGGAGCTATTTGGAGAGAGAAGAAAAGACGGGGCTCAAAATAAAAATTGGAGGCACATCTTCATTAGATGAGGTAAGACTCTGGGAATGTGTGAGAGGAAGATGGAGAGGGAGCAGAAGAGTCAAGGAGGGAGAGAAGTTAATAACAAAGTAGATAAAATCGGCTTCACCCATTAATCAGCATGCAAGCCAAGAGGAAGAGAAAGCATCTTCCTGATTCACCCCAAGTTCTGAATAAATCCCCTTT
The DNA here is from genome assembly GCA_033000465.1 of Sciaenops ocellatus. NCBI lineage: Eukaryota > Metazoa > Chordata > Actinopteri > Sciaenidae > Sciaenops > Sciaenops ocellatus. The sequence continues at coordinate 18,766,967 of CP136882.1, read as the reverse complement.
ATTATTGCAACTTGTATTGAGTTACATTATCTCACTATGTTTGTTGATAGGTGGTCAAGAAGGAGGGAAGACAAACACCAGAGGGAGCAGCAAAGAGCAAATGAGGCAGGCACTGGATAATGGTGATTGACTAAGCCTGTGGACCACAAACAACACAGCAAAATAGAGTACTCTGCCCGTGAACCTGGGGCATTTTTTATCTTTCTAATGAAGTGACCCCTTTTAACCTTCCTCATAACATTTGAATAGGTTTGGTAAAAGTTAATAATGAGAAGCACATAATACAAACACCCAAGGACAAAAGAAATCAGCACTCTCAGTTAGAAAATAGTGTGCCACTGCTCTAGCAATACATTAGAATATGACACTGTTCCTCTCCACTGGGGCCAACCAAATTCTTGCACCAGCTAATGTGGTCGTTAACATCCCCAGATCTTGTCCCAGTATCCTTGAGCGAGACACCAAGGCTCTGATTCACTGTGGATAATTATGCAGCAGCCAAACACCTAAAATGTGAATGTTGGTATGATAGATGGCCTCCACAGCTCCATGTTCTTTCGTGCAGCATTATAAACACCTCAAACTCATAGAAAAAACAAATCCCAGACTCATCACCTCTGACCCCTCCCTTTTTACACCAGGGAATGCTGCTCCCCAGTGACGATGCCCTGTTCCTGCTCCTGCTCGCCGCAGAGTCAGCTTCTTCGATGTGACATGCTTATGATAGAGTCCAACGCCATCAAGGAAGCTGAGGAAATGCAGAACCAATGAGTCCCAAGTTTTCTTCAGGGAGCTCACTTGGGGTCTTGGGGCTGTTTGAACTCCATGGCCCTGGCTTTTAGAGTCCTTCAAAATGTTAGCATACAGGGGTAAAGGGCTAATCCCCACAGGCATTCACAGACCTGGAAGATGTGGGTGAAAAAGGATGTTTAGATGATGCACTGCAAAAAAAATCTCAATTTTTGCTTTTCTTAAAGATAATTCCATTTATTTCAATTGAGCTTGTTAGAAGAATTCATGCAAATTTATGAAACCTTTATTAAAAATGTAAACTTGTACTCTTCTAATAGTATTTTTGCACATGTATACTTCCGTATCTTAAGCACATTGTTTTGTACATGTTTTATATTACAATCAACACTGTGATTAAACACTGAACGCATGGCTTCATCTTGCATATAGTCTTTGCAATAATGCCAGGAGCAGACAAGCTTTGGCACTGGCAGTATATTTCAGGATTAACTTTTCAGACTTCCATCTATATGAACAGAAGAATCAATTTGAACCATCTGCCTGGCGCTTTCACCTATTTTCCAACAATGCAAATTGTGCAGGCGGAAAGTAAAAGCACATTCCTAACTAATATGCCAGCATGAGCCCCTTCGACTGGGAGGTTTTTATTGTTGGTATGGGTTGCTAAGAGATGATTTCTCTCTCATTTTAGGGGTCACAAATGTAATGCTCCTAATTTGGGTAGGAGAGTGCATCCATGTAATTACAATAATCTTGTGCTTTCCAGAGCTGAATGGTGATCTTGCGTCATGAATTTGTCATGCAGAAAATCAGCGAGGAGGAGAATTATATTAATAGTGCAGAGAGAAGGGGGGATGTGTACATATTCAAACGCTTATAATAATAAAACTGTTGGTTGGCTATCTAACAAAGTAATTGTGTTACACATGTGTACTGCTGCTGTGTTTGCAATTGATTTCAGCTAAGGACTGTAACTGTTATCAGCTGTGCATTATTGCATACATGTGTGTATCATTTAACTTTCAGCACCATGTATTTACATTATGGCAAAAACCATTTACAAACACAACTGCAGGCCTCATCAAGAAGATTGCCAGTTTGCAGGCCTACAGAGACCTGCTCATCTTCGTCAAACATTGTCTACTCAACTCCACATCCCTGACATATTTTCACACTTCCAAACCAAATATGAAAACACTCTACCCTGAACCACTGTGAATATCATTTGCATTTTAATCAGCAGCTGATGCTGTTATCCAGAGCAGCTATCAGTAAGAGGCCAAGCAGAGGTTCACAGGACACCTCCATGCAGTATGGTCTACCAGAATTTTGTAATATGCACACTCACAATCCAAATATCATGCTTTGTGAATAAAAGGTGAAAGTTCTACAGTACAAGTCTATACATTTTGAGAAACCCTAAACTGTAAATTTAGTTTACGTGTAATATGTTTTGCTGTAATAAGCTTTTATTTTGTGTGTCACAGTGCCGGACGAATGTTACTGCACATGCTGACTTACTGGCATGGATTACTGGAGACCTCAGAGGAATGCAGCCTTCACTGTTATTAGTTAGAGCTGGGATCTTTCCTGCTATGAGTCAAAATGTTTGTTGTGAATAAGTGTATTGCAAGCTCTCAGAGCTATGTTGAGCTATGTCTGCTAATTCTGGTGTATTAAAAAGAAGAATGGCCAATAGCCTATGACTTTGAGTTACTATAGTGCTACAAAGTGATGGGGAATCAAAAAGTAGTAATATCAGTTGAAAGCCTGTCTCTTATTTAAATATATGCTAATTAGAAAAAAAATAGACCTTAATGGTGTATGTATGCCGAGCTGGAGCCCAAAACTAGGAGCCAGCGCAGATAGCAAACTTGCTTAAAATAATTGCATTTCCATTCAAAACTCTACAGCTAAGTACAGTCCAGTGGAAATGCTTTGAGTTAAATACTTAGGTTATCCTGAAGAGCAGAGACCATGTTAAGCATCGTTTTGCTCAATTTTAATGGGCTAACTTCTAAGAGAGGACAACTTAAGAGAGGAGGTGTCACAGTCCAAATCTTTCCACCATATGTTTTGCTCTCTAGCAAAGGCAATTAACAACCCAAAGGTTGCAGTGTTATGAATAGTGATTTTCATGAAACATTTGGAATCAGAGACTACTCAACAACTGGACAAAATACATACTCTTTGTGTGAATTCTCAACATTGCCTTCGGAAATAGAAAGCTTGAGATTATCAGCGATGTCAGTTACTACTGTCAGTGACCACAGCGACAGATCTTTTATTACAATGTTGGCCAAAGCATCAAACGTTTTCTTGCGCTTGCCGCCAAAGTTGTTTCTGAATTATCGTAGAGTCAGCAGAGGCATCTCTAGCCTGAAAACTGACCTGACGGGCAGCAGCTCTTACTGGAACAATATTTTTTTAGCCACTGAGAATCAATAGCAGTAGCCAACAATACCAAATCACTTGTACAGTCAAGTACACCAAGGACCTTTAGTATTTGTCAAACTATGTTAGAGACAGCAGTGGGAGTCTTGGTGTATGAGTTCAATAAAAACCTTTTTCACAGAGTAGAAAGATGGATACAGTGTCAACAGAGGCATGAGAAACTAATGTGTCTGTGACAGTATATGTCTAGCAATAAAATAGAATTTGCTAGTGTATAGGCTAAATGTGGTCAGTATGACATTTGTTGTTGTTGGAACTAATATAGGTAGTATCAAATGTCCCTTCCCAACTGTGCACTAAAGGAATAGTTTGACATTTTGGGAAACACACATCAGACTTAGGCTTTATTTCCAAGAAGAGATTGATACCACTTTCACGTCTGGGCATAAAGTATGGAGCTAGGGCCAGGTGGAAATTAGCTTAGCCTAGCATATAAACCCTGCTCTGTCCAAACGTAGAAAAATATACTGTACATACCAACACCTGGGATCACATTTGTTTTTACATGCACAAACATAAATAGCAAAATACAGCATTTAATGTAATTTAGACAGTTTAGGTTAGAATAAGTACACTCACCAACAATATGACCCTAGTGCCCCTGGAGGGGAATACAAATTCAAATTTCAAGTCATGCATTGGTATTTCTCTCAACTATTAATTATCAGCAGCATAATTGGTATTAGCTTAATTTAGCTGACAAGTAATAACAGCAAATATATGTGAAAGAACCTCTGAATAGTCAACGTGTAAATCATGACAAATCCAAACAAAGTAGTTCAACTAACAACGCTTCCCCTTCTTTTCATAGGTTAGCTGTCTGGTTTAATAAAATCTAGTTTATTTGTTTTCCAACTTATACTACTGTCTTTGGACGATGTGGTTTTCCCCTTCATTTACTTTCAATGTTACTTTTTGTGGATGTAGCTACTTGCCAACCCTCCAGATTCTCCTGAGAGTCTCATTTTTCTCATGTCATAATCTCCCCTGTCCACCAAACTCCACATTTCGGCAACAAAATTACTCACTAGAATGCAAGAAACCAGTCAGTGAAATTAAAAATTTTCTGGTGAAGATCCCCAGATACCCTGGTTATGTTTGATCTCCTGATTTAGACTATAATGTCTGGAGGTTGCCAAGTCCTGATCAACCATACTTATTCATCACTGACCATGATTACTTGGCTTTTCATCTGTAAAGCTTTAAAATTGTGAATTGGGGGTAAAGGAGTGAAGACCCTGACCCGTAAGGTGGGAAACACTAAAAAAAAGGCTTGCTCACAAAATACACTTTCTGAATCTCTCTTCAAATTTAAAATGAAAAGTTGGCAGCCCTGCAAACAGGTCTACTTTCTTTCAGGATAGTATTGATGTATTCATCCAACTCTCGTCAAGATAAATCTATTCCCTTAACACACAACAACACATTTGTGTCCAATTCAATCTTCACATAATACCTCCAATCTGCTCTGACAGTTTGTGCATCTTTCATGATTTTTTTGGAGATAACAGTGGATAAAAGTGACTTCTTTATGGGATGGTCTCTCCAACAACACAATGTCCTCTTTAAGAATATGAAATAGGACAATGATTAATGTTCCAGTCTACGTATATTTTTGGCTGTCGTTGAAGTGCTATGAATCCCTGTACACTGATGACCACTGATGTCACAGAAGGTTGCCACAAGACCCAAAGATCTGGCCAGAGTTGTGCCTGTGAGTAATTACTCTCCTCTATCGAGGGAACCTCAGAGAAGACATGCATCACTCATTTACTGAAGAAAAAAAATCTCATTGGCTCACGATGGCACCCAGGAGCAGTGAGCAATTAATTGATAAACGCCAGGACGTGATGTCCCGTCAGATAGTATGGAAGTGCTGCAAAAGAGCGCACTGGGGCGTGAATCAAAGACTGAAAAATGCATTAAGAGAAAGTTAGTGAAATGCCATTAACCTACCAAAGCCCTCAACTGATAGTGGAGGGCAATAGCGTGAGTTTTAAATTGCACCAAGCCCTCGAGATTATGGCAAAGTCTGTAAGTCTTCCATGAAAGGCTGCAAACCCATTTTTATTGCTTCTGACACAGCCTCATGAAGTTCCATGAGCAAGACTTTCAATCTGAAAACCATCATTAGGGATGTGGTAAATGTGTTTTGACCGAGTGATTGTTGTATATACACGTGCTGATTTATAATCAGATTGAAATTTTAGGGAAAAATATCATACTTTGCTTTGGTTGGTTGTATTGTAAATACTGTGTGCATGCCAGCATGACTACATGTTTCCCATAATAACGTTAGTATTAGTCTCTTCCCAAAGGGCACCGTCAATAAAGTGAAGGGTTGAATTCCTTTTCTAGGTAGTGGATGACAAATCAACAGACTTGGCAAAGACTGGAACTTGCCCTTTTATACAGGAATTTGGTGGTCATGCACACGCAAAAACATATGTTTAAAAAAGTAGTCATCCTCCCACAAATAAACACGTGCAAAAACACACTCCATCCTCGTCTTGCTGTAGAGATTCCCCTGGCTTTGATTAATCTCTGCCGTCAGCGGGAAGTTCCTGTGTTTGGGTCCCGACAGGCAGGTTGCCCACTCCACATCTGGAAGCTCTAGTCCTACCATCTCCAGACACAAACAGACACACACTTACACTAAAAGACTGCTGCCGCCAACAACACACAATTCATCCAAAAGCTCTCTTGTGCTCTACACCTTCCCATTTGCTACCTTTGTTTTCTCCTCTGTAACCTAGTATTTCTAGGATTGAAACTGTCTTTAGATGTTGGTTTAGGCGTTTCTTGTTTTTCCATTATTTATTGGACAGTAAACAGTGTCCTGAATTTAAAAGAGGCATATTATGCCCATTTTCAGGTTCATACTTCATGTTTAACTACTAGACTACTAGAATAGGTTTACATCATGTAAACATTAATGTTCAACAAACACATTATTTTTCTCAAACTGGGCATAGCTAAAGCACTCTGTTTTAGCTCCTGTCTATTCAAGACCACCCTCCTGAAAAGCAGTTGGCTCTGATTGACCAGCTACCACAGGCCTTACAAGGCACCGCCCACAGCACTTCCACTTCAGGTGTTACAGATTTTTTGCAGCAAGGGAATCACTGTAACCGAGTTCAGCAGCAAAGTTAAACTTTGCAAAGTTAATTCTTAAGCTGTGGGGGAAGATACTCAGATAACAGTGGTAGTACAATTCTCACAGGCCGACTCCTTAGTCAGAAGGGGAACAAAATCTAAACGGCTTGTTGAAACATGTTTACTAAAAAGCCCTGCCCCCCAGACATTGACTGGGTTGTCTTACTTCACCGTTTCTGAAACCCAAATGCATGTACACTGAAAAGAGATTTTTTTAATAATACAAAGAAAGGATGCTATTGACAACTTGTTTGTTAAGGATAAACCTATCTAGTCTAAATTTATTAAAATGATTGGGCTGCGCAGAAAATTACTTTTTAAAATCATTTGAAGTAAACATCCTGAAACACTAAGGGGTAAACCAGACAGTTCTTCATCATTAACTTAAATTCTTTTGTTGTTGTTCCTTTGTATATTTTTGTTTTCAGTGGATAAGTGACCACAGCAGACAATGTGATGTTACAGTCGGGTATTTAGCTGCTTAGTTAGGACTTTTATGGCAGAGCATCAACACAAAATGCCAAGTTTTGTTACCGAGACTTACATGAACAGAGCTTCTTTGTGGAACTACTATTCACAACAACAAACAGAGAGGATCCATTGAAGTAGGGGGAAAAACAACAACAACAAAACAATAGTGACGAAGCCATGATTACTTGACATGCCAGTATTCACTAACCAAATACACATCTTGGACTGCACCTTTGCATCAGCTTTCCAGAAGTTGTGACTTCAGGGAAATAAGGTTTTTAAATTAATAATTCCATTCTGGATGCATATGGTACATTGATTGTGAATCATTCAGGTTTAATAAAACTAAGAGCTATTTACTTGCTTACCACACTGATACAGCAGCATTTATATTTGGTTGACCTACATATGAAAGCAAGTATTTTGCTTTAACCATTGAAGCATTCTTAAAAAACACCCAGAATCAATATGAGGAAAGACATATGGGCAAACACAATGTTTTTGGTAGTTAAATAAGTATCAACATCCATTGAGGTTGGGTACAAAGACACTAAAATAGTCATAGACAAGTATACTACATAAAACTATCTTCTCATTGCCATTTTGGTTTTCATTAATTGATTTTGTGCAAACATGTTACGTGGTATGAAGAATTATGTAATAAATATATTTGCTTTTACAAAGTTGGTTATAAGCGAAACCTCCAAAGAACAGACAAAAAATCCCTGCATGCAGTTGTCATCTACATCTGATTCACTACCAACCATATATCCCATAACAATGCAATATAGAGTATCCATTTTCCCCCATTACAGCTGTGCTTCACTGTTGTACTATGCAGCAGAAGCCTTGTACAAACTCTACACACATGTAAAATTCATGTTTAGCAGCCAAACCCTGTGAGTCCTTGTATCTAAAGCTTAGACAATAACTTTCACTGAAAGCAATGTCCTCAATGCAATGAATCACTGTGTAAACACAGCCAGTAGTCTCATAGCAGTGTTTCAACACCACATTGTATTTACGGAGTGGGCCTTTAAGGAGTTAACAGGATTCTGTCTGAACTGAATGTATACAGTATGCGGTGTGTTAGTGTGCCAGGAACAGGCTTACTCCTCCATCCTTCATAAATGAAAGCCAAGTGAGCCAAGTCAGATATACTGTAGGAGATGAGTGTCTACTGAATGAAATCAGAGCATGCAGGGAAATAAAGCACAAGTGGACATTCATGTTGGAGCACTTGCACTTTAAAAACCCACTGTTGTCATTATTTACTTTCAGACTGAGGCACTCTATCATTAAGTTAAATCAATTACCATGGCTTTTGATGTAAGGACTGGCAGTACATGTGAGACTTTTTATTGTGAAGGTTGCAGGCGGTCACATTTTTGGTATTCGCCTCAAAGGTAGTGAACACAATTTTAAAACAAATTTCATGCATTGTTTGGATAGAATGGTCTCGGTGAGGATATATAATCTACAATCATACAATTGATTAACCATTTTCGGAGTGCATAATTCCACTATTAAATGAAAATTACAGCAATTCAAGGATGCATTGTTAAAAGACAGACTGGGTATAGTGCTTTCTTAAATGTTAATGATAAAACATTAAAGAAAACAAGTCATATTCCAAAGTTTTGTTAGGTGCTGGCTGTTATTTTGAACAAGTATTTTTTGTTCAAATAGTCTGCCTTATTTTGAATTGGCACTCTTTAAATGTTCATATGACATCTCAGAGTAAGAGAGCGAATGTGTGACACACTGGTTGAGAGACTGGCTTGTTCTGGCTGCTCCACTTTGACCTTTTTTGTGAGCGAGTGAGACAGGCCACCTTTCATTCCCAGACACTTCGTTAAGTCAACTTCCTCTCTCCCCTCAGACCAGAGTGTTATTGTAAAGTGTCACTTGGTGCTGTCAGAGACAGAAGAGATTGTTCTGTTACTGCATGTGTGTCTGTGCATGCCTCTTTTGTGTGTGTGTGTGTGTGTGTGTGTGTGCGTGCGTGTTTCCCACATTCTGGCCATATATCTTTCAAAATGCTTTATAAAAAGTTGTGTGTGGAGGTGTGTATGAGTTTGTGTGGCCGCAGAGGAAGCCTGTCTGAATGTTTGCTGTGACATGACACTGCCACTCAGTGGACTGATGCCATAATGCAACAGGAATAGATGGAAGAAGTGAGACTCTATTATATACTAAGAAATAGCTGTTACATACATGTACTGTATTTTAAACAGCAATAACACTGAAAGGTAACTGACACAGTTTACAGTGGCTATACATTTTTTTTTTTAATGCTCTACTGATGCTCATTAGAAACAATGAGCAACACAATAAAGAGATGCTCAGCAAACTTTAGTTATATGACAGAAAATGGTATTTAATAATACACTTTTCTTTTTGGACGAATGGGCCTAGATATCATCAGTTCAACTTATCTAGCTTGTCTGGATGTGACAATCAATAGCACTGTCTGGTGTGTACAGTAAGTGTGGAGCTGCAGCTAACAGTTAGCTTAGCTTAGCACAAAGTCAGGAAACAGGGGGAAACAGTCCTGTCCAAAGTAATGGCCCAAGATAAAATAATTACCATTTTAAATCTTGTTTGTTTAAGTGGTAAAAAAAAAAAAAAAGAAAAAAAAAAACTCACAGTAGCTTTAAATCATGTCGACACCTTGAGTGGCCAGGCAACCATTGCAGACTCGCAAATTTTGTTAGCTTTGGAAAGAGCCTAGGCTATATTGTTTCCCCCTGTTTTCCTAGCCTAGCTTTGCGCTTACGTAGGCTATCCACCTGCTGGGAGTAGTTTGATATTCACTGTGTAGGCCTTAGCGAGCCACTGATCTTCTCATCTAACTCCGAGTAAGAAAGCAAAAAGCGCATTTCCAAAAACTAACTAACCCCTTTGATTTAAGTACTTTTCTATACAAAATGCAGACACGAACACTGTTTGCTGTAATACCTGCGCATTAAACCATCTATCTTTAAAACACCCCTTTTTGCTGCTTCCATTAACAGGATACTTTCAAGACACGGGATATCTGGTTTCGTTACCACAGTGGAATTTTGATAACACCCCAATTATCACAAAGTGCCGCAGCAAATTATCAGAGCGTGACACCACTGAGGCAAATTTTAGAAGATAATAGTTGTATTAATTTAAATTGCCACTGCCGAACAAACTTTGCTTTGAACTTTGAACATGCTTTTCACCATGAAGTCACCCGAGATTGGTCCCCTGGGTACTTTGGGCGGAGAGGGTTATGAGTACGGACGGATTCGTGGACAAATGAAGGTGATGACACAGAGGGACCGAGCAAGAGCGAGAGACAGAAGGAGAGAGAGGAAACAATGTAGTAAAAAGAGATGACAATGTCGATAAAGTGAAATTGGAGATCAAGCCAACAGATGGACGAGCAAAGAATGTGACCTGCCAAGTTGCTTGTGGCACTCCAGGCTGGGATAGACGGATACGTACAGTTGGGAGATAAAAAGGGAGGGAGAGTGGGAATGACAGATGCACGGCAGGGAAGAGCCAGGGAGGGGGAAGGAAGAGACACTGAGATGAGAGGGAGGAAGTGAGACAAACACAAAGGGGGAAGCGAGGAGGAGATGAGTGGGCAAGCAACAGTGAAATCAAAATATTAAAATGCATGGTGAAAGAGGAAGATGATGAAAACGAGCAAGGAATTAAGAGAGGGAGTTCAGGAGGAACAGGGGGTAAAGTGAAAGAGGGAAGCCAGAGAGCAGGGGAGAGGCCACAGCTTGCCTTCCTCCGATTCAGATGTGGAACAATAGCTGCCTATCAGTCTGTCAGCACCTAAAGGCGCAGAGGGAGCGAGAAGGTAGGAGTGACACGGCGCTAGCATCAATGAGCTATTGTCTGTGCATGAGTCTCCACCAAGTCAAATCCCACTCGGTTTCCTATTAAAAAGTTCTAATGCTATGAGTAATGGCTGGAATTTGGGGATACTGTTCTTTTTTTAAAGCCTGTAAACAGAGAGGTTGAGCAGATGTAAACAGTTGGATGCATGTGTGTGTCTCAACGTGACCGAGGCCCACACATACATAACAGTCTAATACTTATATAAAGAGTTATTGCAGATACACACACATACACACACACACAAACACACACACATAAATACTGAACAATGATAATGATTTCCATTACCTTCCTCCAAGCAGAGGCTCTGTTTCGATTTAAAGTTTTTATTGTTTCTTGACAACTTGCATTAAAAAAAAACAAAAAAAACAGAGAGTTGAGAAGGATTGGAATAAGCATTTAGGCATTCAAAATAGTGTGTGTCTGTGGCGTGTGTGTGTGTGTGTTTTTTCCCTGAGGGGACCAACAATCACCAAGCTACCAATGCACTGTTAACATAATTGGACTTGAGGCACAAAATGATCAGTCTTCCTGCCGGGAGCAAGCCTCTCCCTGCATCAGTCACAGATACAAAACACAAATTTGAAAACTGAGCACATAAATATATATAAACTGTACAGTTATCCACACAGAAACTGGTGGATTATACTCATACAGCATTACGTGCCCACTGTGCGTAGGCTATTGTCGGTCCAACTTTTGACCTCTACAAAGAAGGAAACAGCACCAGACACACCAGACTACACAATAAAATCAAAATCCCAGGGGGAACATCTAATGGTCACAGCGACTGACCCTCTAACAAAAAGTCTGAGCAGCCAATTTAGCTACGAGGGCTTGAGCATGTCTCCAGAATCCCTACCTATTCACTTCTTTTAATTTGGTAGGAGATAAGATTGTGAGCCAAATCTACTTACTTTAAATCTACTTAAATCTTCCCTACTAATGGACTCTACTGTCAGATGTTCCAACAGGATTGCTGTCTTTTAGTGGAACATTCCTTATTGAATTAAGTGTTGTGTGTGTGCATGTGTGTAGTTGTGTGCATGTGTACTCTGTTTAAGGACCAAACAACTTAATTAATGCCCTCTGTTTGCAACTGCAACAACTAATTACAGCATTGATAGATCTTATGTCTCCTTACGGTCATACACATTTGAACAAAAGACGCAGTAAACCTGAGCTGTGAAAAGAAACATCTTACAGTAAGGGCTAATTTGTTGTATTTTAATGTGTTCTGATGATAATGTTGCTGCTTTTGATGCCAGTCACTAAAATTGGCATAACATAAAATAAAATGAGGAATAAAGAAAAGACAAATGCAAATATGTGAATAACACTTATGCTATATATACGTATGTAATTTTCAATGTAAACTACATAATGCACAGTTTTGTATTTGTGCAGCAAAGTGTACTGTGTACCATTTAAAGTTTGTTTTGACAGCTCAAAAGCCTTATCATCTGGTGAGTTGATGGTTAAATCAATGGTATTGATCAACCCAATTAAACCCCCACAGATGTATTATAGTCATTTGGTTCTATGGAGGCTGTGTAAATCTTACTTATTGCTGCTTTAAGCTGTTTTTGTTGTCCTATCCTATTTCAAACATTTCACTTTCCTCACGAGCAGAGAGCAGGCTGCTGGATGGTAGCTGTGGGAAATGCATATATTTGAATTTGAATAATTTCTGGCCAATCAAATTAACCAGAAATATTCAGGTAATAGAGGTAAACGTATACAATTCTGAAAAAACCTCAACACAGCCTTTCTTACAGCTTCATCAGCAGCTGAATGAATACACTTCCCAAGTAATTTTGACATGGTAATCATTCAGAACACCAGGCAAAGCCTATGGCAAACCATCAGTTTATTTGACTTCAGCCCACTACATGTGAAAACATGGCTTTTCTGTGACCTGTTAATATGGTGCAGTTATTAGTCTGGCTTTAGCCCAGCTCTGTATGCACCCACTCAGTTCATTTCTACACGTATTGCTGCTTTCGGTGTGCTGTGTTCAAAGACAGGGTCAATATGGTTCTGGTTAGGAAGGGAAACTGCAAGACAAAGAAGCAAGAAAAAAAGAAGGCTGTGTATGTAAATGTTCTCTTAAATCAACATGTTGGAGCACACTTTCACCATGATTTTGACATACATAACTATAAACAGTGTAAAATAAATATCTGCAAACGATAAAGGAGCACTTTGGGGTTTATCAGTCCCGTGTGTGAGTGTGAAGAGTTGAATGAAAAGAGCAGTTGCTGAGTATGTTTATGTGTACGTTAATGTATATATGTGTGTCGTAATGGGAATTTAAGGAAGACTAAGGAATATAGACTTATGTTTGTCTGCAATGCAACCATGCGTCTGCTTAGGGGTGTGGTGGTGGGGGTAGGAAGGCAAGTGACGGCGGTTTCTTGGGCGTCTTTTCAGGACTTGTATGTATAAATATCCATGAAAAGCCGCATTTAGAGAGCCAGCCAACCAGCTAACCAACCAGTCACACAGAGTGCCAGACATTCCACAACCCTCATTTCCCCCCACATTTCCTCTATTTTCTCCCTTACCAATTACAGCAACTCACTTTGATTTCATATCAACTTATATCTGCACAGTTTTACAAGCAAATGGGAAATATTACAAGTTCTAGTTGCTGGCTCTCCATTATTTATTCTCTTTGAAGTGCATGTTTTCTCAAAAGAAAAAAAAAACATCCTTCTCATGAAATCATTTAATTTAGTAGAAGAGTTATAAGATCTCCTTTTTACTTGAACAAATTAATTCCCATGCAGATCAACACATTTCAAATACGCACAGGCTGTTTTATGTCAATAAAGTCACAGAGGGTAAACATGCAGCGAAAATATCTCTTCAACAAGATAGAAGTATTCGTGTGTTTATTTATTTTTTTATTTCATTGTAAATTGGTAGATCATAAACAGGAAGATATCACCTGAAGGCGATACTTTAAAACTCACCATTGTGGCAGTATATTAGTTACTGTTAGTGATGAGAAAGCTACTTTAAAACTGTAGTTAGTAAAGCTTCAACTCAGAAATGGGTTTTGCTTATTGCTACTTAACTTGTATGTTTGACCTTCAAGGTGTAGAATGATATGTGCAGAAATCAACACTGTTTTCACATGCAAAGTTTCTCTGCTTTCACCGTAAATGTCAGATTAAGATGTGTACATAAGAGCACAGGTTTGTAACATCACAACTAGATCAGAAGGTGTGGAAGCTTAAAACCTCCTGTGCATATACAGTGAGTTCAGTCAGTTATGAATAAAGTAGGAGGAAAATAATTGATAAACAGAGTAGATGTCATTTTCAGCTTTTTCCAAATAGGTATTTGAACTGACAATGTGTCAGACAAGCTATGTGATGAACTGGTGACTTGTCCGGGTGTACACTACAAAGTCAGCTGGGATAGGCTCCAGGCCCCCATGACCCTAATGAGGATAAGCTGGATAATAATTTATCATTAACACAGTACAAACATAAAATGTTTTGGAAAATTGATAAAATAAAATATAAATATAATAATAATAATAATAATAATAATAATAATAATAATAATAATTACACAAACAGCAAAATGTAGTTAAACTATCACTATGGGCCACACTGGTTAGTGTTCTTCAGACCTACCATGTGTAGGAGCTAAACATTTTTGTTTATACTGTTAGTTTCAAAAGAAGGCAAAGTTGCAGACAGCATACCAATACCCCTCTACTCCCTATGGATCTGACCAGTTTTGACAGAAATTGTGATGTATTTACAAAGTAAATTCTGTTGAACACAGTAGAAAAGAACAGACCATAGCATAGAAGAACACAACAGAAGCAGAGAAATTTGCATAAATGTTTCCGTAGGTCACTGGTGTTAAATCAGCTCGGAGTCCACATTTCCATATTTTGAGTTAGAGCAGACCAAGCACACGAGTCAGTCAACCGTTCTGCTCTGCCCTGTGGACTTTCCATCCCCACATTCTCCACTATCTGACTGACATGCTGCGGAGCAGGAAGGGTGGGATGTGCGTTCAAGAGCAACGATGGTTTTCACGGTCACAGACCACTGCACGGGACCCTATAAATGTCATTCAGTCTGGTGGGAGGAGGGGGACGAAGATGGGGAGCTAAAAGCAGGATCACCCCAGCGATAATGTGTTCCACAGCCGCTGCACTGTAACCACCTGCAGGTTTAAATCAAATCCCACCATTCCTTACCCCAACTGTGGTGTCAGAGACAGAGACAGAGCTGTGAAAGTCTGGTGCTCAAACCCAACATGCCCTCATAGTCACAGGAGCGTTGCTTTAATTTTGGGATGTATGAAAGTGGGGAGAGGAAGGACTGGTAGTGGGGTTACTTCCCAGGCAAGGCTTCTCAGGAGTAGTACAGTTCCAAACCACATCGGTGTCACACAACCATCTTGTGGACAGCCTGATCCTGGTTAGTGTTGGTCATAATTATAGCGAGCAGCAGTCACACTGAGCAGGGAACCTCAGTAAGAGAACCCGGCATAGTTCTGGTATTGGAGGAATTGGGGTTTTCCTTCGAGGGTAGATCGTGTTTCTGTTTGTGGCGATGTCTCGTTAGTGAGCAACACAGTGGGCACAGGCAAATCAGAACTCATATTTCTATTTGATTTATGGACACTTTGAATGTGTATAGCATTGGGGGCCACAATAGGCAAGTATTTTAATCTGCTTTATCAAAGGAAACATGCTTTGAGATCAAAAGAGCTATTAGAGTTTACGTCTAGAATTTTACAACAGTTTCAGTGTGCTGTGTGACATTGTGCAGTGACACACATGGCTGAAATGGCTGTCTAGTCGCCAAGCTTTTCAAACTCCAGTCATCCATGTGCATATATGCATCTGCTGCTATCAGTGAGGGTGCCTTTATGTTTATTTATCTACATCTTGGCCCGTCGCTGAGCATTAAACCACAGCGATAATAATCAGAGGTGTTAATGGTTACTGATCATGCATGGTTCTTTTAGAGACCTGCTTCTACGCACACAAAAACAAACATAGAGAGAAACACACACACATAGAGACACACACGTACACGCACCGAGTCTGGCAGGGCTAATCCAAACAGCAGGACTTCTCCCTAGGCTTCCTCGGGTGATGCTGGTGTCGGTGGCCCGCTGCCCCGAGGGCACCAGCCTATCACTCTGCCTGCAGGGCCTGACCGGACCTCCGAGCCCCGAGGGCAGATGCTCCTCTTCACCATACCCAGCCATCGGCTTCTTTCTGCTGCATTATTGATGAGCTCCTCTGCCCTGTGGAGCTCTCTAACAGCCTCTGCAGTACAGATGAATTCTACTGTAACTGAGTCTGAAGTTGGAGAAGTTGGAGTGCAGTTTGAGAATTATAGCAGTGGATGTATGTGTGTCCAGAATGTATGGACTTGCGTACTATATGCATGGGTGGACAAACAAGTGAGTCCGAATAAGAATGCTTGAGTGCTTTTTGGCTCCTGCGCTCTGCACAGTAGGCGTGTTTAGTAAAGCAGTGTGTGGTGTGAAATCACACTGTGGGTCACGGATGGAAAATGCTGATTTGCAACCTGCCTCCATTTCTAACACCACTCATGTGGATTCAGAAGGACCTGAAGAAAACCTCAGCTCCATATCACCGCCCTATCCAGAGGGAAGAGGGAAGGCTTCCGAAGGGATTTCAAAGGAAACAGAACTTTGTACTTAAGTCTGCATCCTGTGTTGGATGGAAAACAAAAGGAAAATGTATTCTGGAGTATACAGGTACTTTAAGTTGGACTGAGAAAGTGAGCTTGTGAATGTACTGTGTGGAAAGATGACGAGTAATGGTCTTGTCTGAGAGAAAGTTAGCTGCAAGCCAAAAAACTGCAACCCTGGGAGCCTTTAACTGGCAGGGATACCATAAACCCTCCTTTTTAAAAGCCATAAATCAACGAGAGTAGACTGTACTTTTCAAATAAATACCGGACTCAGGAAAAGGGGGAGCAGGATGGGGGAATATGGGGTCGGATTTTGGGTAGTCGAGCGCTGGCAGAGGATTGTGCCTGTGGTGACATCATGCTACGAAGTTTAAAAATCACCCACACAGTGAAAGTTGTTTGTTAGTCCCATCATTCACTATCCAGTCAAACCTTCTGAAACACTTACTGCTTACAGCTAACTACAACTGGCTGCATGTGTACTTATACATTTCTTTCCTACTGACTGGGAATTTGATCCTTGTCAGGGGGCAGTTTTAATATGTAACTTAATAAAAATGCATAAAGTAAAAATATTATTAATAATAATATTTGTGCAATTTTAAATATGAAAACATCAACACGTTGATGAAAATTAGTGCCATTACTTTTTCAAGTGGACGTTGCTTGTTTTCCTGATCTGTCTTCTATTATTGAACTTCCAGTTCTTGACTGTTGAGTCTTTTGTGTGTGTTGGATTTTTTTTTTTTTTTTTTCTCCTATTAATTTGCTTCATGGTTGGGCACCTTTGCTCCTTAGTGCTGCATATTGTTTTATTCTTCTTACCAGGGTTGGGTGGATTGAAACCTAAAGTAACTATTACTATTACTAGTAACTTATTTTGTATATTTGTGTTAAAAATATTATCCTGTGTGGCCTTCTGTTGGTTCTGTTGGTCTGTTTTTTTAAACGTGCTATATAAATTTAGATAAATTCTATCTAAGTTTATTATTATTGTTATTATTATAATTATTATTATTATTATTATTATTATTATTATTATTATTATTATTATATACCATACTTGATTTCACCACCACAGACTACATAGCTGCTAGATACTAGCTTCAGATGCAGTAGTCGGCCAATCATTGCATTGAACTGAAGATAACCTGGGATGATTGGCTTAACGCAAACCATATAAATAGTAATTTGTTTTTAGATCTGAGTATAAAAAGGATCGAATGCAGATATAATTTGTCTGGGGAAGTTTCAGTATTACTATACTATTCATGAGGTTTAACTTTATGAATCACCTACAGTAGGCGTACAGTGATGTATGATGTGAAGTCAATAATGTATGAAAAGAGTGACAAGCAAAGAAAAGAACACCTTATTGTCTTACCTTATTTACCGAATTAATATAATTACTTTTTATTCATTCATCCATTTACCCGTCTTTATTGGTCACTGATCTTGATTTCTGAGTTATCCAGTCACCACTCGATATGTATTAGTATATGAGTCTAGATGTTACCTTCATGCCCTGTTTGTCTGGCTGAGGGAAAGCATAAACTGTCTTCACTATAGAGCCCACTATGCTCTCCAACTCTCATAACAAGCCATAATACAGAGGGGTTTCCCTTTTGAAATGAGTGATACCTTATCCAGTGGGGGATCAGTTAAGATCAGAGGTAAATGGGCGGCGAGCAGGGGGTACGACTCCATCCAAATAGAAGACACTTGAAAAAACACAAACGCAAGGTCTAATTTGATATAGAGAGAGGAAAGAGGAGAAGGATAGAGGAGGGGTGTGTGAGGGAAAAAGCATGTAATGAAGTTGGGTTAAGAAGTGTAAGAAAGTGAAAACAAATGAAAAGAGAGAAAAAAAGTAGCAGGGAAGAGGATAAAGTAACATAAATAGAAAAAATAAAAGTAAGCAGACAATAGAGATGTTCCTCCTTTGTTTTACTTTTTACAGTCTGTGAGATTACGGTCAAATGACGACAGCTTGTGCACTGCAATACGTGACCATCTCCAATGTGATTTGTAAGGAAGGGAGCAGATTGCTTCTGGGCAGCAGACACAAGTTTGCATACTGCAGTTAGCTTCAGCCAAGCTCGGCTAATGCTGCCTGTCTTTCTGATTCTGAGTGCTGTTTGCGGGCAGAGAGCCTGGAGACTGAAGCTGTCAGGGCCTGAGACGCCAGGCTCTCTCCCATTCTCTCGCCCACCCGCGAGTTCCCTGGCTCGCTCCATCCCCTCCACCTCCACCTCCACATCCACCAACCCCTGCCGCTGCCTCAACCTCTCCAGCCGGCAGGCCAGCACGGCTCCTCCAACCGCTGTTTTGACAAGTGCTTTAGACATAATGTCACAGGGAACCCCCCGGCCTGCCAAAAATGCTAACTAACCATAACACTAATTAGTCAGCGGGAGAATGGGGTTGGAAATGGTAGTCTGAACAGTGAGCAGTGCTGGTGGCAGCCATTGTGGGTAGACTTGGACCCCATCCTGATTGACTGAGGGAAGAGAAAAGAGAGAGAGAGGGGAGGGGAGGTAGATGGAGGACCAGAGTGGAATTTCAGAGACTCCATTTCCCTGATTCGCGGATGTCAGGGTGAACAGCAGGGCTTTCAAGGGGCGGGTTGAGTTTCGTGACGTCCGTCCCTGGTGTGTTCCCCGCCCACTTATCTCCAATACCATCAGTGTCAGTGGGGTTATGTCTCCCATAACCGTTTAATGGTTTCATCGCCTGTGTCCCCAAGACATTTTATAAGACAAATAAAGTCCTTTCTCTTGTTACTCAGAGTTTTTTTTTCCTGTGGGTGTTGACTCAATGGAACCTTTTGGCCAAAAAGTTAAACCTGCCAAAGAAGATGGATACGGTATTAGAATTATTGAATCGTAAGCAAATTGTTGATGAATGACTATTTATTCATGCCAGTTGGATGGCTTTATGTCTTGCAGATGGTAAAAGTATAATTTATAAAGAGAGAAATCAGGTTATATATGCAGAGAATCAACCTGGATGATATGTGCAACAATCAGTAAATTTGTCCAACTCTTAAACGACTTCAACAAAAAGAGCATTTTACTTGTTCATCTAAAACATGTGGGGAGAAGAGGAGTCAAGGAGATTGCCCTCCAGCTGCTTTCAGAACAGCAAACACATGCTGTCAGCAGAGTAATGACAGTCTGATTGGCCCCTCTCACCCACATGAGGAGGACAGCAAAGCGACTGACCCCGTCTCTAAGCGGTTAAATGATGTTTCCAAGCTTTCAAAAAGCCATGTGGCTTACCAAGAGAATTTTCCCCTCTAAAGTCGTCTTCATGGGCACACTGAGTTATTTGCTTAGATTGGCTTGGTGCAGTGACTGAGGGAACGGAGACAGGAGACAATGTAGTCAATGAACTCGGTAATGTTTGTTTCATTACGCGCCAAAAATAAAGCAGGATTTGAAAATATATTTTGCATAAAATGTCTTGTGAAAATATAAAACATCATATTTTAAAAAAAGAAGAAAAAAAAAGACATTTCATCCAAAAGTCCACAAACCTCAGAAGTCCTGCAAGCAAGAATACAGATGTGTGGTTTCTTTATCCATCAGAATTCTACTTCATAGAGAAAAACGTGATTAAGCCAGGGACATGGTGTGTTTAATATTCAAAGCTGTGGGAGGTTTGTGCTTGTGGTTTGGTTAAATGTCATGCAACCGCTACCGGAGTTTATTGTTAATGGCACCAGTTTGGTTTCCAAAAATGAGCCACAGCACCATCATGTTACTCATCCGATGGGCTCATCAGTGTCTCTTCCTCAATGTGAATTTGAATATCAGAACCTTAACATAAACTGTCAGAATCAAAGATGTGAGAAAGGCGCCTGAGCGGAGGAGAAACAGCTAGCGTTGATTTTGATTGAAGATATTGAGCTCATTAATCAAACATGAATCCAGTATACATATTGACTTGCAGGAATAAATTAACACACACTGTCAAACATCTAAAGCTCATGTTACTTTTTATGTATACACACACCCACGACCATGTCTCTCCAGATAACACTGGACCCTATTTTGTTTGGTTAAAAAATCAGAATCTTCATCCCGTAAGAAAAGCATAAAGGTGGCCAAATTGTTACGCACTTAAAGTATGTAGAACATGAAGTCAAACATATTCTCTTGTCTTAGTATACCCATTACCTCAAATCCCTGGGATGGATTCAATAGGATTTAATTCAACAACAGCGTTCTTCACTGTAGAAAATGAAATATACTGTGATTTGGAAACGATGGACTTTCACAGAAATAACATTTTGAAAATAAGGACATGCTTTTTATTACTAGCTTTAGAAGTCAGAGTAAGAGTATGTTTGGCAAGGCTGAGTGAAACCCTGAAAGACCCATCAACATGCACTCACATAGCACCTACGAATTCAGGCATAAAGACAAATATATAGTATATAATAATATTGAACATGCAAGTGAGGTCCTTGGACTGTGGAGGAAAATCCTAGACATTATCCTGAATGTATTGCTCCTCGATGACATTTTTGTGCTTATCAAGGGCTTCAACTGATTACTAAAATATAGTCATCGCTCTCTGATTCAGTGCCACTTGAAGAGCAATATGATGTGATGTGAAATGAAAAACTGTCACTATACTGTCACTTTATTAATGCTCTGTGACTTGCAGCTCTTCTGTTTTATTATCCTTGAGATAACATGAGGTAAGTACTGTCAAAATTTAGGAGCAACAGTATGCTTATGTAGAGGTAGGATGCACACATTTTAGCAATACAGACATAATAAGATAAAAGCAGTGTGGGGAAAATATAATAAAAACCACAAACCCCTTGAGTACCAGCAGGGTGTGACTTTACTTCACTGATGTTGCTGTTGCTGAGCGATAATGTTGTTGTAAATGTGTGCAAACAAGCTGAGGCACAGAAGCGTACCTGAGATATCTCAAATTAGTGTTGAGCAAGAAATTACTCACAAATCATTTGGATTGATTCATTAAACACTGGTTTGTCCTGAGGATGGAGTGATACCATTGCTGTTCCATAAATGCAGCTCTTTTCTTCACCTATATGTAACCAGGCCAAAAGAGGCCTGGTTCATGCCTACACATTCATGCCTACGGGCAATTTAGAGTCACCAATTAACCTGTTGAGTGCATGTCTTTGGACTGTGGGAGGAAGACGGAGTGCACGGAGAGAACCCACGCAGACACGGCGAGAACACAGAAAGGCCCCAGATGAGGTTCGAACCTGGAACCATCTTGCTGTGAGGCGATAGTGCTAACCAAAACAAACAAACAAACAAAAAACCCAGCACAGACAAGTCCACAAAAATGAGAATCGGAGACCCAAATTTCTTTTAAATAAATATGTCATTTTTTCAATTTAAAACAAATGCCCCTAAAACAAGTGATAAAAGAAACACCAATAGTAAAATAAACTTAAATAATTAAAATACTAATAAAAAAATGATTTAAGGTGAAAACTGACTAGGCATGAATTACTACTGACAGAACATTTTTACAGTTTATTCACATTACCTAGTTTTATCAGTTTTCATAAATTAAAAACCAAACAACTAAAACACAATAAATCATATCAGAGACTCGTTCTAGGATGGTTCGGTCTGAATAAAACAGAACATAAAACAAAAATGCCAAAATACTTACTGGTTACATATATTTGACCCCCAAGCAAACTATAGTGTAAACTGCAAGTAATTGAAGAGAGTATCTGCAAGTGTCTGTGTGATGGAAGCAAAGGAGGAAGTCAGGTGACGTACTTACAGAGCGACAACGTCCACGTACGAAGAAGGTCTGGGTGGTCAAGAAAACATTGGACTTTAACGCAGGAGACTGCTGTCTATTTCCCCTTTCCTACCAAAAAGTCAACGTCTTAATTTATTTCTTTTACCATGACCACAATCATTCCCTGACATTAACTGTGTTTATTTAGGCATTTATTATTGTAACCATGACGACAAAGGTCCCCTGACCTTAACATAAACCATTATGTCTTCCAAACATAACCAGGTTTTGGTGCCTAAACCTAACCAAACCATAACCATAGTGTTGCTACGTCATTAAACAAACACTGACAGCTTAAAGTAAAGCAGCTTACTGAAACTCCCACACACTTCACACACTGTAGATCCAATCGAAATGAATGAACAAATAGAAGATAGTGGCTCTTCCTAGCTTGACATATTTGGTACTGTGGCTCTGGAAAGACTTTGGTATTGCTGCTTGTGTGAACTGTTGTGCCTGCTGAAAGTAAACTTCTGTGGCTGTTACTAATTAGGTGATTATTTTGTAGGTTAGAAGGAAGAAATAAAGCATCCTGATCAAATTATATTTTTTTCATCAGGATGCAAAAGACAGGTATCAAATGCTAACCCTGTCTCCTAGAAATTACATTTATATACAACTAATTTGCAACAGCAAATAATAATTTTTAAATAGAGCAAAACATAATTCAGTCAAAGATTACATTTTTCATCACAACATAATTGGGGAAACTAGTATTAGCATTATAAAAACATAATTTATAGGAGGCAGAGCTGCAAATGTTGTCGGTCAAAATATGAATCAGTCTGCTCTTGTCTTTAAGGCTTTTGTCATGAACATAAAGTTAACTCTCAGGGGGTTTGTTGCGACACAGAAGTCACTAGAGTGGTCCAAGATGTCAGATTCCATGACTAGCCCACTGCAGTCTCCAACACACCACTTTAAGCTAATTTTAAGCTACCATAGGTCAGCCCAGCACTTTTTGTGAGGTCATGTCTTCAGCCACGGTTTTCCAGGACATGACTGCAGGCATAGTGGCATCACTTCCTTTCAGCTATGAAACAATCCAGTGTGTTGTTTTCTCTGTAATTTGATCCACATGAGAATGAAGCTGAAGGATCAAACCTATGGCTAAGGGTCATCCCCACAGTGCCTTATTAGTGGAAAAAGGTCATTAGCACAACAAAGAAAATATTTAGTGTCAGCAAAGATATACGAAAACAGCCACTGAGAGGGGAGCAAAGTTACATCACTGGGTAGGTTTAAGCATTAGACTGGACTGTGCCTCTGAATCCATCATCCAGTTGGAGAGTGGACCAGGAGGCCATTACCAAGAAAGCAGAAGGTTCATAAAATCCAACATACACATTATGGACATACTTTTATGTTATTAATTTGGATATTATAGAATCATAATGACTGATAATTATCTATAAAACTGAAACTTCAGCGGGATTTATCAAAGAATATTGAACCCCCTTTTTATTTATCAAGGAAAGTAAAAAAAAAAAAAAAATTGGAAATGTTTCAGAAAATTCAGTCTCACTGCACATATTTGTCTGGAATTCAACAAATGCATCAGCCTGTTTAGTTCCAGATGTCAGATGGTGTTTACTGACTTCGCTCACACTTTTCTATTTGGCTAATTAGACATACATCATAATCCATCTCCAAATTAAATCCAGAATTTAACTGGAAAAAAACAAATTAGTCACAATCATAAATCCACTCCAGGAGTCTAAACACTGACAACTTTGTTTCTGTTTGTCCATAACAACTAAACAATTAGAAAGAACTTGTGGCATCTCCTCAGCTCACTCTCGATCCTTTAGAAATACAGTGGACACATTCAAATGTCACTTCAGACAAACCTCTGTCATAAGCAAATACCCTGCAATAGATCAGTATGTTGTCCCCTGGAGTCAGACTACCCACATCCTGTAGAAAGTGGAGGCGAAGTGGGAAAGATTTGAGGCAAAGAACCTGCCTAAGAATCACCAAGTTTTTAACTTTTCTTCAGTATCAAAGTAATAGTCTGATAGTCTGTACATAAACTGCAAAAAGGAAGTGCTCATAGGTAATTCAGCATATTTTTAATAATGCCAATTTGCTAAAAGGTAAACAAATATAAGCAAAAAGAGGAGCTCTGGTAATAGCCCACAGCTAACTTCCTGGCTCTATGGCGACGTTATTCTTCCTGTTTATATCTGCCTGATTATGAGCAAGTTTTAGGACTGTAGTTCCAAAACTAAGCACATCATTATCCCTCAAGTGAAAGTCAGAATAATAGGAGAGGCAAATCCTTTTACATGTTGCAAGAATGTTGTTTTGTTCTTTACAGTAGACATTGGGTGTTGAGGGCTATGCAGTTGTCTCAGTTTTGTCTGGGGAAGAGGGTGGGGCTACAGTGTCATAGATCATCCAGACGTGGCGTTACAGTATAAACAGATTCACATAAATATACACATAACTACAAATGGCCACTTGCACGCATATAAAATAT
The DNA here is from genome assembly GCA_033000465.1 of Sciaenops ocellatus. NCBI lineage: Eukaryota > Metazoa > Chordata > Actinopteri > Sciaenidae > Sciaenops > Sciaenops ocellatus. The sequence goes on along the minus strand of CP136882.1, from coordinate 18,742,253 downwards.
TGCCAAGCAGAGAGTTACTGATCCCTGTGGGGAAATTAAGTATACATACGTACACATAGAAACATGTTTAAACATAGAAATAAATATATAAGCACACACACACACAAGCAGCCAAACATAAACACAGTACTTATTTCTGTTTGTCTGCTTCTGATCCAGCAGGCCAACAGACGCCTTGGTGTCCTTCTCTCAGCAAAGCCAGTTTATACAGCTTCTGATTTATGAGGCTGCTGCATGCAGCCAAAACAACGCCTCTGACCTCTTTTCCCACAGTTCTCTCCTCCTCTGTCTATCAGCAGACACTGACTAGAGAATAGTTTTAATAGTTAGTGGAAAAAAAAATAACCTGTGTCAAACAGTGTTTGCACTTTGCGGGGAGTGTTTTGGCATACAGTATACTAGAGGGGCAAAATTGTATTCACAACACCACAAAAACAGAGCCAAAAAGTTTAGATGAGTTCAAGACCATTTTTTACTGCGATGATACCAGACACAATCTTAATTGCCCTGATGGAATATACTTTATCTATCAGATAAGATAAATTACTATGATGAAAATGTTTTGCATATGAGACTTTTGGTGAATCTCAGAAAAGTCAAAATCACTGAAAACGGGTCTGGCTCTGGCTGAGAAACAGAAAAGAGTCTCTGGAAAAGACAGAGTCATCGAAAGAAACAGATAATGATTAAACAGAAACAGGTTCTGAGGTTAGGAAGTAGAGACTCAAAAGAAGAAGGAGGTTCCTGGCAATGCAGACAACATGATCCAACTGGTGCTGTAAAAGGGAGTTTAATATGTTCGGAAGTCAAATAAACTGTGTATACATACTGGGATTACATGCATGTTTGACAATTTGCACACAGAGAAAAGACACTAAAACTTAGCACTGGTTTGGGGCTTCCACAATGTATTTGTTAAAATCATTTACGACATCGAAATCGTTAGTGATATAAGTGAAAATTTCTCCTCATCAGCTTTGATTTGGGAAGGAACAGAAAAGATTTCCCACCATCAAACACACTCAAAAACTATGATGAATCTTGTGCAGCTTTACAACCCCATTTTCTTTACCACAATTGGAAAACATATCATTTTGATTGTTTTCTAGCTGTTTTCTTCCACTTTTGTCAAGTAGAACTCTTGACATCAGTGATATAGCTCCATGTGTTTTCAGTTATTGTAAGAGAAAACTTTCAAAACTCTAATACAATATTAAATCTTTTCTTTCTGTGATGGACATTATGTGTAGTTCAGAGGGTGCTGTGGAGCCAAGGCTGACTGATCTGGGCTGCAGTTTGCAGGAGAGCCTCATGGGTACACAGTATTTCTGATCTTGGCTGAATAGAGAAAAATAATTGAGGCCAACAATAGACCTTAGAGGGATTTTGCATCATGTAAATGGGTGTGAAGGGTCAACAGGGGTCATGCTGACCCCTTCACTTCTTCCCAGTGATTCACAGTTTCAGTGTCCACGCCTCCCACTCACTCACTTCTTTCTCGCTTGATCTCTTGCCATATTTTCCCCACTGGTGACGAGTTCTTTCCATCTCTGTCTCTAGTGCCATTTAGTCTCAGACTATCTATCTGTAAACACATGCACGCATATGTGTCCACAATTACACTCTCACACAGCCAAGCATCACATATCACATCAAGACTCTTATCAGAAACACATGTCCTGGGTAGAACTTCCTTAGATCCACAAATTAATACAGAAAAGAATCAAAATATTATGTTCTCCATTATGAGCGCTGAAAAACTAATGAACAACAACAGCAAAAATGAAAAGCGCCTTAATTCCGTTTCCTCAATCTTGCCAACAGCTGGGAAATAAAAATCAACCCCACGTCACCTCAATTTCTCCCCTCAAAGACTGAGGAGATTTTGCAGAATTACTGGAAATTACATGTTGAATTAAAAGCCCATTTTATCTAACAACAGAGGGCCTGTGACAGAAACAAAACGTTTTGGCAAAAGCTCTCTGCTGGCTTAACTACTCCTGCCACTCTGCACAATTTTACATGACTTTATTGTTTCAGTAAAATAGCTTTTCTCCCCTCAGCTTTTCTCTTAATTTCTCAACTTTTCTTTTAATGGATGTCATTTGTCAAAAAGAGAAAGTGACAAACTGGCTTTTTTTCCCCTCCCCCAGAACTTTTTGGATTAGTGTTGTTACTCTTCTATTTTTTTCATATAATGGTTCTTAATTCTCCCTTCTCTGTACCAAATCTCCCAGTGAAGCTCTCAGGCTGTCGTCCAGAATGACAGTCTGTTTGTATATTTAACTGTCCACCCTGTGCTCATGCAGTAGTCACACACACAGGCACACTTACTCCATCATACTGTGCATGCTCAGCCACTTACACTGACAGCAAGCCATATTCACACACAGTCGTATTACACATGCTGACCCACCCACACAGCCACCTACTGTACCTACACACACACACACACACCATGTTGAACGTGATGAACTGTGCTTGACTTGTGCAATCTGTTCCATTGGATGGCCCACACCTCATGTTACAGTCAGCGATTTGTCTTCTGAATCACAAAGTGTGTTTATATTCACTCTAATGATTGTCATGTAAACATCTGAAACAAGTTAAATATTAAACGATACCTGGACCGAGGTGCTGTTGCATTAGCTTTTCTCCTGTAAATTTAATGTGGTTACCATGTGGTGTTTTGATTCTGCGTACTCGCCGCTTACCTCATGACGTAAACCAGATGCAAAGAGATGTGTTTAATAAAAAGGCGGATGGCTTGAGGTGGAGTAAAAATAAAAACTGCCTTTTTGCTGTGACAGAGAAACAGCTGTTAAAACACAGCACATAATAGAGCTTGAGTTAAGTCACAAATTAAGCAGAGCAACACCTGTGAATTCACTGAATGTTCTCATTACATTCACTGTATTATTAAGCCTGTAAGCTTGTACACATTCTCAGTGCCTCAGCATCCATGTAATCTTTGGGTATTGGGGAAGCAGTGGACATTTTCTCAAGTACTGCAATTATGTACAAGTTTAAGGTATTTGTTCTTTTTTGATTCTTTTTATTTTATTCAACTTTAGACTTCAATTCTACAGTTTTCAGCTATAGTTTCCAGTTTCTTTGCAGGTTATATGTTAAGATTGCTCAATAGCCACATAAATGCCTTTTACTAAACCTAACCTTGGTATCCAATAGATGTTTATATGCAGATGAATACAGTGGCAATCAAAAACTACTTCCTGCTACTTTTCTGTACAAAAGAGCATCACCATGTAAATCAACTTCCTGTGACCTGCAGACCAACTCTGTAAATGCATGGACTACTCTGCTTTTAGCCCCCACGCCATATAAATTCAATGTAAGCAGAAATGTAGCGATCTGAAGAGGCCTCTCTCCTCCTACATAGTCTGGCTAAAACCACCCGAGACAAACTAGTTAATAACCTAAAATCCTGGAGGGTACATGGTTGAACATCCGTCTTTCACTCTGCCACTTTTTTTTCTCTCTCCTGCCCTGCTTTTGCCCTTGTTTGTACCAGATGTGTGTCTCCTCCAATCTCACATTTTCTTTGCATTTTGGACGTACTGGGTTTTGGGTCACTGCCTGTGGCAAGTTGAACACATCTCTCAACTTGAGCTGTGCAGTGCATCATGTCAGCATCAGACTCAGAGAGAAGAATAAGTAGTACTTGGAGGGGAATGTAAGCAGCCTGTTACAGGGTTTGTTACATTTGTCTTCAGCACAGTTTGCTTACACTTGCCCCTTAATACCACTCATCTCCTACTAAATAACTATATACTACTATAAAAGTGCTATTTTAGGTTCTATGGTAACCTAACACACTATACCAATCGTGATTTTGCCACTGGGGGCAACAGCCAATGTTTTGGGGCTTCCGTACTTCTGTGTCCTTCTTTCACCGGAGCCAATTTACACCGCTTCTAATTTATGAGGCTGCTGCATGCACCCAAAAAACCTTGTCTGGACGGAATGACAAGAAAGACGGATATCTGCACATAAATTCATTTAAAAAGCTAAAAGCTGAATCATCGTCAGACGACAAGGTTCTGAGATTGTATTTCAGATAATGCGATTCACATCTTTTGCTCTCCACACAGATATTTACATTTACATTTTTACCTCAAGTGTTGTTGTTGTTTTAGAAAACTTCCAAACTGACATGGTTAAAGTAACATGAGGTCCCTGTAGCTGGATCATGGTAGACTCATAGTGAACCAGTAAATACTTTTTCTAAATATAGAACCATGTGTACCAATGGTGGCATAATTCCCAGTCAAAAAAGCACAGAATCAATTTAGAGGTCCAGTCATGCATTTAGATACACACATCTATATACATAACAGCTGAAAACTCTGGTATACCTAATTGCCATCATTAGAGACAGAGTTTGCATTATCACTTTCTTGGTACTGACAGATACCAACAACAAACATGTCTTCATCTTTTTTACAGCGAGCAACTTTGCAGTGGGTACAAAATTTGAACTTCTTTGTTGTTGAAGCTGCCCATTCTTTTCAAAGAGCCATTGCCTTCTTTCAAGAAAAAACCCTCAAACAAACAGAAAGTACAGAGTGTTGTGTTCTTTTGTTTGCAGATTTTGGTCAACAATGTAATAAAACATTTCTAAATGGTTGTATTATTGCGATAACTTTTGATGTTTAGCAAATCTTCCAGTAAGAGTTGAACTTTCTTTGTGACATACGGAACTGACTGAATTATGTGTCCACTATATGGCCGTGGGGCATGTGGGGGTGTTTGAAACTATCTTCAAGTGTCAGACATAGTGTGGATTTTTCAGCTGTATATTTGCTGTGTGGGTAGAAAAGGATCAAAACACCATCAAGTCAGATGATGTCAAGAATGTGAATCACAGGACAGAAAAAGTTTATAAAAGTACACAAATCTCACTTATTTTGTTGTAAAGTAGGTGTGTTTATACTTTTCTGTTGCAGGAAGGATGAAGTCTACATCATTTCAAATACTTAAGTAATAATTGTTTGACTTTCTTGAACTGATTGGCCCCCCAAAACTGCAAGAATTACAATTATATTAATTAACAAATACTTTAAATAATTTGTAAGTACCACCAAGGTGCTGCTTCCCACCTTACTTGTAGAAAACTAATTCAGATTTCTGCTAAAGTTAATGTGTAACTCCTTTTCTGTATATTGATCTGTCAAAACAGAGAACTGAAGAAAAAAGAGTGCTTTGTGGTGTGACAGCAGGGATATTAAAATATTATTTCATTCCTGCTCACTTGATGTGGAATTATTGACTATCAAATGTAGGCTGCACTTTCCACAGAGGGATTTTTACATCAGTCATCATCACAGCAGTCTACACCCCACCTGAGGCAAACACAGACGCTGCTCTGTCAGAGTTGTACAAAGCCTAGAACTGCTCACAGACCAGTAATCCTTACGCTCCCCTCATAGTTGGTGGAGACTTCATTGAGACTAACCTTAAGAAGGTTATGCCTGACTTCCAAGAGGAACAAACACTCTTGATCACAGCTACTGTATATGCCATTCAAAAACAGCTACGGATCAGGATCTCTTTCAGCATTAAGGAAGAGCAACCACACGGCCATTTTGCTGAGGATGAAGCATATAAAACAACTTCCCAGTTATGTGAGAGGTCAGGACAGTCCAATTAGAGGCCTGTCTGCAGTCTGCACTGCATGACACAGTTTTGAGCATGTTCTAGGATGCCAACATTGATGTCACTGTCTTGCAATGCAATGCAACATGGACAAGTATGGAAAACAACATCTTACAATGTAAGAAGAGCAGTAAAGGAGGCAAAAAGTCACTACAAGAAAAAGCTGGAATGATAATTCCAAGTGGGAAATACATGAAGCATGTGAGAACTATGAGAGATTACAAGTACACCCACTCCTCCTTGTCAAATGTTTATGCGTCTCTAGCAGGTGAGCACTCACTTTGAGGCAATCGGCAGCGAACAAGCAAAAGCAGGTGAAGCAGAGGTTACTGGATGAGAGGGGGCACCTTCCACATCTATTGCACTTTCTGAGCATGATGCCATGGGGGCTTTCAAGCGTGTGAACACCACAAAGTTAGCAGGACCAGACGGTACCAGTGTGCCAACCAACTAGCCACAGTGTTCACAACAATATTCCACTCACATGCTTCAGAAAGTCTATCATCATTCATGTGGATCCTCATGAAGACTACTTGTTTCTTTATTTATTTATTACCACTATTTTTGTTACTATTGCTATTATCATTGTTATATGTACCTTTTTTTTCCCCCACGATGTTGTTAAAATTTTATTTATTCATTCAGAAAAAAAGGAGATACTAAAGCATGTACTTCAAGACTACCTTGTTTTTATAATTCAGGTAGTCAGTTTCTCAGTGGAATCAGACACCTCCCTCCTCCCTCACACACACACACACACCTACTTTGGCTCTGCTTTCACCCAGTGACTCAGTCATCTCAGTAAATCCAGTCTGTCTAATCGATTAGCCACCCCTCTCTAAGCACCTCCCTAATGTTGGAGCTCTGAGAGGCTGCTGTGCTTCCCACCTGTTCACCTGCAGATATGCCTCCATGGCGCTTGTTACAGTGAACATAGAGACTTAAAAGCAATGTGTGATAATGTGAGAAAGTTTTAATGAATTCCTGCTGATGGCTTTCATTTGTTCTCCCATTGGTGAGTTTTGTAGGTCTGATGGGGAAGAGTTGACGATAGAAGACTGAATCCAGAATCTGTCTGCAAAGCCGAGACACTCTGAAACAAACTGATAAGACCAGGGAAGTCACTGAACTACCACAAGAGTTTACTAATTGAGGCCTGTGTCTCCTCCAAAGCTTTACTCCCAGTTGTGAGGAGCATCCCTTTTGTCTTTAGTGGCTGGACGCTGTTGTGATTGTTCCTAGAAAGTTCGAAAGTTGCCAAACTTTGGATGTAACTTTTTCCATCGTTGAAGTATGCTGTCTTATGAATACAAATGACACCATGAAATGTATAGAAGAAAATACTGAGAAGATGAAGAAAAATAATTTGTATAATTCAGTCTCGCTTGTCGATGATAATGGAATCTAAGTAAGCAATTGCATGTACAAAGTGCTACATAATTAAGTAATGGACACACATTTTTTGTATAAAAGCTGTTAAATCAGGATCTTTCCCAAACTGTCAACTAACATAACAGACAAGAAACATATTTGTTAACAGAGAAAGAGACCCATTAGCCTTGTATCAAACTCTGACATCTTGGCCACTATAGAGCATTCGGGCATAAAGCTAATATGCATTACACGAGAGTCTGTCAGGGATCCATGAAGTGAATTAGCCCTAACAGGTTGGCTTGGCAGCTGCGAACAGCCATGGCAAGACGGCCAAGAGCTGCACATCTGATGAATGCATTTTATAGACGAAGACTAACAGTTGTTTTCAATGAAATAAAGACACATTTTTTAATTCTCAGGTTGATATAAGGAAGGACCATATTTGCCAACTAAATCTGTGTTTTTAATGCTTTTCATTCACTGTTGAATTTGTGTTGGTTCTGTATATCTGAAATGTCTACAATTTCTACCCCCCCTGTTGTAATTATTATGGGCAATAATGTCTTTTTGTTGTAAAATGTAAAGTTTACTATAAACATTTCTTCTGCTGGTAAAATTCATCCGGATTTAAAATACAAAGTCAGCTATAGTAGTTAGACTTTAAACTTTTCAGGCAGGCAATCAATGATGTCTCTGAATCCGTCCGCATTGTGGTTGCAATAGCACTCCATCACAGAAATGTTTCAAAAGTGAATTTTCAATTCTCACTAATGTAGTTAAGAGTTGTTTGTTGTGGAGAATATTTAATAGGGTTTGTAGCACATTTAACAACATTTAAAAATGCTTTCAGTAGAGAACTGTGTGGTAGTAAAGTTAAGATGACAAACTTTGCCTCTAATTTGCTCTGTGATCACATATTTGAAAAAAACTTGGGAATGACTACCTGGTTAACAGGTATTTATGAGCTGTGATCAAATATTTCATACTTATCTAACAACAGAAACAGAAAACAGTATAAATGAGAACAACACATTTGTGAATTTAGCTGCATTAAAACAGATTACACTGGCAGTTCATTGTCTTCAGCAGCCGCGTAGCTGGAATCTGATGCATTAGTCATAAAGTGCAGAGAAAATGGCCCTACTTCCAAAAAATAAGGAACAATGTATAAGCACATATGCAGTGTGATACACACATAGTATCCCATTAACAACATACTGCTCTCTTTAACTGGAGTGCAGGAGATGTTTTCACTGTCAATAATGCTTGGGAACATTTATGGTCGAAAAAGTCCAAAAACATCTGACAAATGACCCCGAGGAGCCGAACCGCACTCACAGAAATATACTTTAATGGAAATCAGTAACAGTGAGCTTGTGGTTGGAGAAGCTGGCTTATGACTGGCAAGTGGAGAGATCAAACCCCAAACACTGCTGGAGAAAAGTAGGGCCAAAAAAAATGCTCCCTCCAGCAGCTTTTCGCTCGGTTTTCATTAGAGACGTTATAGCCTCTGAAAAATCCTTAAAATGATGCAATGCAATGATTTTTTTAATATATTGCCTAACTGTATGTACTGTAGGGATAACAAACTATAATTAATTATTCAAATTTTTAGTCAGTAATCCAATCATAATTAAAAACAATGAATATGATATCCACAATAATGCCTTTAAGGCCTTTGCAGTAAGTGGCTTTAGAGTTGTTTTCCTTTCAAAAACTTCCCTTTCTGTTAAAAATATATTTTTTACTGTAGGACTTTGCTGTTTAATTACATATTAGGCATTCAGATGATATTATTGGTATATAATCACCTCAAAATAAAAATAATTTTGTATTTGTCATCATCACAATGAGCCTTTTATATATAGGTAGGGGGTTTAGTGGCCAGTGTATATTTTTGTTGTGGTGAGGGGGATTCAATCAGTACCTACACCACTAGATACAACTAAAATCATACACACTGGTCCTTTAAATAATTTAGGCAGTCAAATCTTGCAGAGGTTGTATTTGTAACCTTTATGCATTCCTATCTAGTTACAGCTGTTTTCCAGCTTATGCCTTTGTTTTCTGTCATAACTATGTTTCGGTGTACTGTACCTTATCGACTTTTGTTTGAGAGTTCTAAAAAAATATCGTGTGTGGGTGTTTGTGTGTGTGTTATGACTATGACTGTTTAATTATACTGTGTAACAGATGGTTTATGGGATGCACTGTTGTCAAGTACTATGCTTAACTAGGCAAATGTCTAAATGATTGATAGATGTATTGAATTATGTACACTAAGTTGTTGTAATTATTTCCTATCATAAGCTGTCTGGAGAATGACACTGTTCATGTCCCCGGGGGGTGTTTAAGCAATTCTCCGTCACATTCTCTTGTAATTTATAAATTGTATATGTGTAAATAAAGAAACTCAATGAAATGAAATGTAAAATAAAGAAAAAGAAAAATTATTCAAGGGACCCGACAATGGGTGCACCCTAACCTTTTTGAAACAGTATATTCTGACTTTAAAAGCCTGCAGATCGGTGGTCTTTCGAGTGTAAATTTAATTTCTGTGCTGTATTTTAAAAAAGGTGCAGTGTAGACCCAGCGCTCTGTTTTGAAATGCCAAGAGGATTAATGGCACCCATAAGTGGGGTTGGTGTATTAAGCTAAGTCCTTTGAGTGTTGCCATTTCTTTTTCAGCTATAATTTGTGGAACATGGATTTAAAGTATTACAAAGACAAAAAGAGAAGAGGCAGAAGAGAGAGAAAGCAAGAGAAGAGGGGCTGTGGCTTATAAGGGAAGCTGCGCATAGGTTCAGATATATGCCTCTTTGGGCTTGCTGGGCTTAAATGCTGCAGTGAAACAGACGGAGAACAAACATGAACACAGGCAGACATTCACAGACGCACACTGTGACTTTTTCTGCATGACTGGAGGTACATATCGTGAGCTGCAGCGGGGGCAGAGGGCAGATGGTGCCTTTGAGGTGGGAGGTTGAAACGTAGAAAAGGTAGACAAGATGTGTGTGTGTGTGTGTGTGTGTGTGTGTGTGTGTGTGTGTGTGTGTGTGTGTGTGTGTGTTTGAAAAGTGTGATGGTGTTGAGAATGTTGACATAAGGCTCTGACTGAGGTGTTTTGCGCACAGCAGCATTTGAAGGTGTGGAAAAGAAAATTCTGCTATTTTTATAATTTCGCAGTTGTGAATTTTTCTCCAAGCAATGTCATCTGGTTTACTAGAAGTGAAAGGCTTGGTATTAAACTCTCATGAACCATTACCTCTTTATTCATTCAGTCTTAATTGTGTGAAGGACGTTTTTTAGGCATATTTCTACTCACACTACAATGTTAATCTTCAGAGTCAAAGTCCTTTCAAAAATGTAAACATGGACATTTTTACACTTTTGAAGAGAAGTTTACAAGCTTCTAACTGGCATGTCAACATACAATACTGTTGTAGGTTCCTCCATATTTCTCTGAAAGAAAAGATGAGAAAATGATTGCAATTGCCTCAAATTAGGATTCAATGGTTTTTAAGTCTGAATATGAATCTAAAAGACTGATTCACAAAAAGGGGCTTTTAGGCAAGATGTGGGTTAAGTGGGATGATGTCTCCATCTAGTGTTTCTCTTCTTAGCAGCACAGCTTCAGTCTGCATAAATAAATAAATAATGTGCAAAGCAACTACAATTGTGGCACAATATATCCATCTGAAATGTAACAGAGTAGAAGATTGATGTACTACAGTACTTGAATAAAGGCGTTTTTCTTTTCTTTTTATTAACACTGACCACTCCACCTTGTTCATTACTTTGAAAATGGTTTCTCCTCTCATTACTCATGCATAGAGTTTGGCTGCTACACTGATTACATTACATATTTCAACATAGGGCGTTTCCACACTGTTATTTGAATAAAGACTCTGTGTGCTTCTTTAAAATTTAAAAATTAGTTACAGTTATACAGTTGTAAGAACAGCAAAGGCATACGTTACTACAATCCACAATGTATGCAGTTAAAGTAAATGTTAACAAATATATATAATATTTTTCCTGATGAACTAAAGAGGTAACAGGATGTAACCCAACAAGGGAATATGTTTTCTCATAATGGATCATTGCTATTTTATTGAGCATTGGCAAATTATTTACAATTGATTAATAGTCATTATCAATTGCAATGCAATGACACACCACAAAACCTGCTGACTGAACTTGAGGAGGAGTATCTTAGCAGAAAGCTCCCATCTTCTCTTCAACTAGTTTGAGCTTTGGGAGGTGCTAGAGACTCTCTGGTGACTCAAAATTATTTAGGAAGTCATTTGTTGTTTCTGATGAGTTATCTATCTAACAATCGAATAAGAATGAAAAAGTCAAAAAGTATTAAAAAAAAAAAAAGATATCCAACCAAAAGTAAAGGTACCCACCCTCTAAGTACTTTTAGTAGTTACAATTCAGATATTCTTTGTGAGACTCTTTGTTCGGTTTTATGCTAAGCCATAGGTCAATATTTACTTAATTATTGACTGAGAATGTGCTGGCATCTGAGAACCACTTCCTTTCCACTTCTTCCTTACCCAGTTCCCAGAGTTTAGCAAGAATCTGAAACCCATTTCTGGCTGTTGTCAGGATATATTCCTTGTTGTCTGGATATTTTCTGGAATAGTACTGCCCATGAACCAGACTCTGGCACAACCGACCAAGTACCAGCAGGTAGAGGGAATCCCTTTCATCATCACTGAGTGGCATAATGCTCTCCCAGCCCGCTATCAGAGGTCCACCTACATCCAAAAGATTAGGGTTCTCCAACATCAAGTACATGATTGTTATTGCCAGTTCAAACACATAGCATCCATTCATGAGCAAAGAAAAGTCTATGATGCCTGATATCTCATGGTGCCCATTGGCAATAGGTGTGACAATGATATTCAGGTAATTTAAGTCCCCGTGTATTATTCCTGTAAAAGAGAACACAGAGACATTTAGTACCTCTGTGCCTTTAAATGTACATTTGTTTGAGGTAATTGTATTATTCTTATATTTCCGAGGAGGCAACCCAATTCAGGTCACTGATATCTGATGAATTTCAGACATCTTTTGGTAGCTGCTTTACAGAAAGTGTCTTTTAACATCATTTAGAGGTATTTACTGTAGCTCTGGTTATCGCTGCTGGATTTGTCCTGGTCAAGTCAACTTAAAAAAAATGTAATCTTCACACTTACTAATTTAATTTATATGGGATAGGTGAAACTGGTCACCCATAATCACATGATACAGGCCACACTACTGTTCAGTGACAATGCATCCTGCATTGGCATTGGTTGTAAATTGTGAGTCAAGGAATCATCCAATATCACCATAATTCATTAGGATACTGGGCTGGATTAGCATGCACCATATTTACAATTATACAGAAAATAATTAAACAAAACAAGCAGAAAACCAAAAAAGTAAACCAAAAGAATGAAGAATATGGACTGTATTACCTTTTGAGAAAGAGTTGATTTTGGGCTCCACATGTAATTTATGCTGTTCAATGACTGCTTTGATTACTTCCTGCAGGGGATTTCCATCCATCACTGATAGGTAGCCCTCCAGGAGAGGAATGTTGGGTAAACTCCAAGGTGTATTGTGGTTTTGCAAGACATCAAGGTTTATAGATACCAGCTGGACAAATGAAAACATTTCAGTACTATGTTATTCTTCATCACAGCCTTTTGGACGGGGTAATTAGAACGTTTTATGATGGAAGTTTAATATTCACTTTCCCTTTAGCTCTTCACCAGCCCCGACAGTATAATTGTGTCTTTAGCAGTTAAATGACCCACCGTGTTCACCAACTAGTCGCTAACTTTGTCAGTGAGCCATTTGGTGTAGAGTGAATTTAGTTGGCCTGGATCTTTTTTTGGTCAAAACAGCTGGTTGTCGCAGCTGGAAACAGGATTGATGAGAGTGGTGAGAGTAAACCAGAACAGTAAAACTGCAGGCCATAAAAACTTAAGAAATGAGCTGAAAGACACTAAAATACTGCCATTAGCAAAGCAGCTGCTTGTTGAGTTGAAGAGAGACCTCCTGCATCAGCCATCTGCTCCAAAACATCCATCAGCTGAAATGTTTGACCTTTGAACTTACTTGTTCCAAAGTCTTATCCAGGGTGGCAGCCAACTTGCCGACATGATAAACATCTTGTGTTGTGACTGGAGATTCGGCAACGGTTTTTCCATGGATATAGGTCATCAACCTCACACAGTATGTCTGAGCACCATGTCCACAGTCGAATAAGATAAGGTGGATTCAAAAACAGGAAGCAACTATGTAGAGTCTGTTTTAGAACTTGAAAAATAACAATAAATAAAAATAAATAAATAAATTTGATCCTTTTAATACCATTAATTACAAATACAAGGCTTGGCCTGTGTTTTGTCTTGGATCCTACACACTGGGCAGACACGGTGATGTTGGTTTGATGAGATTATTATTATCATACACCCACTCATTATTATATACTCATTCAACTGATTTCCACATCTTCCCACTGCAGTACTTAGATCTGGTTTCATCCTACACTTGGGGCCAGTTCGGGCTGAAATGCTGGTTCCCAAAATGTCAAGCAATTGCTTTAAGTAAGATTCTTTCAGGCCAGCTGAAAGTAATGAATGGACACATGACTTACATATGATGAAAATGGCTTCAAGTTATGCCTCACACTCTTCAGTCATTAATTTAGGGGTCTGCGACCTCCACTATCTAAAGAGCCATTTTGGCCCCTCTCCCACCAAATAAAATCTATCTGGAGCTACAAAACCTATTTGACCCCTAACATGAAGATAGTAGTGTATAACATGTTATATATAGTTATACTATACATTTAAATTTAAATTTAATAGTTTGTTTCATTTCTGAAATTAGAGAACTACATAAAGAAAATCGTTTTTTTTTTTTGTTGTTGTTTTTTACCTGTTAACATAACAAAGGAAAACACAAAAACTCTTATGAACAGAAGAAAAGAAAACACTGGCATGTGTAGGCTGACTTTGAAATAAAAGAGTATGCAGGCCTGTTTAAGTCCCCCAATTATTTGTGCAAAATGAATAAAATAAAAAGTAGCCCACTTGGAAATAAATCAAACATAAAGCTGCAGTTTAATAGCTTTCAAAATAGTAACTATAAAAATAAGTCAGTTTGTATTTAATTATGACTTCAGTCTATTTCACTGTGCCATCATCCTGCTCTGTTTTCTCTGTATATAAAATATTAAAATACTTTTTCTTTTTTTTGTTGTTGTTATTTTTGTGTCAGAGTATCACCTTGATTTCCAAAATAGGAGTTCACTTTAAAAGAAAAAATACAAATCAAATTTATTATTATTATGCACTATTTATTTCCCTTTTTTTTTTCAAAGCTACATATTATGACTCAACCTAACTGAAATTTTATAAAGTTGGACTGCAGAGATATTTTGCAGTTACCTATTTCCTTCATACTCATGAGCTGCCCTGTGGTGGTGAGCAAGGTTGTAGGAGCAGGAACTCCATGCTGGCACAGAAAGGACATTGCGTGGGTCTGCACCTCCAGCAGAGTGGTGTTCTTACTCTCTACTGAGTTCATGATCTTCAGGACGTACTTGGTACCCTCATTGTCGACCATGAGGAAGTTCTGGTCGAAATAACTTGGCAGGGTGAAGACTTCTGTTATAGTTATGCCATTGCCGTTGCAATGTCAGTTCAGTTGCTTGCTTCATGGTGAGTGAAAGTCTTGAATCAATAACTGCAGTGGTATCTGCACATTCAGAGAGAAAGAATGTTTTCGTGACTGAGCAAGTTTTTACAAGGTATCCATGCCCCATGCAGCTATGTGTTGCCACTTCCAGGTAATTCTGCTTTGATTAGATGATGAGTATATGTGTATATACACTATTGCACATAAAGTTGGAATAATTTTGTTTTCAGACACATTCCTCTTTTTATTCCTATTTATACACATCAGGTTAATTGTGGTTTAATTTTCACTGTGATATGTTTGAAAGAGATCGATCAATAGAGTTTTGAGAAGATACACTTTATATATCAAGAATGAATCACATTGTCTCACAATCATATCATGAGAAAATGTTTAATTCCAACTTTATGGGCAACAGTGTATATAATGCTTGGTGTTTTTTCACACTGTTTCTCTAATCTCCTTAGGTTTAGATTATGGTGAGACACTATGGGTGCATCTCGTTTCATGCTCAAAGGTATAGTAACTGAAAGCTTTGTAAGTGTGCTGATGTTTTGCTCTTTTTTCAACGCATTAAACTGTTTAAAACAGCAGCTAAATCTAATCTAATTTCAAATTACAACGACAGTCTTGGAGAGCTCTACAGTAATTACTACTTAATTAATAACTATGTACAACAACAGGTAAAAAAAAAATGCATTTTCTTTAACATCTTTCAGAAAATTTAAATATTTAAAATCTAATGTTTTCATTCACTGTTGCTGATTATATATTTAACAGAAAATAAGGGCACTTACCCATCGTCTTTCAGCAGATAATGTGGAGGAGGAGAGAGGCCAGCAGTACAAAAGTCAAAAGCTTTATACAGCACCCTTGTTGAAAAGCTGGTTAAACCAGAAAAACATGTAGTGACGATGTCAATACATATACATTTATAAATATAGATTTTAATTACAATTGTACCACATGTGCTTTCGGCCAGAAAGTCAGCTACTAATTTTAATACATGCCTGATGCACATATAGGATACATTTTTTAACTTTCTTACTCAAAGCAATGCAGCCCTCCAGCGGATATAAAAGCTTAAGAAGATCACATGAGGGCAGTATTACACCAGATTTTATCCGGCGTTGTAAGGACAGGGATATACAGCACTAAAACAATTGATTGACAAGGTTTTAGAGTATGTCAATAAACAAAAAAATGCAGAAGTAAATACTAAACTGAAGTGATACTCTGGATCTAATAAAATGTAGGTCCGTAATGTCAGAAGTGAAATATAGCTCCAAGACATTCTACAACAAAGTGCTGTAAAATAAAATAAAAAAAATTGTGAGTTATGTTACATATTTTTAAAAAGCAAAATTATTTATTAAAGAAAAGCGTGTTTTTATCTGATCTAATCTATTTGAATGTAAGGATGCAGGGGATGAGTGACCCTATACAGTCCCTCAGTATCAAAGATCAGCCGGTAGAGAGTTACTGCAATAAATTTCTTATGACACCAGTAACCGATGAAATGAGTTCAGTGTCCAAGAATATATTGGCATCTGCAGCTTTAAAAGATTTTAGTATTTGTTTAGGGTTTTGCTGCTTAAACTTAAACTGAGTTGGATTGGTGTCTTGTTTTCTTTGGAATATGTTGCAATTTGTGTCATCCCAGAAACCTTGTGAATTGAACTTAAAAGCACAATCCATAACATAATTCAATTTGTCATGTAATGTGAAGCTAACTAACAGACAGATCAGCATGGTTAACCACATTTTACAATAAATTTCACATACATTCAACAAAAATACAAGGGTTATATTACAATATAAACTGATATTGTTGAATTCATAGCTTGGAATGGACTTTTTGTAGTTCGCTATGTATTGTAATACTGTCTGTCTGTTTTGTATTTGTTGCATTTATATTTTTGAGTGTATTTAGCACCCTTAAACGTAGATCCTACATTTGTTTCTTGCATTTTTTACATTTTTACATAATTACTTATTACAGTATCTTGAATACATTTCACCCTTTAGTGACCATAATGGAGATACAGCTGACTGCATTGCGGATCAATGTCATGCTGAGAAAATGTCCGCTTATTATCCCAATGACTACGATAAACCTACTCATGAACAATTTAATATACAGAGTAAATATGAGAACATCATTAAGGAACTTTTTTGTTATCGTTGTATTTTAGAATGAAAGTTCAATCTTGACCTTAAAAATAAAACTTAACACAATAATGTCACTATGAACAGCTAATAAATGAGCCATGTGAGAGAATGCTACGTCAGTAATAGGGTGTCATTTATATAAAGGGAGAATATAGAAAACTTTAACAACATTTTTTTTTTTTAATACTAAAACACAAAAATCTAATCTGTTGTGTATGTTACTGAATGTGTTCGCACCAGATCAAACTGCATGGATTTCTAATGTTTCTGCAAGTCTGTTATACTCGTTTTACAGTTTACATGTAACAAACAAACACCAAAGTACTAAGTGACTTAACAATTCACATAGTTCATAGTGAGCACACGAGTTATATAGCAACTACATTATAAGCTTCCTCAGGTGAAGTCGTTCCATACATGTTTCACAATGCAGACCATAAAGATTAATTATCTCTTGGATAACTGCCCTTCCTTCAATAAATCAACCTTGGTCTGTTTACGCCAGAGCAGAGATTATTTTTCAGAAACAAGACATTCTATCTTCCTATCTCCTTGACAGTCTGCCATAGCTCATCTAATTCCTGCTAAGTACAAAACCATGTAAAAATAGTCATCCCGTGGTTTGACAGTATTCATATTTCTAGTGAGTAATGTTGCTCTACTTTTTTAAGGCTGGTCCTGTTTGTAATGAATAGACTAGGGTCAAAAACTACTAATGCAGTTATACTGCAACTGTTTCTTACCACCAGACTCAAAAAGGTATACTGATTAAAATATGTAACAGACTTTTTAAAGGAGGTGTGATTGTGTTTATTGATATCAAAGTATTAAATGGTAAATATTTGGACAGTGTGTAGGATTTAATGACATCTTGTTTTGTGGTTACACATTAAAAAGCCCCTGAAATTGTCATACTGCACCAGTCTATGCACAACAATTCATATAGGCAGTTAACCTGAGTATTAAATGTGTCTGTTCACTTGGTAAACCACATGAAATTTGCATGTCAAGGCATTGTGTTGTACACTATCTCAGGCCTCTTTCTTCCTAATGATGCATTACCAAACATAAAGTATAGAGGGCAATTTGAGTAGCATCGGTTATCTCTGAGAAAAATACATTGCAGTATGCAAGCAGAGTAAAAATAAACAGTACAGAGTATACAAGCAGTAAGCAGTCCAGAATAACACCCTCTTTCATTCATTCCCTACCTCCATAACAGATACTAAACAGTTTACATAATAGTGAGGAGTAAATTGAGACCTAGAACTGTAGTGTCACTTTATTTGTGCACGTTTAAAATGAGTATTGTAGAATTGTTAGCAGCTTGGATACTTTTTTGAGGACAGTACACAACATAGGGCATAAATAAGCAAGTAGATAAAGTAACTCTGCACTAAAGTGTAATTGTTTAAGTGCAATGCACAAATAAAAGCAATTGGGACAAATATTTGAGTTTATCAAACATGTGATTTTATCACGTTTGATAAACTCATATGTTAGTCCAATGTCCAACCAAGTGGACTGTTACCATAAAGACGAACACCAAAGTACACAAGTACAAATAAATTTATAAACCCCAATAAGGTTAGCCACTTATTAAACATGATTTGAGAAACTACGGACTATTCATGATGAGTTACTAATAAAGTTACCCATAGCACTTTTCCCTGAATGTTTGCTTATTCTTTCTCTGTTCTATCTCTCTATTTTTGGTTTCAAAGTACATTATTACCATAGAGCATTAATACTTCCTCTTGCATACTTATCTCCAATTCAGACACGCTTAAGTATTCCTATATGTCTGAATAAAACATTATTTCATTTGGTGAGTGTCTCTGAATTGAGCAGCACTCTGAAACCACACCTTCTCCACCTGTTCCTTTCCGAGCTCCCAGAGTTGAGGGAGAATGTGGATGCCCTTCTTGGATGAGATCATTAGATACTCTGCATTTTCTGGATGCAGAGTCACAGAGTAACGAGCTAAAACCAAAGACTGGCAGAAGCGGGACAGCACTAGCACATAGAGACAGTCTTTTTCTGCCTCATTGAGGGGAAGGATACTTTCCCAGCCTGCGATGATAGGTCCACCCACTTCTATGGGTTTAGGGTGCTCCATCATCATATACATGATATTGATAGATAGCTCATGGATGTAGTAGCCACTGTTCATGTCCCCAAAGTCTAGGATACCAGAAATCCTGTAGCTGTCACTCTCATCAGGTTGCACAAGCACATTAAGGTCATTGAAGTCCCCATGGTTAATGCCTTAGAAAAGAAAGAAAGAAAATGCTGTTGTTTATGGGAACCAAAATACATGATCCCCCATGTATTCAGTGAGAGATCAAGATTCTGCAGACACGGTACAAGAAGCCCCAGTTGTGGTGAAGGAGGTGAGTAGAGGAGTGTTTGTCTTGTAATGTTTGTAACTTGTTGAAGTTTCAATCTGGAGGAGAATCTAATGAGTAATTATCATACTCACACTTGCGGAAACTGGAGCGTTGGGGGACCACAGAGGTCTTGTACTGATGAATGACAGACTTAACAACCTCCTGAAGAGGATCTCCATCTAGTACATTCATGTATGTTTCCAGAAGGGGAACGTATGACAGACTCCATATGAAATTCTCTCTCTGCAGCATGCTAAGATTAGGATGTTCCAACTGGAAAAAAACAAAACAAAACACAGAAGCACAGAAAGACATTAGTAAAAAGAAGATAAATTAACATTTTTTTAGATTGTTTTGTTTATTTACAGATGTACAGTTTTTAAGACTGTTTTTCTTTATTTGATACATTGTCATAATTAGATGTTTGCATAATTAATTCAAACACAGATGACAAAGTAGCACTAAAAGTAAACCCCAGTGGTAGTAGATATTGACACTTATGACAATTTCTTCTTCAGTGATCTTAAAGTTTTATCTTGAGACAAAATTTCTCATAATTCAGCACCGTGTTGTCACAACAATTCAGGAATTTTAAAAACGGCAAAAACAAATTATCTAAAAGATTCACAGGGATGTCAACATTATACCTTTTGTAGGATTTTGTCCATTCTGGCTGCCATCTTGCCGGTTTCATACAGTAACTGTGGTTTTAAAGGAGCCTTGGAAATAGTGGTTCCAGGCAAATAAGTCAACAGCCGCACCAA
Organism: Sciaenops ocellatus; assembly: GCA_033000465.1. Taxonomy (NCBI): domain Eukaryota; kingdom Metazoa; phylum Chordata; class Actinopteri; family Sciaenidae; genus Sciaenops; species Sciaenops ocellatus. The sequence continues at coordinate 18,722,173 of CP136882.1, read as the reverse complement.
ATAAGTCTGACAGCCATAGCCACAATCTGTCAAAGGTGAAGACAAAATTAGCATTACAGCCATTAACGTTGCTTTTGGTCTTTATAAAGCATGACCTGTATGTTGTCCTTTCCTCAAGGGGACACTTATCTTTACTAGAAAGTGTGACTATTAATATTATGGAGGACATGAACCTGCTACGGTCTGCTATATAAAACTGAAGCTACAAATGTGAATGTTTTACTTTGAGGCAAGACATCCACTTCCTCCACTGGTCAAATTCCTACAGTGTAGCTCAAACGTTAAAATACAGTTGACCCTGTTTGGCTACAGACAGTTCACATAGAAGGCATGTTTATTCTACACCAGACACTTTCTGTACATTTTACGGTGAAAAACTGCCGAATCATGACAGTACGAAACCTTAATTTATACGCCGTTTTAAGAGAATTTATACATAATAAAGTAGTATTTTATATTAGAGACTGTTAATTATACAGTAAAACACCGTAATATTTAATAGTGTATTTTACGGTCTTTTTCTGTCATGGTTTGGCCAGACATTTTAATATATGGAGCAAATCATCAACCTTAAAAGTGAAATCAACAGTACTAAAATCCTTTTACCATAATATTAGAAAAAGTTCTGCCGTATTTATTACGGTAAAATTCTGGCAACCACAGCTGCCAGTTTTCACATTCCTACAGTGTAGCTCAAACGTCATCTAGCCCGGGGCTAAATTCAACTACTCAGCATGTTAACACAGGCTCAAAGACATACCAGTGTGTCAATGTATAATATGCTGTATCTTAAAATTTTGTTACTGTCAAATGTTAACCAAACTACATGTGATAAATTGAAGCTGCCAGAAACCTCTATGAATGAATGCTTGTGTGGCCAGCGGTACACAAACAGGCAGCAATGAATTTCACGATAGTGCTGTATAGAAGTGTGGGAGGAATGCATCAAATAAAAACCAAATAGCAGCACTTTTGTTATTATGAAAATATGAGGATGATTGTTTACAATGTCATTATTTAATTGCAATGCACCAGTAAGTGCTTAATTGCATGCATGCAGTATCCACTGAAAGACACACCGCTACAGTATGTGTGCTGCTGTCTTGAAAGACTCTTTGGAGAAATAAGGACCAGCATGAGAATACTCAAAATGAGTGGGATTAAAACCTCATTCAAACCACTCATCTAAAGCATATGAAAAATCTGTCATAGAAAAAAATGCTTATGGATAGTTACTTGCAGTATACAAATAATGTATACTTTTTTTCTACTTGTAGTACCTCCACCCAAGCCTCCAGCTGCTCCACCTGCTCCTTTAGCCAGTGTTTGCATATGTTATGAAATGTTTTTAAAGTGATTCATGGGTGAACATTGACAGCCAAAGTGCTATAAAGCATTTGGACATCAGTCAAGACAGAATACATTTAACATAAATATATATAACTGACAATCACTGACTACAAGGCTGCAGGGAGAAAGAAAATGTACAGTGTGCTCTAACCCAGAGGTTAACAGTTAACAGTTTCTGGTGGAGGGGTGAAATAATATTTATCTGAAGTAGATCACATAGAATAGATTACTAGATTATGTGTGTGATCTGGTTAAAGAGCTAAAGTAGCTTGGGTGATTTTTTGCAGTTTTTCCCACTTTACCAAAGTCATAAACTAATGAAACCTCAGGACAGACCTTTGTCATGTATTTGGTGTAGTCTGAAGTTATGTCAGACTGCAATATTAGGCTATCTTGGCTCAATTGTTAAACGTCTATGGGATCAAATATCTTTTCAGATAAATTAGAGGACTTCCTCTTCTGCGTGTTAGGTGACATTAATCATTACGTATGAACTACATGTCTGGTCTCTCACCTATTTCTTCCATGCTGATGGGCTGTCCTGCAGTGTTTGGAATGGCTTTTTGGGCAGGAAGTCCATTCTGGTGCAGGAAGGCCATGGCATAGGTCTGCACTTCAATCAGGGTGGGGTTCTTACTGTCCTCTGAGTTCATTATTTTAAGGATGTACTCGCCACCTTCAACAGCCGCCACATAGAAGTTCTGGTCATCGTAGCTTGGCAGTGAGCGCATTTCTGATGGCGTCAGGCTGAAGAGCCTCTTCACCATCTCAGCCACCTGAGACTGGTTGAGGTTGGGCTTGGCATGCTTTACTGACATTCCTGCTGAATTAAAACAACATGGTGTCAGAATAGAAAAAAATTACAAAATATACAAAATAATTTGAAATTTTACTGCAAAAACGTATTATAAATGTATTACAGCAGGCTGCATGCCTCTTTAGAAATCAGGTTAAATGTTTTTTTGTATTTTTATTGTATTTATTATAGTTTATTTCATAACTATTATTGTTGTGTAACTGGTGTAACTGCTGTGATTGTTCCAACCAGAGTATTTTAAAGGTCACTTATACCCTTCTTTAGCTGAAGTGCTTAGTAAACTTGTGTTTTCTAAATGCTGCACGATTTCAAATTCATGAAGACATTTCAGCCATTTGCATGTGTTTTCTATAGTTAGGCTGCAATGTATTGAGGTCTCTTGGCCACCATGAATTTACCAAATAAACACAACACATTTGTAAAGTCCACCTTCACCAATGTGAGGATTTGCAGTTTTTCTTCATCTCTTAAATAGAGTGAATTACGTTAATTGAATCAAGAGTGAACAGAAAAAAATTAATAAGTAAAAATTTGTCATATTTACTTACTCACTTAGATAGTTAATTGTTTGTTGCTATGTTTGTTGTTATGTTGGTTTGATAAAATATAAAATAAAAGATGACATCTAGGACTCTGGGAACCTGTGATGGGCATATTATCTTATCAAACTTTTTATACCACGTACCACCTCAGAAAATATTCGGCTCTCCAAATACCACCATCATGACAGAGGTTAAAATACAGTTGACCCTGTTTGGCTACAGACAGTTCACATAGAAGGCATGTTTATTCTACACCAGACACTTTCTGTACATTTTACGGTGAAAAACTGCCGAATCATGACAGTACGAAACCTTAATTTATACGCCGTTTTAAGAGAATTTATACATAATAAAGTAGTATTTTATATTAGAGACTGTTAATTATACAGTAAAACACCGTAATATTTAATAGTGTATTTTACGGTCTTTTTCTGTCATGGTTTGGCCAGACATTTTAATATATGGAGCAAATCATCAACCTTAAAAGTGAAATCAACAGTACTAAAATCCTTTTACCATAATATTAGAAAAAGTTCTGCCGTATTTATTACGGTAAAATTCTGGCAACCACAGCTGCCAGTTTTTAACAGTAAAAACAACATTTTTTTTGTTGTTGTTTTTTTTTTATATATAGATTATTGTTGACTGTTGTTTAATCCTGAACAGAACCAGAGCTGATTTGGTGATGCTGCTTTTATCAGTGAATTTTCTGAATTTTTATCAATAATCCATGCCACCTACAATTTTATCATTATATCTGGTGATTTTAACCTACACATAGACAATCCATCTGATTCTTTGGCCAAAGACTTCTTAAATTTACTGAGTTGCTTGGATTTTACTCAACATGTCACACAGCCGACTCACAACAGAGGACACACTCTGGATCTTGTCCTCAGCTATGGCCTGTCAGCCAGTGTGTCCTCTGTTGTTGACTTGGCTGTGTCTGACCATTACTGTGTGTTTTTTAATATCACCAGTTTTATTCAGCGGGAGTCCTCAGTGCGAACAGTCAGGAAACGCTATATTACCTCTGAAGTGGCTGCAAATTTTATTGAAACCTTGGGTAAGCATCCCTCAGCTACTGTACCTGCACCTTGTGATTTTATTTTTGAACATTTTACTAAGAAACTGGAATCAACACTTGATCTCGTAGCTCCACTAACAACCAAGAAAGTTCTGCCTAAGCGCACTGCCCCGTGGAGAAATGAGGAGATCAAAAAATTGAAAAGAAATTGCAGGGTAGCTGAACGGAATTGGAGGAAAAATAAATTAACAGTTAATCAACAAATATACCGTGAGCAATTAAAAAGATACAACAATGCTCTCAGGAATGCAAGAAATACCTATTTTAGCAACATAATCACTGATCATAAAAATAACCCAAGATTCCTATTTAACACTATTGATCTTCTAAACAACCCTGATCATAACAGATATCAAAACGCTCCAACAGACTCCCTTTGCGAGGACTTTGCAGACCACTTCAGGGGCAAAATTGATTTTATAAGATCTTCTATTTCAGCTAATCAAAATACTGTTTTTAATAACCTAGAATGCTTGTTTTTACCCGAGGAATCACTGGACAGTTTTGCCCTGGTTGATGCAGAGATGCTTGGTAGAGTTTTCTCCCAAGTAAAACCAACAACCTGCCTTTTAGATCCTATTCCCACATCACTTTTTAAAACGTTTTATGGAGTCTTTGAAGATGAGCTCTTGAATATCGTGAATTGTTCTCTTCAGACGGGTACTTTCCCTGCTGCCCTTAAAACGGCAGTAGTGAGACCCCTTCTGAAGAAGAACAGTTTGGATCCTAATGTTCTTAATAACTATAGACCAGTGTCCAACTTACCATTTTTAAGTAAAATTTTAGAAAAACTTGTTTTTATTCAGTTGAATCATTTTTTAAGTAACCGTTCTGTTTTTGAGAAATTTCAATCTGGATTTAGGACGAACCACAGTACAGAGACCGCACTATTGAAAATTGTTAATGATCTTAGGTGCAACTTGGACTCACACAAGCTTACAGTCCTTGTGCTACTGGATCTAAGCGCTGCTTTTGATACAGTAGATCACCTGATTCTTTTAAACAGACTAAGGCACCTGGTCGGCCTCTCTGGTACTGTCCTTCAATGGTTCAGTTCTTATCTCACAGATAGAAAATTTTTCGTAAGTTTGGACTCATGCTCCTCAAAGATTCATGAAATTAAATGTGGTGTTCCCCAAGGTTCAATTTTAGGTCCTGTACTTTTTAACTTATACATGCTCCCACTGGGAAATGTCATCAGGGGGCATGGTATCAATTTCCACAGCTATGCGGACGACACACAGCTGTACATATCCATGTCCCCTGATGATACAGGGCCAATTGATGCCCTTTTTAAATGTATTTTAGACATCAACTCCTGGATGGCAGAAAACTTCTTACAGCTCAACCAGGACAAGACTGAGGTTTTAATTATCGATCCTAAGGCACAGAGAGAGAAACTTTTATCAAAACTTCAAACACTGTCTTTAAATCCATCTGATCAGGTAAAGAATCTGGGCGTCATCTTTGACTCTGAGCTCAATTTTATTCCACATATTAAACATGTAACAAAAACAGGATTTTACCATTTAAAGAACATAGCCAGAGTCTGCCCCTTTCTCTCTCGTGCTAACACGGAGACACTAATGCATGCTTTTATCTCCAGTCGTATTGACTACTGTAACGCCCTGCTTTCTGGTCTTCCAAAAAAAACCATCTCAGGTTTACAACTTTTACAGAACTCTGCAGCACGTGTGCTGACGAAGACCAGAAAGCGGGCACATATTACACCGGTTTTAAAATCACTGCATTGGCTCCCTGTGTGTTTTAGGATTGATTTTAAGGTGCTTTTAATGGTTTTTAAGTGTCTTAGGGGTCTTGGACCTTCTTATCTTTCAGAATTGCTTTTACCATATGAACCCTCCCGCGCCCTTAGATCCTCCGGCACTGGCCTTTTAATAATCCCCAAAGTTAGAACACGAACCTACGGTGAGGCATCTTTTCAGCACTATGGCCCCCGTCTGTGGAATAGCCTGCCGGAGGACCTGAGGGCCGCAGAGAGTATTGATATTTTTAAAAACAGGCTCAAGACCCATCTATTTAATTTGGCTTTTAACTGATGTTGTATTTATTTATTAATTTATTTATTTCAGTCAATTTTATTCTGTTATTCCTATTCTTGTTACTCTTTATGACAGAGTTCATTTTAGCTATTTCTATGCTATTTATTTTATTTTATCTATTTGTTTATTTTATGTTCTTAGCCTATGTAGTTTTATGCATTTATTCCTTATCTCCAGTAGTTTTATGCTTTTATTCCATATCTCCAGTGTTTCCTCGGTGGGGGCCGTCTGCGCTGGGGGCTGTGATCGGCTCTGGCTGGGATGTCTCTGACTCGTGGCGAACATCGGCTTGGCCGAGGGGGGCACTGCTGTGGGCCCCTCGCTAGCCTGTGGCTGGGTGGGCGCCCGGGTGGAGGGGTCCTGGTCGTGGGCCATGAGCAGCGCCGGGTGCAGACGGCCTCCTGTGATGGCGTTTTCTGACCTGGCTCCTCTGTACTCAGCCACTTGTTTCTAAGTTACTTTATTTGTGTGTGTGTGTGTGTGTGTGTGTGTGTGTGCTTGTGTGCTTGTTTTTGTCCGAATGTGTATGTACGTGTTTATGTGCTGTTGTTGGGGGGGGGCTGCTTTTAAGCATGTAAAGCACTTTGTGCTACGTTTTTAATGTATGAAAAGTGCTTTATAAATAAAGTTTGATTGATTGATTGATTGATTGATTGGTGGAAAAGTGTTTCCCCTGCCGAGAGGCGGCGCACACCCTGTAGCTACAAGTTAATCACCGAATCCGAAAAAATGAAACTTGTGTGCAGCCCAACATCGTATAAAGCACCAGTGGAGATGTTTTAAATCACATGCACTGTTGATTATTTCTGTATCATTTGCAGTGTTCTCTTGCAAAGTGCACATGTTGTCACTTATCAAATCAACTTCTTCCTCTGCCAGTATGGTGAAAATCAAATAGCGTAATAACACGCGAGACGTAACAGCATAAAAGGTCTTCTTCTGTCGGTATGTCTGTGCAGACAGTCACTGAAGATGGTGTCTTCGATAAATAAAATGACAGTGTGAGTGTTAAACTGTAACATACTGAGTCTCAAGGTTTCTGCACTTTAAGTCCACGTCAGTAGTTTTTGATAGTATGTATCAAACGCGCGTACACGACATAACGGTAGGCTACACATGCTAAAAATACACGAAATAAAAGCCATAACGGCTAATTATGTCAGACAACATTATTCACTCGTCAGCAGACCTACCTCAAGCGTGTGTGGAAGCACTGGGGGAATAACACGTTTCGTAGTGAGTCCTCTGCAGAGATCCCACCACTGAACTTTGTGACAGTAAATCTCACCCACATCCGGTGGAAACTCATGACAGCAGTGAATAAAGCTGAATAATGTAGGTTTGGACAGAAATATAGTGCCTATTTTTATTTTATCAATCTATCTATTATTTATTTTAATTATTCAGTTATTTTCATTTTTATTTTTTATTTATTTTGCCTAGCATGTGAGGAAAAAGTTAACTTCCGGTTTCTAATTTCGACTTTAAAATAGCTGAAGAGGAAGACACCAGGTTAAATTAAATGTGTGTTGCTGTTGTTTTTCTTCGAATACGTTTCTATCAAAGCAATTTAGAAAATTGACAAAGAATAAAAAGTAGTTTTAAAAGCAAAATTCAACATAATAGTCTTGAAATGTGTTTTTGAAAAACAAAAAACATATTTAATATAATTAACATTTTTTTAAGGAACTCTTCTGAAGTTTTTAAAATTCACAAAGAGATCTGAAGTAACTTACTATTCTAATTTTAAAACTTTTTTCTCCTAATTTTCACTTAAAGAGGTGTATGTGTAAACAGTATTTAATTTGGAAATCAGACAAAGATAAGAAATGTAGGAAAATGTCAGAAAGATATGAAATGTTGATGTTAGAATTCTGTGTCCTGATTCAGCAAACAAACAAATTAAACAGCTTGACTTATTAATATGTGAATTTAAGTTTAACTTGGAGATTCAAACTTCTGACAGTGATGTGGCACCAATGAACAGAACTGCAAAAACACACTCCACCATTGCTTTTGAAGTGTTGTGAGAGTGGCATTGATGTTAATTAGACGAGCTGATAATAAGAGCTATGTGAGCCTGATTATGTCACCAACCTTAACATGAAAACACATTCATGGCACCAAAATGGTATACAAAACATACTTACATAGAACCCTAGAGAATAAAAATGAAATGAAAGGAAAAAAAAAATGTTGAACACCATCATACCTCTCCTAAAGAAACCGCATCACATCCCAGATGCCCTCAAAATCTATCAATCTATTACAGATCTATTCCAAAATACTTCTATCAGTGTGCAAAATTTTGAACAAACCCTTTATCCCCATGCAGTGATTCTTACCTGAATATGAGTAGGCGGGCTTCTTTTGCTGGGCCTCTCTGTACCCTTCAATGCTGGTAAAGCTATTATATAGAGATGATGTACCGTATGTTCACACTAATGTTCATGAAAAATGTAATTATGTGTAATATCTTGGAGGTAGATCATTATCATTCTTCATTATAATATTGCATTGATAATTACAAAGGACAGTGAAGCAAACTGTATTACATGTTTCTCTGATAACTGATAACTTGTATGTGATTCTCATCTTGCATATTGTTGTGGAAATTCAACTGATGTGAGACTGAAATTAAGACTTCAGAATGAACTGTCTTAATATTTTTATTCTTTGCAAAGGTCACACAGACGTACAGAGTGCCTGGCAGCTTGCAGAGTGAAAAGACTGAGAGTTACAGTCCATTTTGTAACATTTGTCCACAGTCCTACTCAAACATAGGACTCTCTACATTCACTATCCTTTCAACTCTGCTTTTAGCCTCCACCTTTACTCCTGAGGGAAAAGGAAAACTAATGCAGCTGCAAAATGCCTCACTATGTCCATTATGTATCTGACTTTGTCTGTTTGCCATTTGATGCTGAAGCAAATCTTTTATCAGTGTATTTTGACCCATTGAGTAGTTACTATAAAATGTGAATTGGTGCAGGTTTAAATAAAGGCAACTGTACTTTGATCAGGAAATAATTGTTTTCAGGAAAACTAACAGTATTTTTGCTTTGGTACTAAATGACAGTCTTTCTTTTCCTCGAATCAACAGACAGACAGAAGGCTACTGAAAGCTTATCACCCACTTAGTATGCTTGTGTGAGCATGTTTACTTATAGTCAGCAGCATATTACAAGATGGATTATCCATTTATTTGTGATCCTTTGGCAGAATAGACACATATATTGTTTTTTTGTGTTTGTGTGGGGGGGTGTGTATCTTGTGAGCTTAATGAGGATGCTTCTCAACTTGGGCAGATGTGTGGATCTGTCTAGGAGTGTGTTTATGCATTAATGTCAAGCGCATTTCATTTGATTTTCATTTTCTTATCACAGCTCCCACATGGCACTGACTGCCTGTGCATCTGGAGCCTGAAAGTTTAGTGGCCATGAAGGCATCAGCAGTCATCTTAGGCCACCTGTCACAAAGCATACCCACAACACTGACAGTAGAGGCAAAGGAAAAATGTCATCTGGTCAACCAATACTGGAGCTGATTTATACAGCCTTCCTGGCAGCCACAGATGGAGCCATCCTATCATAGCTAGTATCTTCAGTTTATTATACCTCCTTCCTCTTTACCCACTGAGTGGGTCTTTAATTCATGTGCACTGCACTGACATTTATATTCCTGTTTAAGACTCTTGCAAGCTATTTCAGCCTCAACTGAGATAGCTGTTTTTATTAAATGGTGAGCCATCAGACAGAACAAAAGGAGCATATTGACCACCAGCATATTGTCCTTGCTAAGACAAAGTAATATTTTATAGAGACTGGGTAATTTAATTAAATTGCAGTACATGTGAAAGATAATCCTCATTTAGTGTGTTCTCCTCTAGGAGGAATATACAGTTGTGGGCTCCAAGTTACTGCACAGCTAGTCCCTAAAATGAGCTAGAACTTGGGGAAAATGCTTTCTTAATTGAAGAATAAATCAGTAGTTGCTGTTTTATTATGAGCTGTTGCTTTTGCCAATTAAGTTTAAAATCCACAAAGAAATGACAGATCTTTGGAAAGATCCTAGAGAGATTGAGATCTACATTCATTCAGCTGTGAAAGGCACCAGGTGAATCTCTCATATCCACAGAACTAAGAAGTCAAGATAATAGGACTGAAACCTGTTCATAATATGCACCTGGTCATATCCATGCAGCATCTGAACTCAAACTGCCCAAAACAGAAATCAATAAACATGGCTATAAAGCAAGGACATGAATTGTAGATTTTAAGCACTTAATTCACATCCTGCCTTTAATATTCTATGAAAAAATATTTAGTATTCATAGCTACAGATGGAAACGTCCATGGAAAAACCATGCAAGACATCAAGGCCAACAAAAATAATCAAGTATTTTATATATATTTGCTATCTCAATCCTGCTCCACCAACAGACTAAAGAACTCTTTCGTCCCCCTAGCCATCAGACTGTATAACAGCTCTCAGTCATGGCAGGAGGCACAATAGACAGTAGACAATGGACAAATCTTTCTTATCGTTGCACTACTTCCTGGACTCTGTCACTGTCATTTCTGACTACCTCTGCTATATACTGTGACTGTGACTTTCATCCATATGTGTACAGCCTAATTTAATTGTACACAGTCCTTTATCCCCATTTGTAGTTCTTTCTCATATTTTTTTTTATTTTTATAAAACATTTTTATTTCTACGGTCACTTTACATTTTTCATATAGTTTTATATTTGTATATAACATTTTTATTTCTACAGTTACTTTCTACTTTTATATAGTTTTTGTATGGATGTTTAGCACGGGTTAACTTCTTAACACAGTTATATATTTATTTTCTATGCAAATGTTTAACTTCTCTGCACATTTTTAATTCCTCTGTACATATTTAAATCCTATGCAAATGTTTAATTTCTCTGCAAATGTTTTATCAAGCAGTTGACCACTTGCTCCGGCTATTTAGGAGAAATGAGGAGTCAGTGCTTCTTATAAATTAGAGCAAAGTCAAAGGCCAATCACTACAAAGATCTATTTCCAGCCACGCTTGATTAAATTTACACTTCACTGGCATATTTAACAGGCTCATCGCAGCAAGAAAAAAAAAAAAAAGAAAAACTTGAGTGATTTCTGATTCTGAGCAATGTAATTATAATGACTTGATGGACAAAAATGTGTGAAAATATAAGGCAGCATTATATGGTTCATTTGAATTTCAACAAACAACAAAAAATAAAAGCGCTTACTGGCTTATACCAGTACTTATTTTTTTAATACTGCTATAACAATAACAAAACAAAACCAAACACAATCATATCACCTGCATCAGCTGATATGGCTCGTAAGTGCAGCAAAAAACATGACTGGGCCCTATTTTTAGGAGCTTCTGATGTTTCTCATTGAAATTGTGAGTAAAAATGAATAAATCGTTATGTGAGAATTTGTTGAAGTGACTTAAAAACATGATTCATTACCAAAAAGTGAAAATCATATTGGCAAATTATTATTTTATTTCACCAGGTTTCAGATTTCAAAAGACAGTACAAACAGTTAAAACCAACAAAGAGGAACCAAAAGAATTACATTCTATATCCTTTATACATGTAACTCACCACAAGAGCAATAGCCTATAGACCTGGTTGGGTTTGGACGAAACCCATTTGGCTCAAAGCAAACGGAGTGTGGCAAGGTAGAACAAACATTGTTTGATGGGTGATGATAGTAACGCACTGCTGCTCGTCTCTTCATGGGTTACAAGCTTGCAAATTATGTTATAGCCCTACGCATGTTTGACAACAGAGAGCGAGAGAGAGAGACAGAGAGAGAGAGAGAGACAGAGACAGAGACAGAGAAATATTGTAAAGGTTTTCTTTCACTATTTGCTAACCTTCTACTTTGATATCCATCAGGCAGAACATTTGCAATAAAACTGGAGTGTTGAATCAACTCCCACAGAGTCAATTTTAACACTTTTTGAGGGTTTATATAGCTCCACACTCTACAGAGTTAAATTAACATTTTCAAAATAGTTAATTATTTAACACTGTGCCAAGAGTTACTTTTTAACTCACTGAACTGGGTTAAATTAACACTGAGCGATTTACATTAACACTATGTCAGAGTTACTTTTTAACTCACTGAACTGGGTTAAATTGACACTACATAGTTTAAAAAATAACTTTATAATACAACAATTAAAATGACAGAATAATTAATTCCAAGAAAAATACATTTTCAAAAACACCATTTATTTTAAGGATTTTTTTTCCCATGCAGTTAATTAAAACATAATAAATGAAGGTATAATATACAAACTTTCATCTGCAGCACCATATGAGCTTTGAATATCAAATGGTTTGTGACATTTAAGTTCAGTTATTTTTATGACACACCTTTCTTCAGTTGGTAATACTTTGAAGGCATGGTGGTGTTCAAAGTTCTCTGTAAATAGCTTGTGTGTCAATAAAAAAAATGTCATCTTCAACCAGAAATACATCATCTATTTGACAAAAGACTGGCATGTCTTCCTCCATTAAACTGCAAACAACAAGTCCACCTTTGTACTCAACACCATCAACTTCAACCCAACTTGTTGAGAAAACATCTTTTGACAACAACATTTCAAGATTTCACTGTTGACCACATTTTCATCTCTTAAAGGAAATTATTTTATTGGCCTATATTCCTTCTCTTTAAGGGTGAAGGTTTCCCAGTGATAAGCAATGGCCATTTGATGCCTTTTAGCTAGTGATTTGGTTATGTTTTTGAAATAATCTTTAAACAGCTTGTGCTTTGCCTCGAATCTCATACTCCAGACATACAACAAAGGGCCAATTTTCCTAATAGAAGAGGGATAATGAACCATAAAATGATGCTTGGGTATCAGGTTTCTGTAATCAAAACCATAAATCCTTGAAAGCAAGATCTGTTCTGATATGAAGTGGCGGGTGAGATACTCAAAAAGCAATTTGATCTCATTCTGAGCCACACCTTCAAGAAGATCGTGCATTATATCAAATGAGTAGTTATGGCAAACATGGAAATACTGCAATGAATTAAGCGCAGAATTTCTTTTCAAACCATACAATGACTTCAACTGAAGATTTTCCTTAAGAGACTGGCAATGCATGTCAAACATATCTTTCCCACGAAGAAACACTTTAGGATCATCCTCACCGTATACCTGTGTGCCACCATTATATTGACCAATTTTCTTCTGGTAGCATCTGTTAGAGTTTGTGTTGTGTGATATTCTTGGAGGACCTCTTCACCACCTGAGCTAGTTCCAAGTACAGTTTCAATCAACTTTGAAAAAAGAAGCAAAAAAAATTATGTGATTAACACCTTTTCTAGAGCTTAAGAATGATAAATGTTGATTTCAAGAAACCTGTGAGAACTGAGCTTTGTCACAACCTTTTTAGCAGATGCTGCATCAATTGTACCCTCAACTCTTGGTTTCTTCCCAGGGACCTCATCTAGGAGTATAGTTGATGTACTTGCACTTGAACTGAAGCTCGAGTCAGACCACTCGGATGGAGAGGACAAGGAGCATTTAGAAAATTCTAAAAGGGGAAAAAAAAAAGGGAAAAAAAAGTTTATTTACGGTGTAGAAAAAGTCACGGCGGAAGATTTTTGATCTACCCAAGCAACAGCACACCACAGACTTAACTCATTTAATCAACTGATCTCAGTCTTGATGGGCAATTCAGAAATATCTTCAAAAATTGTTTTAAAGGCATGCATTAGATTGATCAAAAATACATTTGGTATTCATGTTGGATTTATGTCAATTGAAATGACATTTAAACCATTTAACAAAAGTCAGACTGAATGTCCCTGAAAATATCAAGTAGTGTAACCACAAAGAATGATAAATATTGAATATTTGATCCACCTTTTAGTGTACTTAATTACTTTATTCTGAAAACATTAAATTGAAAAAATGTGATTTAATTGGCATGAAAGTGCTCAACAGAATTAACAAACTTTGCGTGACATGACAGGTTGTCATGTTGTCGAGCTCAATCATCCATTCTAGCGCTATTACGTTATTGTTGTTACGTTATTTTTCTACTTCTTATCATTATCAATAATTATTATTATTGATATTGTTTTAAGTGAGCCTCTTATCATTTAACAGAAAAATACTTCATACAAACAGCACCAGGACTAAATAACAATAAGAGCTGATAGAATTAGTAGAGAGTGAATAATCAAAATGTCACATACACTTATTGTATAAGATTTCAGCTTTGAGGTACAATCACGCTACATTCATGGTCTTGTAGTCAATACTAAAAGAAAAAAAAAAAAAAAAAACTTATTATCATTACAAAGCTTCTGGCGTTCCCGTAACCATAGTAACTCACGGTGCTAGAGGGGAGGGAGAGACGCTAAATAAAGCCGTTTACACAGATACAGGCAACTTCAGACTATAGTTGTTATTTCACACATGTAGCACACAACATGAGACTCTGTGTCTGTATTTACAGAAAACTGCACTTAAATGAAGATGCATTATGTTGTTTGAAGACATCAAACTGAGCTCCAGTGTATTTCAGTTTAAAGGCTATAAATCTCATAATAAAAGGTCAACCTTAACTACTAAGAATCTCAACAGAGTAGAAGCAAGAACTTGGAAATCGATATACTGTCACTATCAGTCTTAAATGTCGCTTATTTATCAAGCATTTGAAGTATGAGCAAACACCTTTATTTCTCCTGCATAAGCACAGCTTTCTACATGCATTCATTCATAACATTCGTTTGACGTACAGGAGATATTGAGAGCTGGGCAGCATCATTATTTTCAAAGGTGTAACGGATTTGTTGTCTTTGAGTGACTGCAATGCACCTATAATGTGAAATGATTTACTGTCATTCTCTATCATCAAATATCATACCATTAATGGATTTCAAATAAAGTGTGTAGAAAAGGATGTGTGCCCAATGCGTCATCAGGGCTTAAATGTGTCAGTGGGAAACATATCAAAGTGTCATAATTTTAAGTACATCTTGTAGCGACAGGCTGAAAATATTAATTACTGTTTGATTTATACTTTTACAACCATTAAAACCTGAGAGTGGAAGGCAACAGAAGCTCAGCAGACTTCAGGGTGTCAAATCAATTAGGAACAAAATGACAAGGAGAACTAAATGATATGGTAGAAATTGATTATAATATGCCTGACTATGTTTTCATTAGTGTAGAATCATGTTTTTGTTACCTTAGAATGAGGCTTTTTGTATCTACAGATGCTGCGGGTCCTCTTCCACAGAGTCCACTATGTTGAACCACCATAATTACAGCTCGCCAGAACAAGCAAACTAAGCACTGGCTCTAGGTAGGTCCTTTCACATTTTACATGTGTTCACTGTAGTTACTCCTTCACGCTAGGAAGGAAAGGGCAAGAGGGTTGCAATCAGCAACTACATTAGTAGATGCCACTAAATCCTACACACTGCTCCTTTAACGTCAATGCCATCAAATTATGCTCCCTTTGTTTCAGTGGGAAAAGTCTGTCTGTAATGTCCACTATCCACATGAGAAACTGAATTTACTGTGTCTACATTAAAAAAAAAGACCCATTCAACATTGGCCAACTTCAATATCTTTGATTAGATAGCTCATCATCAACCCTGACTAAATTAGACAGCTAGATTAGCTTCTTTCTTGTGTGTAATAAGAGTGCTAGGCTAGTCATTTGGGTATTTAAAGGTAAAATAGATCATATATTCTAGCCTTGAAACTACTGCATACATCTTATGATTGCATGTTTGAACAATGGGGGATCAGATTCCTGGACATTTCTACAATAGAAGAAACATTACATTGAAAAATGGCTATATAAGTAAGTGCAGTGTCATCATGATGTAGTAATGGAAGAACAGACAAGTGAGACACAATCTAAATAAAGTGTTTTTGAAGTTTTCCCTATATCTACCACAGAGCCAGTTATATTTGCCTTTAACCTCACTATTGATGTTGAGGTCGAGATTTTCTTGCCATTACCTCTCTGCAACCTAGTAGCAAATTCGGATAAAATCAACTATTTTCCCACAAGATAGATTCAGAAATGCCTTTTGTTGTTTCTCAGGTAGATTTGATTTTCTAATTCATGTGCTGTAGAGAGCAAAGGAGTCAAACAGAATAACACATGTAAAAAACCTGTTTGAATCAAGCAGGTCAAGGTTAGATCAGGAGTTTCAGTTGTGGCTCTGCAGGATCCCATTAAATGCCAGGCAGATGCTTGACATAAAGAAAACAATTAATTAATTTCTAGGGTGCAGAAGTCACCGCTTGGATTGAGGGAAAACAAAGAGAAGGTACGACAGCATCCTGGATGTTACATTAGTCATGCAATGATTTTGAACCCAACTGTGATATTGTAGAAGGGGTCTAGGCTGTGTCTGTGTTGGTAGGTCAGAGGGTTGCTATTTGTAAGCACTAATGTTAGTTGGGAACAGCCATTTGGCTGTGACTCAGATGTTTCTGTATAAAAGACTGGTGAAATGGAAAACACTATGAAACAATGATGGAAGACAGCAGCTCAAATAATTACTCATCATATACCATATATATATATAATATCATCTTATTGCACACAACATGATCTATATCAATGATTGAAATGTGACTGAAAATACAAGAGCTCAAGGATATTGACATGGATGAGTGGTGTGGACACATCACTCTCTACATGATTTATCTATGGATAGATTGTAATCCCTTTTCATTTCCATGGCAGTAGGCTATAAATCCAGATGATCATAATTTATAAATGGTTATGGGAGGGTTAGTGTTATAGATATTGGTGTCTCAAAGAAATCCAAGGTACTCTGGTAAGAAATATAAAAATCCTTTAATAAATCAGCAATAAACAAGTGTTTATCCATTTTTAATAAAGAATTTTTATATGTATTAACAGGGTGCCTCAAATTTCTTTAGGACTGCCTGCAGGACCTTGTAATTCCATTAATATTGAGCTGGACAGTCATTGTTTGTTTTGTTTTTTATTCAACTACTGGCCCTATCCTTGAAAAGCACCTGATTTTTTACTTTAATATTACCAACTCTATTGTTCTTGATCTGGTGCAGCACTCCCTATTTTTGAATTAATTTGTAGTGCATTGCTTACATCCTTCATTAAGGTGTGGAGTCCTAGATGACAACACCCCTGGAGGCTTTCAGTATTCTGAGGGTACAAAATACCCTGCCTCACCTTTATCATGCAAACATATTTGATGTGACCACTAGTCAACATAGGCTGCAACCAAAACATACATCTTTAGGATTAATACTTTAAAGCTGCACTAATCAATATTTTCTAATGTTAACAATGGCTCAAATGGCCATGTGTAATGTGACTAGGGTCCCTGATAGTGATGAACCCAAAAAGAATTACTCAGTTCTGCAGCCTCCTGCAACTCTCCAGAGCAATTTAGTGCCAGCTCATTTTCTCACCACTCTCAGCAACCTTATTTTCAGGGAGCAGTTTCAGTGAACGGCTGTCATAATCCCATTGTAGACTATCTGCTCAGCACCAAATGGCTGACAAAGTCACTGATGATATGTCACAGTTGTGTTGACTGCATTCTATGCTTTTCTAAAGGGCAAAAAATAAATCTACAAAAGCAGCTTCAAATCTAGAATATAATCATTGTTATAGAAAGGAAAACCTGTTCCTGGCAAATAACCTCCCCTGTACACAACAGGTCCTCTCAGGGGAAAAAAGAGAAAAAAAAAGTCAAAATTAAAATGCATTGTGGCTGTAGCCTCCATCTGCCATCCTGCTCATATTTATGATATGGCCTTTAGTTTGTCTAGTCATCACCATAATGTGCTTTCCCTTTGCTTATGACTTGGGAAAATGTCCCATGAGCATCATGTGTCTGGTTTGACAGCTGTGAAACAGACACTGCTGACAGTCAGTATTATTACTCCATATGAATATCCTCCAGTATAATGACCACATATCCTGCCATTTTAAACTATTTAAACCATAGTTTCCAAAAGTAAACTGTTTTAGTGAAAATGTTTCTCTCCCCTCACAGTAAGAAGTAAATTAATCTTGCAAAAATCTGAGAAACTATCATTTGCAGATTCACATGTTTTTGGATATAAAGATACATGGGAGTGATGCTACAGAGTCTTATCAATGGTGTCACATTATTCAACTGAAGACATGGCAGAAGAAGACTGCAAGCTAGTCAACGCATATGTAAAATACCGACACTCATTTTGGAGTGTTATGAACATAAATGGGAGAAGGGAAAAAGTTTCTATTGCCAAAAAAAGTGATTGGAATGAGGGGATGATAATGGAGGAGTGTGGCTGTGTGAGCGGTACTGCTGGCAGGCAGACAGAGGAGCAGGAAAACTGGAATGCGAGTAATTATCCTGAGGCACAAAGAAAAGCAAATTAGTTCACAGAAAAATTAATACACAGGATCGCTAGAGCAAAGTTTAAGTTTGGCCTGAAGCATAACTACCGCTGTGGTTGAAAAGTCAGAGAAGATAAACTGTCTCGTCAACCTCCAGGCAACTCACTCTGCTTGTCTGGTTGCTTCCCGTACAAGGAATGTGTCCAGGATGTTCTACTGGGGAACCCAGCTGCACCTTCCCAGTCAACCAAGTACCAATAGGCCAGATGGTGATCTCCAATTATGCAGTGGGTGGACGGAGAGACTTTAAAGATGGGATGAATCTTCATATGAGGGAGTAGCTGGAGCCTGATGGCAAAAACTAGAGTGGGATAAGGTGATGTTCCAACTTTTTAAATAAATCCACTCTGCACTCCATCCCAAATCATCCTGCTTGTGCACACACCTTCTCATGCTCTGCTCACATGCTGCACAGCTTAGTCAGCTGATCAGCTTGACTAAGCTGATCGGCAAGGTTACGGTAGCCTAGGCAGTAGCTGATGGTGAAGGCGACCACCAGTTGAGTCCTGATGAGAGTTAACACTTAGTCATGAACAGATGACAGGGTTCAACTGTGAGTGGGGACAGTGGACTCCGGGGCTAGAGCAGATTGTAGACATGCAACCCGTTTGACATGAGGAGAGAAAAAAACTCCAAATCACAACTTTACATATAGTCTATATAGGGAATCTGTCTTATTAACTAGTGGTGGACCAAGTCTACGGGAGCATGAAGGAAGAATTATCAAAGAGGATAAGGGTTTTGTGTGATGAGTGACATGGGCAAGGAGCTTTTAAGCACTTAGGGGAGAATCTAGTGGTTTACTGGCGATGTCAGCTTGTACTGCGAGGTTGGTGTCCAAGAAATTTTCAGCTCTGGAGTCCACAAGTGTGCGCAGGGGCAAGAAGTGCTGGTTCTTGCACAGTGTGACCTATAGCTATAACCCCTACTTCTACTGGTGAGCCTACTTTTTCAGTTGATAGGAACAGGAAGGTTGTAGGTTGGGTCGCAGCAAGCCATGGAGTGCATCCATGGCTTTCATTCTCCATCATATTCAGCTGGTGAAAGAGGCCCGATGCAGCTGTATCTCTTGGGGGAAGTAGGACCACTGAGGGGCAGGTAGGGCACAGGATATTGGGGAAGGTACTCTCGCAAGTGTTGTGTTGGTAAGGAAAGAGTTGTGAAAAGGGATTAGGATGTTGGGCTGATGGCTGAAAATGAGATGGCTGGTGGCAGTAGAAATTAATGCTGGTAATGGAGGAGTGCAGCTGGTGTGAGCTAGATTGCTGGCAGGCAGACAGATGAGCAGTAAGACTGGCGAGCGAGTGATGATCCTCAGGCACAAAGGAAACGAAATTAGCACATGGAAAAATTAATAAACAGAATCACTGGAGCAAATTTAAGTTTGACCTGAAGGATAGCTACTACTGTGGCTAACAGCCTGGCAAGGAGTGGGTTAAGAGCCAAAGAAGATATACTGCAGGAAGATGAGCTGATGGGAAGTAGGTGTGTAGAGAAATTATGAGCTCATTGAAGATGTGCAAGATGACATAAACATACGCAAGACAGAGAGAGACAGACAAGCAGGGTGTACAATGAAGCAAGACGCTCTGGGCAAAACCTAAACCCCTGGCAGAGATAATGAGTATCACTATGGTGGTTATCAACTTTCTTTACCCAGGTTTTCTCCTCAGGCTCTCTGAGCTAGCCAGGTTAAAAGAGAGCCATCTTTGTGAAACTGAAAAATATAGCTTTAGCCTCAAACTACCTTGGAAATCTATTTATCTTATTTGTAGCCCCTAAGGTAACATTTGAAAGGGACAGCTAGATTTGAATACACGTTCTACACACACACACACATATATATATATATATATATACATGTGTATATTAATGGGACCTGTCTGACTGAGATGGTGATTTATCCTTTTGCTGAAGGCATTTAGCAGGCAATTGGCTACATACATTTAAAATGTAATGTTGTAATGTAAATGGTGTATGTGGTCTGAGAGTGTACCACTCATCACATTTCCACTTCAATTACATATACACATTTAACATATTGGAAAACAATATTGATATTGATCTAAAGATAACCTTATACCTGCTAAACATTAGCACGTTAGCATTCCTATTTTGTACAGCTTCATAGAGCACAGCACTAGCATCATTCTTATTTTTCCATTATTTGAAGAACTATATTAATGCAAATAAGTCATTGCCTACATCAACACTTGAACTGGCTTGAACTTCAGATTTAGGTGACATAAATTAATTTCAAGTTGTGACTCAGAAACCCATAACCAATTTCATTAATTGTTCTGTTTGTTACCCACCTCATGTTATCTGTGTAATTAGAACTTAGTCTATACCATACAAACCTAACCTATGGTTGGTATGTTCTTTGTGTCACGTCTGTAATGAGAAATACTTCTAAAAAGAATGATGGTTGTTATACTTTGATAATACTGTTACGAATTTGATCTAATAAGGAAGTATGTACAGATATAACTACTAAGATGTCTTTTTTATGTGGATTTATGTCTGATTCATTGATTTTAGCTTTCATCATCAACATCCAGTCTTTTTCAGCCCTCCACACTGCCCACATCATGCCTATTAAATGTTTTCCTTTTCAATTACTGCCTATTCACTATAGTGGGGCTGATAAATTGTGTGTCAAGTTAAATGTTCCCTTGCTGGACTTATTCCCAGAAATCAAATCAACCATTTCATAAGAAATCCTTTGAGGCAAAGACATTTTTGACCTTAGTAAATAGGTTGAGTGGTACTTTCTTTTTCTATCCACATTGATTCCTATAATGTTTCCTAAGGCTCTTATCTAGATGTGATTTTCATGAAATTCACAGGCATGTATACAACATGTGTTAATTTGTGGGTTGTTTATCAAAACATCATGCAGAATTAGTCTGATATAGTTGTTTTCCTAGCTGAAATAACGTATTGTGAATCATTACAATAGTCTGAATGCATAAATTAACAACTAATATGAACCTTTAATAACTAATAGTTACAAAGGGAACAAATTATGTACATGTAGCTCTCAATAGTTGTTAACCGGCTCTGAAATTGTCATTTCTTCGCATAACAAAATGCATACTAATAAATACACAAATATAAAAGAGATCAGATGATGAATGCTTTGCTAAAGCTAGTTTCAGAAAATCATGTAGATGATTCTTGGATGGGAGGATGTAGTAACTGCATTCTGGTGTGACGTGTGCTCCTGTAAAGACAAGTATTGTTCATTTCAGTAACTGCTGATCAGTATTACAGACAATCCCTTCATCATTACATCAAGCAACCCTCTCTCAGTTGTAACACTGCATCCATAAAATGCAACACACCCTCTGATAAAAATCCTCATGGTTTCCTCATGTGCATGGCCACATAGTCATTTCCTTTTACTGCTGTCTTCCCCCTCAAAACTCAAAAAATAAATCTTATTTATAAAATTCTTTTTGGTAAGAGGCTGAGAAGAGGGCCCTTTCACAGAATTTTGTCTTGTCATAGTTAAAAAGATCAATTTCTCATTTTAACATTAATCCTTCTAATTTACCACATTATTTTCATTTAGTTACAACTTAACAAGCTACAACTAAATAATTAACTTGTTGTCATGAGAAACATCACACATATCTATGTTGTGCTTACTTAGGGTAGGGAACAATAACCATTCTTTATAGACATCATAAAGCAGCGCCTGATGTTGATGATTCTAACATCGCTTTTATTCTATAGTTTGTTTTTGTTGTTTATTTTTATTCTTTTATCAAGTTATTAGTATTCTTTATTGGTATCTAGTATTCATCATAATTGACAGACATATTGATTCAAGACATCAGATTTTAAAGATCACCAAAAGGTTTATTTTGTACAACGTACATGTGATGTTTAGAGTATAAGTGAGTGTTTTGCAGTCAAACTACGCCACCTGTTCATAGTGCATATATGCAGAGAGCGAGGCAGTGTGTTTAGTAAGCCAAGTGAATAAACTAAGTTTCTGTGCAATACATCGTTGTTCTTCTGGTGCATAACTACACAACAGAGACATTACAGTACATATCAAAGAGAAATAAAAAGTATTTTCCAAATGCTTTTGGCTCCACAAAATCTTTCAAATTAATAAAATGAAATGAAATGAAATAAACTTGTAACAATACCATCAACTATCAAGGGGAATATATTACTAAGAGGAATTTAGAGGAAAATGAAGTGCATGAGAGATTAAGTGAAGATATTTAAGTACAAATGAACCACTTCGACTTCAGCTAGCCACAGTTACTAGTTGGCTGATTATTTTATTGATTTTTATCCATTTTAATTATCATAAGGTTGCGAATACAGTCAAATTAGTTGCCACCCTTGAGGAAATGTAAATCCATGATAATGTGGTTAACAATGTGTTAACATTTATGTAGACAGTAAAACATCCTTATTGTATATATTTAATCATTATTTTAGGATAAGGCCTCCATAGAAAAGGTGGTGGTGTCCACTGTAAAACAAAGTGAGGAGATAAAAACATTAGGTATTTATGCAGTCACTGGTATGTTACATTATTACTGAAAACTGGAGTCAGTAACACTTTATAGTATGGGGAGATGAATTATCATGAATTCATGTATGACTTTATGCATAAAAACTATGAATTCATTCATGTACTAAGAGTTAACAGTACCTAATGCAGGGCTTATCATGCAAAAACATGACTTTAATTAATGCAACAACTAAGGTATTTTAATCAGGATTTCTTAGGTATCAATAGGTATACAAGTCTGCAGTTAATCAGAAAAGGCAAAAAACTGACCTGTCACAGCATTTGTTACGTCCTGCTAAGGGTTGTCAGGGAGTAACATAACAACCACAGTGGTCGAGTTATAATCAAAGGTATTTATTAGACGAAAATTCAAATTGTTTGCAACAAAAGGAGGTGAGGCAAAAGGGAACAATGGGCTAACGAGTGCTGTTTAACAAAACAAATGAATATTACAAAAAGAGAACTCTACACAGAGCCTATACTATTCTTATCAGAATTAAACCAAATAAGAAACAAAAACCTCACTAACTAATTCAATTATCATTAACAAAAAACACACCTGAAACAGCACCCCTAAACTAGTGTATCTAACAAAAAGTATCTCTTGTGCAGTCAGTGCTATCTCTAAACCTAATCCCTAGCCCCGTCCCAACAATCAACACCACAAACCTCCACAATTTCCAACAGAGTTTTTCTAAAATACAATCGAGGCGAGCTCACAAAACACAAAACAAAGCCGCCTTGATGGTACGGCGCTCCTAGTTTAAATAGCCGGGATGCTGCTCAAGGGGCCCTCTGATTGGCGGTACGTAGGGAGATGCTCCGCCAATCCCGGCCCTGCACATTCCTGTGCGGTGTCTCCGATGTGACCCCGCCTTTCCGAGTGGGGCCAATCTGGTCCTGACAGCCACCTCGTCCTACATAATAGGACAAGGCGTAGGACACACACATACCCCCATACATACACAATTTTAGACTCTACTTCAATTATGAATTATTTAGTTTAAAAGATTTGTATGTATCACATACAAACAGTTAATACACATGATACATCAATGTTAAAGACAGAACAGGTCAGCACTTTACTTGAAGGGCCACAAACACGATGTAAGTAATGAAGAAGTAAGTTTTAGCTAATTATGATTACAACATGTTCACTGCTGGGTGTGGGTGGGGTTGTGCATGATATGCTTCATTAGATAGTGACAGCTGGAGAGATAGGCAGGAAATACAGGGCAGAGAGAGGGAATGACGGGCATAGGGTCCTGGTTTGAACCTGTTTGTACAGTGGTAAGGACTAATGGGACACAGACTCTACAAGGTCAGATCAGGATGCCTGGAAATACTTCAGTTGTTGCATAATTAAACATATTGTTTGTGCATTAAGTTGGGCATGAAATACTGTTAATTCTTGAAATTTCTGATAGTTCATGAAGTACTACATGAATGAATTCATGATAACCCATGTACCCTTACTATGAGGTCTTACACTGGAGTCTAGATTTCTGACATGTGACATGTAAATGAACCTGCTTCATGCTACTTTATAGAGACATGGCAAACACATCAGTTGTTGAGATTGGCCTTACAACCTCTGACATTCAGGCATCTCAGCCAGCCAATATGTGAAAAGATGTCACAAATAATGGATTTCACAGAAAGAACAAGCTATCAAGCTGCCATCGCCATAACTGAACCCACACTGACACCACCAGCTCAGCATGTCACGCTTTTAGTGCTGCACTATGAGTGACTTTGGAAATTTAAATGTTCTCAGTTTGCCAGAGGTTTGGTCACACCCGTCGCTATGGGCGGGCCATAGGGGGCCTGGCCCACCCCCTAAATGCTTGCCCCCCCCCCCCCCCCACTGGAGGCCCAGATCTCTAAAAACAAACAAACATTTTTTTTTTTTTTTTAATTTGATCTTTATTTTATTTTATCATAGTAGCTACTTTTGTGTTAATAAATACTAATGTTGCATACTTTATCACTAAGACATTAAAAATAAAAAGAAACAATGGTGTGGTTTTGTTTGATTGACGGAAATCTACACTCCAACAGTCTATCACGGCCTTACTGACGATAACGTTAGACTACGTACGTGACGTAGCCTACGTCATTATTGCCGCGCAAGTTACCGCGCATTTTGAATGAATGAATGAATGAATCTGCGACTTTTCGCCAGCTTTCTATTTCTTTGGTATTATGGATATACGAAAATGGTTTAAAAACCCACCGATGGTCACCTCTGCAAAATCGGATAAACCGACGCCTCCTGATGTTGTCAGTGGAGGAGAAGTACAACAGTCTGAGCCGGAGCCCGCAGCTAGCAGCTCGGCCGAGCCCGACCCTGGCAGCAGCAACAGAGCGGATGCTACCACCAGCAACAGGTCAAGTGCAATCGCTACTGGGGCAGTATTTGGGCCACAGCTGCCTGCTGGATCTGTGTCTGTGAGTGACCTCGGCACAGACAAACCTAAACAGGTTGTCTTGGAAAAAATATCCTGTGAAAATGTTTGGCTCAAAAAAACGATCATTTTCCTCTAGCTGGTATTTGAACAGGACCTGGCTTGAGTACTCGGTGGAAAAGGACACCGCATTTTGTTATGCCTGCAGAAAATTCAAATCTGTATCATCAGATGCGACCTTCTCCATTAAGAGATTTAATGACTAGAAACATGCCATTGAAACAGACAAGGGCTTAAATAAGCCTGCAGCTTCAAAAGAACATTCAGCCTGTGAAGCAATGTGGAGAGATTCGGAAAAACGTAGAGAGACAGGAAAAGAGATTTCCACTCTCTTAAATTCAGGGCAACTGGCTCACAACAGATACTACATGTCAGCCATAATGGATATGGTGGAGTTTTTAGTGGTGAATCAACTGCCGTTACGTGGAGATAATGCTGGTTTTGCCAGTGTGCTAGATGACAATAGCTCAATGGGGCTGTTCTTGTCTCTTTTCGAGTACTCCATGCGCAAAGATCCAGAACTGACACGGATTACAAAAACAATTCCACAGAATGCACGCTATACCAGCCCACAGATATAAAACGAGATAATCGAAATGATGAGCAAACTTGTGACAGAGGAGATAGTGAGACAAGTCGGGGACAGCTGGTATTCAATTAAAGTGGATGGCACACGGGATCCTTTAGGCCAAGAAAATATATCCATAGTTCTGCGTTTTGTTGACGAAAACTATGCTGCGTGTGAGCGCCTCTTGGTAATGGCTACATCTGAGAAAGGTGATGCAGAGACTCTGACAGGTGTAATCATTGATGAGCTCACCAGTGCCGGACTCAGCACGGACAAAATCCTGAGTCAGGTTTATGATGGCGCATCACTCATGTCTGGCAGGCATGGTGATCGCTATGTTGTACAAAGGCACGACCCTGAAACGTCTCTTGGACCAGAGATGGACTGGCCACTTGGCAATGGTCAAAGTTGTGGTGAAGGTTTTCACGACATATTCACATTACTGACTGAGGTGGAGAACACACAAGGCTTTGGAGCGGAGGTGCGCGTCGAGACTACGGGGCTGCTCCGTGCCATTATGCAGCGCAGTTTTCTTTTCATTGCGCACCTTGCTATGAAACTGTTGTCACTTTTCAAGCCGCCGAACAGACTACTACAAGCCGAAGATATGGACTTGTTCACTGCGGTGACACTTGTGAACAGCGCTTCCGACTGCGTTAAGAAACTGCGCACAGAAAATTAATTTTCTGGACTGTGGGATCTCTGCGTTCCTCCGGCCACGGCCACCGAGGCTGTGCCGGTGACCGGCCCCGGTCCAAGCAAGAGAAGATGCACAATTAACAAGAACCTCCGTGGATTTGCAGTTGAAGAAACAGTTGGGCAGCCACAGAGTGACCGAGTTCAAGAGGTTATTTTACAGTGTTACTGATGCTGTGCAAGGAGAGATGGATGTGCGTTTTGGAGAGCGCAGTAGCGAGCTCATTGGCGCACCAGCTGCTTTGAACCCAGAGGATAATTTTCTGGATCCATCAAAGGTCACCCCTCCATCAAAGGTCACCCCCTCTGGCACTGATGTGGTTGAATCTGAATATACTGTGGCTCGTGAGTTCCTGGTGAAGAAAATGAGTGACACCCCGGTTCCCCCCGAAGATGGAAAATGGACAATAGCCAACATCCTTAGCACATTCAACTGTGCATTCCAAGCTATGCCAACTGTGGTCAGAGCATACACCCTTGCCCTAACTCTGGGAGCATCGACAGCAGTATGTGAAAATTCTTTTTCCACGCTAAAAAATGTCTTCACAGAGCATTATGCTCCAGAAACAGTATGGAGCAGTATGCTCCAGAAACGCAAGGCCCAACTGATCCAGCTCGCCTTTGAAAAGGACCTGACGCACAGGTTCAAGTCCGAGTGGAAGGCTGCATTAATGAGGAGGTTCAGCTTGGAGAAGCACCGCCTCCCGCTGTACTGAGAGGACAGCGCTGCCTCCACTCAAAGTCGGTTCAAGGTGTGTGCGTGTGTCCGTGCATGCGTGCGTGTGCGCAATGTGCGTAATGGCAATGCATATCCCTCTGTTGACTGTTTTGAAATGCACCCGCCATGGTGCTTTTTCAGTTTGAGAGATGCTTGGGGTGTTACATCTAATATGTTGTATAGTCAAGTGTTTTGTGGATATTGATAGCATTTCTTCTTTCATGTAATCTATTACTTTAAATTATGAGGACTGATGTTGTAGGCTATAGCTGGATTTGCTGTTGGTTATGTTCGTGATGATTACCTGCATTAGTGCTGCATGAATAGAGGATTATGGCTAATAATAATTGTGCCCTCCCATGCATTTGATATGTCCCCCTTAAGACTGAGGTCTGGCGACGGGTCTGGGTTCGGTAGAAGATGAATATATAAAATGGGATCCTTGCTGAAAGTAATAGTGTTTTGAAGTGGTATTATTCTTTGTGCACCAGATCACTTTCCATTTTTCTTGATCAAAACCACTTTGGAAATTAACAAGAAGAAAAAAGTGTGGTTCCTGAAAAGGCAAATGGAGATAAAATGTTACATCAAATTTGGGTAAGTGAAACAGGCAAAAAGTATTCTAATGATGTGCATTACATAGTAATGTTTGAGCAACATTGTTACTTCACACAACCAAGTAACTACAGCAGGGGTTGGCTTTGGGGTGGAGTAACATTATTGTTAGAAAGCTGTGCTGTCTAGACAGGAGGACAGAAAATGCTAGAAAAAGGGAAAGAAGAGAAAAAGGGACCA
This sequence comes from Sciaenops ocellatus, assembly GCA_033000465.1. NCBI lineage: Eukaryota > Metazoa > Chordata > Actinopteri > Sciaenidae > Sciaenops > Sciaenops ocellatus. Next base: position 18,694,069 of record CP136882.1, on the reverse strand, counting down.
ACTAGATGAGTAAGTCTACTAAGACTGAATTTAAGATGTTAAGATTTAAGACTAAAAAGAAATAAAAAGTCAAAACACAGACACTGAGCTGGGCTTACTGGATTAATATTAGCTGGCTCCCTGTGTCTTGTGTTGTTGCTCTTAAATGAGCCAGTTGTTAGTAATGTTGTCTCCCGCTAACAAATGCACATGTACAGCTGTCCATATTTCCAGTGATATTACACTCTGGGAAAACTGGGGGTGAATAAGAATTCCTACATAAAACAACTTTAAGATGCATCAGTGGCTGCAGGTTAGAGATTAACAGCAGCAGCATTAGCCGATATGAAGCTGTACATTTAAATAGACCACTGACAATGGCATTTGTGCGATGATTTTTCCTCTTTGAAGCCCCATTGTGTAACTTGTCTACCCTAAAACAACTTTTGATTTTAAACATTATTAAGATATTATGATTTTAAATAATTTTGAAGCTACACTGATGTTTGATCAGGTGTCTGTCATTCCCACTCTGTGCCTGTTCTCACACTATGTAACTTTTACAGCACTAAGTCACACACCACCAAGTATTTCAATCATTTTGGTGAAACTGGATCATATTTTATGGAAAAAATGTTTTCTGACTTTTCCTCTGAAGTCCTCTGGCTGCTCCACCTCATCTCATTGAGTGTCCTGATGGAGTTGAGACATGTCATGCCAGAACCAGAGCTGGCCAAGTGGGTAATGTAACCGGGTATAGCAGCCTCTATGGACATAAAGACAGAGAAGAGGCTGAAGGGGACGGAGGAAGCTGAGAAGAGAAAAGGACAGTATGACTAAATATGGGACTGACTTTTTATCTTCGGTAAGAGCTTTGTGAAATAAATGGCAGAAGGACAAACGCTAAGTTGTCGACTCACTAGTTTCTGATCATAAGTAATGTAATCATAACAGCCATGCACATGTACAACTGTGCATATTTATGACAGTGGTATTGCTCTGAAACTGGGAGCACTAAATTGCAAAAATACCAATTTCTATGTAATGTTGCTTTAAGTACACAATATTATTTCCCTGTGTGAAAATGATATGTGTGTGCATATTCATCAGTGAAAGGACAGTATGATCATTTTTAACATGTATCAGTCTTGTCAGGTCTAGATAAACATCTGGTCAGCAGAGATTTGCTATTCATGAAAAACAGAAATGCTATGTGATACCATGTGGGCTATTAAATTATTCACTCATCATCTGCATCTGTTACACTTGAAGTGAGGATTATTTCATGAAAGTTCGTTAAACATGGCAGGTAACAAAATTACCGATGTCAAATTGATCACTGAATAGGCAATCAGGCTCTGTGAGGCTGTGTGATTACTGGAAGAGGTCTTTCTAATACACAGTGAAGTGAACTGGGAGCATTCTCATAAAATCATCAAGCCCCAAGCTTGTACGTGTTGATTTTTTTAGAAACTGGAGTTCTTTGGTCTTAACTAGCAGTATGAATTTAAAGTCTTTTTTTACATAAATAAATTGTAATAAATGATAACTATTTCAGTAAAAAAAATTAAAAAGAGATTTTGACAATTTATATGAATGTTTCCAGAATACTAAAGTCATCCTCAAAAGTAATGATGAATCACAAGGACATTTTAATGCAACATCAAAAAAGAAGTATGATCAGATTTAACTGTTTGATTGAATTAATTAGTTCAATGGCAGCTGCCAGGCAGCAATATTTTTTTAAGAAATATAATTTGACCTGATATAAACATTTCTGCAGCCTGTGAGGCTCCAAGGAATTGCTGTTATGAGTTATTCAATCAATTCAACACTCAAGGCAAGAAAAATTTAAACCATTTTTGTTGATAATCTAACGAGGGAAGGTTCTTTTTGGCATGCTGACAGCTTCACATTCATCCTTGCTTCCCCCCTAGCTGTCGAGCTACACAAAAGCAGCAAAGAGCACTTTGGCCGCCCAATGGAGTAAAGTGGGCCATTGTTTTGTTTGTTCTTATGCATATGCATGTGGATGTTTACTAGCAATTCATTACATGTAAAGCCTCCAGGTTTTAAAATGTTATAAAAAAAAAAAAAAAAAAAGCTTTGCAAATGTTTTATGAGAATAATTTGAAGAAATTCAATTGGACAAGGAAGTACAAAGTGAAAATTTGGCCTGATGATGACGCTAGAGGAAAACTCAATCAATAGGCTTCACAGTCTACAGTACACTGATGGCACTTTACAGGTTTCAGCACTATTATTAAACAGTCAGATACCGTGTAAGATGTGTGACGAAACAGCACAAGAAAGAATGGATAAAGTGGGAAATTAATCAGCTGTAGATAATTTAACTGCTAAGGTTTTATAAAAGCATTGAGCACAAGTAATTTGGGCGTGGACATTGGAGATTTTAGCAACATCTTTTCATTCACTTTGAATCTGGCTCTTTTATTTTGAACAGTGATCTTTGAGGTGAAGTACATAACAGAGCTTTCAGTATGTCCCTTATGATGACAAAAAAAGAGCTCATTCCCCTGTAGTATATAAAATATAAATATAAAACTCACTGAAAATGATGCTACATTAATGCCAGTCACATAATATTTTAATTAGATCAGATGGTTATATCTGATAATGCCAAAACAGGGAAAGCTAATTTTTCAAACCAAACACGTCTGTGCTATTTGGCCTGTTTGATAAGCCAAAATGAGATCATTTAAAACCACCAATTTTGTTACTATTTTAACTTCCTAATTGCTGCTATTTAAAGGGACAACACATCATTTTGACAAGAAGCAGCTGGAGGAACAGAGCTACATTTATTTCATATCCATGCATTCAGTACAGTGATACAATAGGTCCAGGTCAGTTAGCCTATCTTAACTCGAAGGCTCTGGGAAAGGCTGGCCTACCTGCATCAGAAGTCAAACAATTCAAACTGTAAACTTTAATGTTACAATCATGAGTGGTACTGGAAATGGTTATATAATTTAGTTCAACATCCTAAACCCCTAGATTAATTTATTTTATCATTTTTTAAAATGATTAATGAATTAAATATCTTTTTAAGTGGCCGGAAGGCATATACACACATACATATACAGCTGTCCTGCTTACAGACATGCTAGTGCAAGGCTACACTAAATACAATTTGGACTACTCTGTACTGCATGGCCAGAGATAAAATTGATATTGATTGCTTATCTGACTCAGGTCAAAACAATCATATCCCCCAAAATGTTATTGGTTGCTCTTGAAATAAGGCATTGCCAGAGTGGTTTCATCTGGACACACACACTCACAGGTTCATACCTGGTCCACACTTGCATGTTAATTAAGCAAAAATGCATGTTAACACAAGTGAGGACAGAAATGAACTATTACTGGGGACACTACAACTGTTCCACAGTAACTTTTCAGTCTGGCCTTTCCTTGCCCATGAGACATAATAACACTGCATGTGGTCAGAAGCTGCAGACTCACTGGAGGGAAGGTAAACAGACATGGACATGAATTAGTAACTGACAGCGGCTCGTCTTTAACACTGCACCGGACACTGCTGCCTCCCTCCCATGAAAACTACTTTAAATGAAGTAAAACCAGATCAATCAAACAAAGTCATAATGTCTTGAAGTGAATCCTCAAACTATTTCTTCTTCAGATAGAAAGCAATGTACAGGTTTATGGGTATTTAGTACACACAATCTATACTGTGCTGTTGCACTGGCCAAGAGGGATATTGATTAATATGATATGAAGTGGTCCAGATTTGCAGGGAAGGATCAAATAGTGATGGTGTCAACATTAAACTGCTGTGTGTCATGGTGTGTCTGTATGAGTGATGGCTTTCCAAGAATAGTTATTATGCCATGAAAGGATGTTAAGTATGTTTATGTGCCCAAGAGTACAGGACTTACCAGACAGCGGGCGGTGCCATGTCTTCTCAGTGTATTCTCTGCTCAAGTATTGATTATTAGAGATGTGTTTTGCGTTTTGCCTGAGACAGCTAACAAACAGAGCAACACTATGTCTGCTCTCTGGGTCACTGAGAGACAGTTTGACATCAGGGTAGCTGGCTTTACAGCCTTTGGCCCAAGGGCATCTCATTACTGATGTGACCAAAAAGTATGACACTGGGTTCTCTGCATCTTTTGAGAATGATGGTGTGGTACTGAGTTGATCTACCTTTCACTGTTTTGTTGAATCTCTCCACCATCCAAACCATTTCTGGGCACGACAAATAGACATAAAGGACTTGCACTGGTCAGGCATATTTGGTGAATATGAGCTGCCTTGAAAATAATTTCCCCATGGTGTTTAGGTAAAATGCAAATGGAAGGTATTCTCACTCATTTGAGAGTCACACCTCAGTCAATATAGTTTATCTCTTGCCAGAACAAAGAGAAGGTAGGTGAGCACTGTGCCAGGTTGCACCTGCTGGCTATCAATGACTGAGTGCTGTGCACTGGCATGAGATTGGAAATTAGCAACGTAAGTGGGCTCTGGCAACAACTCCACCCATTTCCTCTCCCTCAGATAAGCAGGATCAGCCAGCTGTGTTTCACCAGTGGGCACAGTTGCCCACCTGTTGTGACTGTGCCTCTTTATGGCCCATTGCACAATAGAAGCTAATCAATCACAAAATTACAGGGTGTGTAAGGTGGGAACTAACCATTAACCATCTTGATTATATGCCTGGTGTATGTGAAATATGCATATTTAATATATAAGGTCACCAGCTTATGTGTGAATGTAGGTTCTGTGTACACACAACCTCCAATAATGGACATTAATGAAGAGTCTGTCATGTCAGTCTACAGTGGAGGGAAAGGTGTGCAGCCTAGGTAGTCCTGGATGTGTTTTCTTTGACTTTTAGATGCTGAAAAAGTGCCTGCAGAAAGAGGCGCACATCAAACTCATCATCTGGTTGCCCACAAGTCATGATTACCTTCGCAAGCACCTCCAGGAACATTGCCGTGCGTCTATCAACAGCTCTTTGGGGTGATATGCATGGTTAATGCGTGGAGGTAATTGGTGGAGGAGAAGTCAACTTGGTCCAGTGGCTGCTGCAGGCATTCTTCCGAGAAAGCTTGCTGCAGGGCTGTTAAGTCTTCTTCTCCTTTCCCCATACTACACCTACCTTGTTGAAAGGTATTGGTATCCTGCAGCAAGATGCATGTATGCTCTAAATGCTCGTCTCTTACCCCAGAGACATTTGGTCATATGATGGTACCAGTCCATCTCCTGCACACTCCTTGTGCTGGCCACCACTTTGATGAGAATCCTGGTCAAGAGCACAACTGCCAATTTACTGCAAGCAAGAAAAACAATACTCAATCCTCAATACTCTCTCTAAACACCGGAAGACTGTAAGCTCAATCCCTATGAATGAGTTTTTTTTTGTTCTTAGCAGTGAAGAAGTGCTGTCAGTGTGAATAGCACACATCATATCATTTCCCTATTAACATTATAGTAATTATACTGTGTTGGCAGAATTATAAAGGTAGATGTGAATGTCTGCATGTTCATGTGTGGTATAGAGAGGGCGGAGGTGAGCATGTATGATAGGAAGAGAGAGAGAGAGAGAGAGAGAGAGACAGAGAGAGAGAGACAGAAAGAGAGAGTATGTATATGTGAGCTGAGTGAGGCTTGAGGAGCGCGACAGAACAGGAGGAGAGTGGACTGAAAGAGCAGTATATTGTTCACACTCAAGACACTAATCTGTGTTTACACCCGGGAATGACAACAAGGGAACACATTAGAGGTAAGACAATTTATGCTCTTTGGGAAGCTAAATATTAAGAGTTCAGGGATAAATCACTGCAATATAATTATAAAATTCCTCATCCACCATCAACCAATTTATTCACTCACTACCTTTTGTAATTCTTTTTTCATAATTGTCTTTTCGATGCTAGGGTTATTTTAACATTGTCACTTTTTCATCCCATTTTGGAATTAAAAGACACTTAATATTCTTATATTATTATTAATTAATGTGAATATACAGTGGTTCACTAAACAGCTATGATATATATGTAAATACTGATTATAATCCCATTCTGTTATAAGATTTTGTCAATAAATAAATATAAGTTTACTGGGTTTTTTTTAAACCGACAAAATTTGCAAGAGGATTTTCTTGGTCTACAACACTGAAGCTGTAATTTAATCAGTGCCTTATATGTCACCTTCATTTATGTAAGTGTTATCTTTCTGTTAAAGCCACTGCTAAGTCAAGTGTAACAGGATTCTGGGGAAAAAGTAATTGAACTAAAACCCCTAAAACTGAATTAGATCTACACAATCCTCCCACAATTGGGACCTTTGCTGTATGCCATCTCTCTCCTAGACTCTCTTTCCTCCTTCTGTTTTAAAAATTGTAACTGTATAAAATGACAGTAGACCAGAAAAAACATATCAATTTAGAGTAATCATTGTAAGTAGCCAGCATAAATATGAAAAGAAAAGTCATGAAAGGTGTCGCATGCATATTCAGAGACAGAGATGACCTGTGTCCTCATTGCATCAAGTGAAGGATACGGATGACTGCAGTGTTATTAAAGTAATACCTGATTAGCAGGATTAGAGAAGCACCTAAGAAATTTCACATGCAGGATTCGCACAATTCCAACAGACTACACTTGACTACATGGAACCGCAAGTGAGTAAAAGTAAGAAGGCACTCATGCACTTAAACACATATAGCACATTTGTAAATGGATTTGTATGTTTACAGCTATAAAAGGGCAATGCATGCAGTGATATGATACACAGAGGCTTTGCCGTACAAGAGTGTTCTGTAGCTGCTCACTGGCCTTAAATCATTATATGCAAAAGCAGAACATGAGTTTCCCTCATAAAATACTTTTTTGATCTCCCCTGGAGATCAATAAAGTATAATCAACCACCTAACCTTAGAGATTTCCATCTGTGGCAAACATATGATCAAAGAGGAGAGTCTGAAATCGATTCCAAGACAGCCACTTTCATTACTTTCGTTTTTGGACAATGCATGTTGCGACTTTGTCTCACTCATTTTGAGTAAAATGAGGTGGGCATGGTAATTATCTAGCTTTAGAAGCATCAAAAAATGTGCTTTTGTTGATGACTGTTTTAAAATAAACAACTGAGGGCATATGATTATTTATAACATAGCACTTTGTTGTATAGGCAGCTCTTAAAATAATAACTAATTAAAAAATGTTTTGGCATGACATTTTGTAATAAATCAAAATTCCATGAAAATTTCGTGTTCCAGAGACTTTTGAAGACTTTCTAGAATATTAGAAAAACATGATTTACAGAATGCTCAAGAGAAAAATGTTGATGTGTCATCCATAAATGCATCAAATCAACCATAGATCCCGTATCCAGCAGATTGAAATATTCATTACAGTAGTAGATCTATATTTATAAAGCATGCTATGTTATTCTTTAGAATCTACACTGAACAGAATGTTAATATGCTCTTGTATCCTACATCCCAAGCTCTGGGCTTTCCATCTGCAGATTATGCTAATATAATGAAATACTAAGGCTTTCAGTATGATGGGCAAGTAACAACTAGCATGATGGACATCAGGACCTATAGTATGAAAATCCTATTGACAAAAGAAGTAATTTATGGCACAGCAGTGGCAGCTCCCTCAAGTCACAAGGGATCAGTTTATATTCTTCACATGTTCATTGAAATAATGAGGATGAGCTGCTACCATACACTAACAACATGCCTTACGACCAATTGTGTCAAGCCCATTGTCTGTCTAGATTGAAGGCTTTAGTCAACAGACACGCAATACATCTTGATGAAATACATAATACAGTAACCTGAGAGCCAGAGATGGAAAAGACCTCTGACTGATATATGTAAATGTATGTATGTAAATCATTGTTGTGTTTTCCTGCTTATCGTCAACATTCATTCATATGTAACTGACAGGAAAGTGTCTTCCTTCTTTCTGCTTTCTTCTCATTTTCCAACACTGACTTGGATATTGTTACACTTTACTTTCAAATCAAAAATTCACATTCAGCTGATTGACTGGTTTCTTCTTCTCCTACATGAGCTTAAGTGTGACAGAGGCAAAGACTGTTTTTTTTGTTGTTGTTGTTGTTGTTTTTTGGCTAATATCAGTGGATCATATTTAATATATCATATTTATCCAGCAACATCTCTTTGTAAATCTTTCCAGAAGTTCCTCTGAAAACGTTAATAAATTTCCTTTATATAACCTGTTATAACTTATATGCAAACTATATACACAATGATGGAATTATCAAATGACAGATGTTCTAAACTTTCAACTTGTGCAAAGTTTCTATAAAGCCCTTCACCCAGGAATGTAATTATTAACCAATGACTTTCCTTCAACTGGAACCTCAGAAGCCTCCAAAGATGAAATATGTAATGAGTCACTGCTTTCTGATGTGTGGTCCTTTGAACAGCCAGCAGTACATCTCAAGGACATATTGAAGGCAATGGGAATCTGCTGAATTTTTCCTGCGACTGTAATGCCCAAGCAGTAGACTAAAGGTTAAAGAAAGGTAGCTAGTTTGATCCCCAGTCTAGCAGGATAAATCTGAGTAGTCAAAGCACGGCACTAGTATGCCCTCATTATCATTGCTGACATGCTCTTCAAGGAATAGTCTGACATTTTCGAAACGTGCCTCTATGCTTTGTTGCCAAATGACGAGATTGATCTCTATGCAAGCAGATTTCTGGCTATATACCTAGTATAAAGTTAGCTTAGTACAAAGTGTGGAAACAAGGAGAAACAGCTAGCCTCGTTTTGTCTAAAGGTAACAAATTCCATCCATCCATCCATTATCTGTAACTGCTTATCTTCATCAGGGTCACGGTGGGGCTGGAGCCTATCCCAGCTGACTTTGGGCGAGAGGCGGGGTACACCCTGAAAAAGTCGCAGGTCACATAGAGACAAACAACCATTCACACTCGCATTCACACCTACGGACAATTTAGAGTCGGTAACAAAATCCACTTACCAAGCGACAGTCCATCATTACTTTAAGTCACAAGGTCCAGTCAATTTTAACGACTTTGAATGTGTTTTTAAGTGCAGTTGCAAAGACCATTAAACGCTATATGAAACTGGCTGTCATGAGGACGCTCAATTGCACCTCAGATTTTAGCCCACACCCCTACTGAGGGAAATCAACAACAAGAAGAGACAAGAACTGCTTGGGCCAAGAAACACAAGAATGGACATTAGACCAGTGGAAATCTGTACTCTAATGTATCAAATTTATTTTTGTTATACACACAGAAGATGAAGGGTTGGTATCTGGGGTTGAAGTTTCCACTGTGAAGCATGGAGGACAAACTGTCATGTTGTTGGGGCACTTTGCTGTTGGCAATTTATCCATAATTCAAGGCACACTTCATCAGCATGGCTACCATAGCATTCTGCAGGGACAAGCCATCCCATCGGGTTTGCACTTTGTGAGACCATCATTGTTTATAAACATGACGATAACCCAAAACACACCTCCAGGCTATGTATGAGTGATGTTGTGTTGCATCAGATGACCTGGCACCCACAATCACCCGGCCTAATCCCCACTGAGATGGTTTGGGTTGAATTGGACCACAGTCTGAAGGAAAAGCAGTCAACAAATGCTCAGAATTTATGGTAACTCCTTCAAGACTGTTGGAAAACCAGTCCAGATGACTACCTAGCTAGCAGTCCTGCCATTGTCTACCAAGCCCACAGCCTGGCAGCGTTATTAGTTTTTTTTTAATATTTACATCATGGGTGCATATGTAAAGGCAAAAAGCACTAGCCAATCAGAGGCTGAGTAGGGTGGGTTTTTGTTGTTCATTTGTTCTGACATCTCACATGTAGAAGTTTGTCTCCTTGCAGGATGTGCCATAGAGTAAATAATCAGAATCAGAATCAGAATCAAGTTTATTGCCAAGTAGGTTTGCACTTACAAGGAATTCGACTTGGTGTAATTGGTGCAGAATAAACATTAAGTAAAAAGAAAAATATAAAAAAATACTATTAAACCATACTTTTAACCATACTATTAAACCATCCTGGGCCACTTTAATCTAGTGACTCAGTGCTGCAAGTAAATACAGCAAGAACGGATCTGAACTCAGAACAGCCAAATTGCCATTCATTATATACTGAGTCACAAAGGGAATGGAGCCTCCACCCACTACCACTCCCACTGAGCTTCAAAATATCAAAGTAATTGAATAATAAGAATAACTCAGAAGACCTTTTTTTACAGTGTCTTGTTCCAAACGCTTGTCCCGGAACTCCTGTCCCAAAGCCTCTCCCTGAGTACTGACCACATTTCATTGTGCTCCTGTGACATTTGCAGATTGGACTTTTCCAAGAAATACTAAAATAGGTTAAACAATAAGTCTGGTGACATTTCATATTTTTTGCTGAGAATAAATCCCATTAAAAGACAAGACATAACATTGGACTGATCCCACTAACCAATTGCCTGTGTACCCAAAGCCTTGTATACAATAGCCCACTCCTCTCTGTCCTTGACCTCCTATTCATGTCCAAAACTATTAAATTACATCAATGTTACTTCATTATCATTTTATAGGAACTGGGGCTGTAAAATAATGTGTATTTATTTGTGCTCAAAAATAGTTCCCATTAAATACACTGTCCCGTTCGAATGATGTTTGCTAAAAGCAACAGCGCACAAAGCACTTCTTACTGCAGATTTGTCTGGTCGACTGTATTTTACAGTCATGACTGACGCCAATAAAACAATGTCTCTGATGGTTACTTTGCATATAGTTTCAAGAAAAGTCTGCGCATTTGTGTTCACTGAAGCACCCAGGCAAAGCTTGTGACAATTATGAGCTATACTACAAGGGCAGGAAACAGATGCACTTATTCAATCACTCAGTCTTGAGTTCACTGTCAGAAGTTAATTCAAAACTCATTGGCAGAAACTGCAATCATGGATAATCTAATTCACAGTGAACTGGTCAGGAAACATGATGAAGAGCAGTGAATGTCAAGATGTGAAACAACTCCATCTTGATTTGTGCAGATATACAGTGTCAGTGTTGTGTGCTTTGTACAGATAAACTTTGATTCCTGTTTAACTGGAAATAGAAATCTATATTGTATAAATGTCATTGCCCAATAGTCTTAATTCTCATGTGAGTAGAAACTTTTGTTCTAAAATTACATTGAATACTGATACTGACTATATCTTTTTTCCCAGATAGTGAGTCTGAATCTTCAGTGTCCGCTTCTCACAACTTCTCTTTGGATCTAATGGCTGAGAAAGCCAAGTGGCTTTGTCTATCAGGGGAAAAATGTGCCAACCTGACATCTGGTGTGAACGGCAGCCACATAGATCTGGATGATGCATGTCTGATGGAGGAACAGTACCTGGAGGAGTATCTTGGGCCTCGTCGATCATCTGTGTTCCTTCCTGTGTGCCTCATGTATTTGGTCATCTTCATGGTAGGTGTGGTGGGTAATGTGCTGACGTGCACTGTCATTGCACGAAACAAAGTGATGTGGACGCCAACAAACTACTACCTGTTCAGCCTGGCAGTGTCAGACCTTTTGGTGCTGATGCTTGGCATGCCATTAGAGCTGTATGAGCTGTGGCAGAACTACCCCTTCCTCCTGGGGAATGGTGGCTGCTACTTTAAAACGTTTCTATTTGAGACTGTTTGCTTGGCATCTATCCTCAATGTGACGGCGCTGAGTGTGGAGCGTTACATTGCTGTGGTGCACCCACTACGTGCAAAGTATGTCGTAACACGCACCCATGCCAAGCGCGTTATCCTTACAGTGTGGGGTGTGTCAGTGTTGTGTGCTTTGCCTAACACAAGTCTGCACGGGATTGACGTCCTTCACAGTAGCTGCACTGGCCCTGCTGGGAACATAACCGTGGGGATCCCTGACTCAGCAATCTGTACACTGGTGAAACCACGCTGGATGTACAACCTTACGATCCAGGTGACCACTTTGCTATTTTTTGTGCTGCCCATGCTCACCATCAGCGCTCTCTATTTGCTAATTGGTCTGCAGTTGAAACATGAGAAGATGCATCAAGCACTGGAGGCGAAGTCAGGCTTTGGACAGGACAGCTTCTGTAACATCCGAACACAACAGCAGAAGGCACGTCGCCGGCAGGTCACTAAAATGTTGTGTAAGTATTACAACCCTTCTGATCTTTACCATGACCCTTTTCCTTTTATTTTTATCCAGAGATGTGTGCCTAAAAGAACTAAAAGGGAGCCCATTTGATCATTTTGAGGCCTTATTTCATAGTTTTGAGGTTGAGTGAATCCACTGCGCCAAAATTGACTCCACAGTCGAGAACTGTACCTGGGGCTTCCCGGTTATAGACAATAAAGGGAGTGGAGTCAGCAGCTTGGTGGAGTCATTTATTTTTTATGGGATGCTGCAAATCCAAGAATCGCCATAGGGAGGCCAGCAGTGAGAAATGATATGGGGATTCAGAGGGCAAAGTTCAAATAAATGTAAGCATGTCACAAATAGTCAATCGCTTTGTCAAGACAAAAGTAATGATGAACAATTTTGATTCTTGATTAATATTTCAAGCTATTTATCAAGTAGGCAAACAAACATTCTCCAGTTATATCTTTTTAAAAGTGAGGGTTTGCTGCTTTTCTCTGTTTCGTATTATTGTAAACTGAACTTCTTTCACTCCTGACTATTGGTTGACTGGGCAAAGCAAATCATTTGAAAACATCACATTGAGGACTTGTGATGGACCTTTTCACTTTTTTCTATATGTTTCTGTTCTAAACAATTAATTGAAAATAACCTCCAGTCACAATAATAAATAAACTGTGGTCCAGGAGGAGATGAAAATTTAAACCGGAAATCAGTCACACCTGACATCTGTTGTCGATTTGATGTAAATAAATGTAAATTGCAGTTTATTAGACTGTTTTCCCTGAATACAATACTTAAATTAGGTGCAGCTGCTGCATCCATCTGTGTCCTTGGGAAAAGACAATTAAATACATCAGAAGTGAAAATTATGTGGATAATTTTTGAGTGAACACTGATATGAAAGTGTGATTGATGAAGCACTGCATTTCCCCCAAACATGTCTTACTGATTATTGCTTATAAACGTAAACATTGAAGATATGATAATGAAATGTGGCCCAACCATGCAGATAATATTAACCAGTTTCCTCTATAAAACAGAGATGCATTCAGATCCAACAGGGTTTGTAACAGACGTAGCCCACAGGTGTTTCTGTATCGCTCAGAGATGAAAGTGATATCAAATGCAGAAGTGCATAAGGGTGTTGTGTGAAAGTAGCTCATCTTAATATAATGTTATGACATTGATTTACATGCTTGACTGCACAAGTGTAAATGTTGAGATTCAGTTGGATTACCCACTCCCTTGATCAGCTCACTTGCAAACATAAAATAAAATAAAATTGAATACAACAAATAACCTTGTAAGACTTCCCTGAATCACCACCTCTTGAAACTCTCAGACCTGAGGAGACTTTATGTGTTACGGATATATGATAAAGTATGTTTCTGAAACAGTATCGCCTATTTCTTGTCTGAAATGTATATGAAAACTGATATCAGTTAATAAGTAGTTTTAAATGCCCAAAAAAGCCTCTAGGATTCCATTTTAGATCGTTTTAGATACAGTTTTGAAACTGTAGGACAAGATCAATGACACCACAATGCATGGTGCTTTTGCCTAATAAGATTTATGAATGTGTAAGTGCATGCAATTTGCTCCAAATATTTTTTTCTAATTACTGCCAATTTACATATAAATTATCATTATTCATGGCTGTAACAGGCCTTGTTCAAATAAAAATTAAACCCTGACTTTGACTAATGCCTGAACATTTGCCTGTTACAGACAATTGCTGAAGTCGACATTTAGCCCTATGAAGCTGCACCACTTAATAATAATTATCTAATAATAATATAATAATTTCTAACCTTACAGCCAATCTGAAACTGAATCTCTGATGTAAAACTTTAAAGGAGCTTGCAGGGAGCAGTACTGTACACGGCCTCGATTTTGACATTTTTCAACATTATGCAATCAGTTGTTGTTTTTTCCCCTGGCAATGTTTTATACCATCTCTTGTAAATTCAACCATTTTGGGCCATTATAATTCTTTTCAAGAAAAATGTTGGCTGGCATTGCGAGGGTTTCCCTCCTTCAATCCTCCTTCAAAATATTATGCATAGTTTTTATTCTGCTTTTGGTTTCTGATGATGTGTGAAGTCATGACTGGTGTTTAATTCTAAAAGTTGTTTTGTGAAGGCCACTCTAAAACCAGCAGTGGTAAGGTTTAGCACTGAGACCTTAGACTAATGGGGTCTCACAGATGAATCATGATGAAGCACAGATGAATCATGAATTATGAATCTAAATGTTTATTTAATGCTAATGTATAGACTAAATCAAAGGCTGTGTACCCAGGACAGAATCTCTCCATCTTTCAGTACGTTTACATGCAGCAAAAAATTCGAATTTCTGATCGTATCAGACATAGTTCGGACTTTTAAAATGCATGTAAACACCTTAATCCTACCTACTTCGGACCTATTTCGGACCATAACGGACATCTCAAAATCGGATAAGAACACCTAGATAATTCGTTCATAGTCGGCTTTTTAACGTCATGTATACCCAGCAATCGGATCTAAATCGGATTTTGCATTCTGCGCATGCTCGAGAATTTCCGCTGGGGCTTTCACCCGGGAGTGAAAGGAGACGTCGTATTAAATAGCGGTGCTGTTGCTTTTATATGCATTATTAGGAGGAAAATAATACACGAAATGTACGCTACTGTAGCATCGACCATCTCCTCGTACGCAATCTTTGTTTGAATGCCGTCAGTTAGTTTGTTGTTGCTGATAAGTAGAGGTCAACCGGACGCGGCTCTTTGTTGAGAGGGCTACAGCGCCACATAGCGTAATGGAGTCAGCCATGCTCCGGCCGTTTATCCGATTCTCTGAACGGCATGTATACTCAGACAAGTGATCCGGTCCTATGCATGTCATTATCTTTTACGATCAGAAATTCAAATTTTTTGCTGCATGTAAACGTACTGATTGACACACAGCTCCCAGAGGGACAATTAAATTGACACCAGAGAGCATGTTGAAAGCACTAATGTACTGCTATTAAAATCCCCTCTACCCATTTCCCATTGTCTCTTTCTCTCTCCCTTGCTGTTTTTCCAGTCGTTCTGGTGGTGGTTTTCGCAATATGCTGGGCCCCATTTCATACTGACCGCCTCATGTGGAGTTTCATCAATGACTGGACTGACAACCACCGGGAAATCTTCCAGTATGTACACATCATATCCGGAGTGTTTTTCTACCTCAGCTCAGCAGTCAACCCAATCCTGTACAACCTCATGTCAACACGCTTCAGAGAAATGTTCAAAGAGGTCATGTGCCATCGACCACATCACACTGCTCCCAGAAAGCATTCGCTCAGTGTCACCCGGGTGACACTTCGCAGTACCCTAAGTGATGCGCCACTCAGCAACGGAACTGCTGTTGTTGAAGCCGAGGCAGAAGATGGAGAAATGAGGATGAAAGATGAAACCAGTTTTACGTGTTAAATAATTTGAAGGGTATGTCAAAGGATACATAATGGTGAGATAGCATGGTGTTTAGGAAGACTGTCCTGTTCTGAGCCACTGCATCTATTAACTGTCATCAACACACCATTTTGAACAGGTGCAGAACTGCAGAAAAAAGGCACACTGTTCTAGTGAAGTTGTCAAACTGCAGTCTGAGTGTTATTATGCTGTTTTTGAAAACTTTATCGGTTGCTCAGTAAATCACAAACTGAGCTCCAAACATCTTCACCACCAGGGGCCAGATGTATAAATGGTGTGCATGCACAAAAAACATGTATATGCCTTTTCCCACGCATAAACTGGCATTTATAAAAGAAGAATGTGTAGTCACACATAGTTCAGAGTGTACACATTGTTTCCAAGAGATGTAACACTAGAGTGAAACATTGTTTAGGTTGTTTGCCAAGGAATACAGAATTCTGTAAAATGTTGCACAGAGACACATTTATAAACTTAATTTCAAGTTATTCATGAGGTGAATTGTATCATTCTTTATTTACATTGCATCACTTACTTGTAAATGATCCCTTCAACTGACCCTGAATTGCAAAGCACAAAGTCTGTTTCATTGTAATCTGAGGGCTATGAATTAATTATTGATCATCTTTCTGACATTTAATGTTGATGACTGAGATATCACTGCAATGACATGTTTACAGGTAGATGTGATAAATGTAACGTGGGCTCTATAAATAGCCACAATAGCGCATAAGGCAGCTGCTGTTAAAGAACCTGATAAAATGTAATTGGAGAAATTGCTCTTTTTCTTCAGTGCTATTCGTCTCATTGATAGGTCTAATGAGTCCTGGAGCAGGCACATGTTTCTATATGTTAAAGGGAGTTTCTACTTTAAAGTCTGTGTAAAGGCAATTCTGAGATTTCTTTCAAAATACATTAAATATGTTGGAAAATAGTTGCTGAAAACATGTAAAAAGACTTTGAACGAAATATTACTGAAATGAGGCTGAGGTTCAAACAGTTTTTTACCAGTTTTCAGTCCAGGATTTTTTGGGCGGTCCTAAAGGGTGGCTGGATGACACACTGAGGCCACCCTGAGCATACCCCTGCACCCCTAGCAGAGAGATAGAGATTAACTCATCTCACTCAGAGTGTTTTAAAGTTAGTCATGCCATTTTCTGAACTCATCTGACATGTTTCAGTCGCTTTACTACTTGACTGCTCCCAAGACTGGGCGTGACTTCAGCGCATTCAGCGGATACACCCCAACAGCCCTGAAGCTGGGAATACTGCTCATTTTAACCTGAGTTTGACACCTAATTTCAGAAACTTGTCAATATTTTGAATCATTCAAATTTGGCTGGGTGGTAACATTTTATTCTTTGGTCTGACAAACCCAGAACACATATTTATTCTTACTTTACACAGACTTTAATTTATGGATAATTGTATGGGAATCGAGTGGAAATTCATTTTCACAATGACTGACATTTATTTAAAAAAAAGAACCATGTATGTGCATATGTTTCTAAATCTGACAAAAGTAATTGTTCACTAGAATGTCATCTTAAGTTTGCCAGTATAAAAATATCCAATGTTCAATGTACAAAGCCATTTAAATGAAAACATATGTTTTTGTAAGCACTTAATTCTGGAAAATATGTTTAAATGATGATAATACAGTTTATAAATCCTGGCATATGCTGATATGATACAAAAGTTCATCCAGAAAGAGGATGAAAACTTTTTTCTTCTTGGTCATGTACAGTCAGGATATGTGAAACACAATGGTGTAAAGTAACAATAAACTGAAGTTTCTGATTTAACTAGAAAGTTTAAAAACAAAAAGGTGGAGTTGAAGAGTGAATGTCTTATTTTATTCACAATATTGCTACTGTAATTAAGCATGGTGTGAGGGATAAACCATAATTATCTACATCAAATCATTTGTATTATAAATGACATTGTTCTGTAAAGATATATACTGTATAGGAAATCACCATGTTCAGATAACAAACATGTTTTCCAGCCCTGTGTAGTGCTTACAGTAGTGTTTGTTTGTTGTAAGTAAGTAATTTCTGCTAATAGCTTTTTATTGCTTAAAGTGTACATTGTGCTGCAATGTTATCCATCACAATGGAAAACAATGTGACTTGAAATGAATTTTGAAATAAATTTTCAAGTGCTTTTAAAATGGATTTTTAGATGACATGACTGACTGCTCTTTCTGGCCAACCGGTAGTAGTGTATTGGCAAATCTATCTGACAGCCCTGTATGCTAAAATAAACCATAAAAACAAAGGTATCTCCTGTTACATAATGATTTACAGTTACAGTTTAGCACTACCTAGTAGTGTGAAGCTCATTAGCATTCCCCAGGGGCTACATTGTCCATCTCACCCCACAACAGAAAATTATAAATAAAATAAAGCAACATGATTCTGTTATTCTTAGAGAGTCTCTGGGCTATTAATTACTTTTTAGTGGCACCAAAGGGAAGTTCAAGGAATCAACCAACCAAAACCAAAAATCTAAACAGTTTATCCCTTTTGGAATGTGTCAAGCAAACATGGTCTCCTAGATTTTGGTATTTTTGTGGGAAAGTGGGAAATTTAACCTCATGGTGATGCTAAACTAAGGTCATCAAGTCACCAAACATCACTGAGATGCATGCTCAAGGTAAGGTAAGGTTTTATTTACAAATGTATTCCCTGTTAGTTAACACATCTCTCTTGACAGGATAATTCATCCACCTAAGAGGTGTGGCTTATCAAAATGCCAATTAAACAGCACCAGGTGTGCCTGGACTGGTCACAATAAAATGTGCAGTTTTATCTTGAAGAAACACATTTATTAGGCACTGTACTATGGCTGTTTCACATATAAGGTTACAGATACCAATTATTTTTCCCCAGGAAGGAAAAGTCATGATCCGCCCTACTCTGCCTCTGGATTTGAGCAGGTGAGCAACTTCAAATGACCTTGGAATCATTACAGACAATAAATTCAGTTTCAATCAACACATTACTTCTATCCATAAACGATCCCAATGGAGACTCCATATCATCTGTAAGCTTAGAGCATTTTCTGGTGCTCTCCACCTCCTGTTGTTGCTTTACAAGCATAATTGCACCTATCTTGCTGTACTGTTTCTCCAGCAAAAACAAACATACTGGCACCAAACATGCTGCCTCCAAAATCGTCTGCCTTCTAACACTCAATCTCTCAGACATAAATAACAGAGCCATCACATGCCTAGCACTCACAATAGCAAATAACACTGATCACCCCCTCAATCAACACTTACTTCCATCTGGTCAGAGATGCAGGACTTTAAAATAGAGAAGCGCTTGCTAAAGCAGGAGTTCAGTTCCTAATGCCATAGCAACCCTGAACAAACTACGTCACACTGCTATGAGCTGGGATGTATGAATGTAGACATAAGACAAATGAGATGTTATGTCTGTGTTTCTATGTCTATATGAAAACAAACCACTCTCTGGGACTATACATCTAAATGAGCACATTCCCACTCCTGGCATACACAGGAAGTTAAAACACAAAATAACAGAGTCGGAGAACTTCCTTGTTGCTGAAACACACAAGGTCAATAGGCCCTGAACATGACAATATAATTGGAAACATCCTCCATACCTGGCATTGCTATTCAAAGCCGCTCTTGTAGAAGGGTCAGAAATCCACTAAAGTCACTTCTTACTTCTACATTTATTCACAGGTATTAACTGAGGCCCTTTCTTTTAAAAAAGAATCACAATGGGAATAGCTTTTGGAAGCATTTAAAAATGAGCAAATCTTTCAGGGCTGATGACCTCACCACAGGCAGTGCAGGGTAGTTTTAGCTGATAATCCTCCATCTGCACTTCAAGCCGAATGTAATGGATGCAATGTACCTTTCTTTCTCTCTAATGCTCTGTTCAACCATCATCACCAGTTTTATCAACTTTTAACTATTTATTTTTATTAATTAATATATATTTATTATTCATATTTAGCATGTCCAACTTTTGCAGCAATTAAAGAAGCACATCTCTCTGGCATTGTGTCAATATATTTCCTGAGAAGTTCAACACTTTATGTTATCTCATGCCTTCTGCAACTCAAGCCAAAGGCTTTTCTTTGAATGCACAATAGATCTATCCAGTTTATTTTCCAACTTGCCCCAAATTTGCTTTATGGGGTTGAGGTCCGGACTTTGAGGGAGCCAGTCCATCATTTTCAAAGTTTCAGCAGATTCCTTCTGTCACCAGAAGTTCCGGCAATATTTAGCGGAATGTTTATGGTCATTGTCCTCTTGGAAAATAAATCCAGGCCTAATAAGATAACTCCCAGATGGTATTCTGTGTCTCACCAGAATATTGTTGTATACTTTCTTATCCATGATGCCATCAATGTTCACTAAGTCACCTGTTCCTGAGGCTGAAATGGCAACCCACACCATAATACTACCCCATCCGTGTTTAACTGTTGGCTAGAGACACTCATTTTTATATCTCTCCCCCTCCCTCCGTCGAACATACACTCTTGTTGCCAAACTGTTTAAACCTGAGCTCATCAGTCCACAACACTTTATACAAATCTTCCTTTGTGTTCCTTTCTTGTGTTCTTTTGCAAATTTCAGGTGTTTCACTCTATGTTTGTCTTTCAGTAATGCTTTCTTTGCTGCTATTCTCCCAACAAGTCCTTCTTCATCCAGTTTCCAACACACAGTTCTTGAAGACACTATTGCACCATTAGTCATTGTGGCGTTGATCTCGTCACACACTTCTCATGAGGTCTGTCTTCGGTCAATAAGACTGAGAATTTTGAGATGCTATACTTGTCTGTCTGAATGTTTCTTTTTTCTACCTCTCCCCTTTTGGTTCTGGTGTGAATTGGTGGCATCATGGCGGTCTAAAGTGTACTTTACAGTGCATAAAGAAAAATGACCTAAATCTCCTTATGGCTCTATTCTATGGTTTACAGAGCATAATGATGACATTGTAGATATTTAATTTGTTGTATGGGTATTTTAATGACCAATTCAACAAAAACAACTGAAACCTCTTAAGTATGCCAAATGTTTTAATAATTTTGGCCGCCACTGTATATACAAGTATAAAAAAACATATGTACCAGAGGGAAATCAAGTGCATGTTCACCTACATGAACATAGGCATAATTCCAGCTTTAGTGAAGTGCTGAGCTGTCACACACATGTTCACTCTGTCAGGCACATTCCAGTCAATGCTCACATAGCTAGCCCCAGCTAACAACTGTACAGATGGTAAAGCATGCCACATATGGGGTTTACACAGTTCAAGCATATGCCTTGAGATCACTGTAGAGATAGTGTTAAATCTTAGATTGTGATGGGGATAGTGACATCTGTTTGAGACAGAGCAGCTGTATGCTTGTGTTTAGGCAAGCAGGCGTCATTCTGATCATTACTATGTTAACTGAGGTCAGAGGATATGACTGTATGAGTCAGATAACAATCTCAGAACACTAAGGGTAAACATGTTTTCTTGTTGACTAATGACCAATTAGGAACATAGAGTAGTTGTGTCACTATTCTGAAGGGCATATAGATTAGCCAGAGAGGACAGCTTCTTCAGAACTAAGGCGGCATCATTTCATGACAAGAGTATTGATAAATCCTCCATTCTCCTTGGTCAAGATTTGACATCTTGGACTCCAGTCCTTGCCAGTCGGTTAATGTGTCTGACTTCAGATATTTGGACCCAACTGTCAAAAAACAATACAGCCGCAACAAATTTGACATCTTAAAATGAAATAACTTCCTAACTATTTTTGTTTGTCCATATGCAGATATTAGAAAGACAGAATTGAAGGCATTGAATTTTAGGCATTTTACAGAATTTTCCAGTATCGATATTCTTGTCCGGCGAGTTGATTCTAGACTGTATGGGAATAACAGCTTGAACAGTTTTCGCTGTGGCTCTATGTTATGTTTATTTAGCCGACTTCATTTTCTTAATCATATGATTAGCTACAGCTGAGCAGGTTCAAATGGGAAGAAGAAAAGGAGTAGAGTGAGAGAAGTAATGAAATGTTTCTTTTGCCAATCTAAAATTAATTAACTGAATGAATTAATTTCTGTACACTGTGTACTCTGTATACACTTGACACTCACCGGAACCTTTCATGCTGCATTCAATATACTTTGTATTTACATTTTCTGATGAAGGCTAAACAGCTGAAAGGTATGTCATAAGACGCATGTGGCCCTCGGTAAATAGTTACTGTAAATGAAAGCAATTCTTGCTTTTCTTACTTGGTTGCTGCTTACTATTTACATCTCCAAGGAGATCACACATATTGCAAGAATGACATTCAATGCAGAGGTGTGGTCTGACTACTTCATTATCACATTGCATAAAATGCTATGAATTAACTCAAGGCTCTTACCAAGGACATTTATGAAGGCATTATATGTTTCAGTATGCACAGTAATTACAAAATGAGCAAAGATGCTAAAAAACTTGTAGCATGATTCATCTGATCAATCTGAGCATCTTATTATTTCCCATTCTATTTTTACACTACTGATTTATTTACCTTTGCCATATGCTCACGTTATACACTTTCACATACACTTTAATTTTCACGGTAAAAATGCACATGCCACCCCAAAAGAAATTATGGTACATATAGGATGTTTACATGGCACAAATATCCATCTTGGAGGCACAGTGTGTTAGCTTCTTGCCCTGAGTCAGGGCATAATAAGTGAATAATGAGGGTACTTTATTGGAGGATGTAGCTTCGCATGATTGCCTCAAATGCTTCAAATAACTAAAAAAAAAAAGAAAGGCTTCACGTTTTGGCTAAGTGAGAAGTACAGCTTCATTTCAATCAAAATTTTGTACCTTGAATATGAAATCACAGAGTGGCAGTTTGCCAACATGAATTAGCCACTTAAAATGTGCATATTGAAGATCAAAGGAAATCTATTCTTTTATTCACCTTGCACAATGCATCTGATGAGAGTATTGTCTGAATGCACACAGCTTAACTATCACTCATACAACTTCCACTTGTATGCAGCGATATTTAAAGGACAGATGTTGTTTTTTAAATACCACAGGGTTTCTGTCAATGTGATTGTCTGACCTACAGTTGAGAAACCCACCACCTCCCCATCATCACCTATACCCACAGGATGATCCAGATGATTCAACTAAAAGGTTTTGTCTTCCATCTGCTGGTCGATTTTACCAGTGGCTACACTCCAATGCTTAATGAAGATGCATCATGTCTCTGGGGTCCAGTTTACTATAGAATTAGTGCAAGAGGAGTTGAGGGGATCTCAACTCTACGAATGACTGATCTCTAAATTGCCTGCAGATTTCCATATCTTAACAAAGTAAACAATGAAAGACTATCAACAACTTGTTAGTTTATTCTAAGTAAGCTTAAGTCTAAGCAAGTTTACTTTAGTGGGTATAACCTATGGTTAAGTTAGGCTCACTGACTGAACGTACAATACGCGAAAATCACAAAATCATGAGATACAAACCTATAGATTACTTGTATTGTACAAGGGTAAAGAAATTATGAATTGTATAGAAAATAAGATTTAAGCAGTTTTGTACAATATGATCCATGCATAGTGTAATGCATATACTGTATACACATAGTATATCAGATAACATTTTATCTCAATGCCTATAAACTGTGAAAGCAAACCCCAAGCCATACATGACTTATAAAGTGCCAGATGCTCGGAACCCTTCGACCAGTTGCCTAGATAGATTAGGCATCACTAAAAATCCAGGAGCAATATTGGGTACCACTGAAATACTCCTCTTGTAAATAACACCCAGTGATCATTGCATAGCCAGCTCTCCCCAGAGTGTGAGGAGAAGATTGGGAAATAAGGCCTCATAAATGCACAGACACAACTCTAAACAAAGTCCATCAGTAGATTGTGAATGCAGACACACAGCCTTCACTTGGACCCATCTGGAGAAGCGCAAACAAAAGCTTAACTCTGAGGTGAAATTATGTTGTCATATAGGAGGAACATTAACCTCAGATTGCCGAATCAAGTCTGTTGATCTTGTTCCCCAATGGCAACAATGTGGACAATTGGGCATTAGTTGGCATTGGGCAAGTTTTATTTATTTTTCTTTATTGTAAGATGACTTTGTCAACAGAATTTTCAACGAAATATGAACTAAGATAGCACCCAGTGGGCAGAAGTAATTGGCAAAGAAAAACAGAGGGAAGACATGGGTAGACTGAAGCTAACAATCATGTCACAATCATGTCCAGTGCATGGGGGGGTCACAAAACAGTAGAGAACTATTTGAATCATGAATTAAATCAATTTGTCCTGTTCTGCTTTTAATGTTTCATTGTCAAGGTGACAAGCTCTCTCTCTCCATCACTCTTAAGGATGGAAAAAAAACATTGCAATTTATGTGTAATCTAGATTGCTATGTCCAATGAAAATTTATTTCATAGCCAATGGGCAAAAACAATTTTATTTTCATGCAGTAATGAAAAATATAGTTCCTGTCTGCAGAACTCAGGTGTTGAAAAAATGCTAATGTGTTGTGCATTATCAAATGATCAGGCATTTATTTCCTTTTTTCAAATTAAAATGTGGTCATTCTATTGAATTATCTTGTGCCATTAGTGATATGCTACACAAAATTCACCTCAGTCAGTCTTTGACCATGTGTATGTACATGTGGTGATTTGTATGCACAATACATTTCAGTTTAATGCCAAAAAAATAACCAGCTACAGTATATGATAACTGGTGTAAGTTTGGAAAGTTAAATAAGGGGTAAAAAAGAAGCCAAGGGTAAGGGACAAAGAGAAGCATGGTAGCCACATCAGTACCTGTTTGATATAAGTAAAACAAATTGGCACTTAATTCAGTCACGTGGTAATGATATAGAAAACTGTGGCTGTAAAGAAAATTCCACACTTAAGCCAGATGTATACTTGTGTATAAGGGCTAACACTACAACTTGGCACCACAGTTGGTATGATGTCACCATGCGAAGACTGTTATTTCATCAGCTTGGACTGCTTGTCTAAAGCTGATGGAGAGTTGAGAGTGAAGGCAACGTAAAACAAGTTAATGAAATGCTCAATAATACTCTATTCAGTAACACATCAAACAAACCAATTTCCACTGCAAGTCTTCTCACCACAATTTCCATTATCTCCGACAAAGTGAATGGATGGAAACACATTTACTTTGGCTATGAATGACTGCACAACAATATTCTTCTATTCAGCAGCAAGACAAACCTTCCCAACATCACTCTATATAACAGGATGTAAACACAATTATTTTGTGGTATATAATTAAAGCAAGATATCCGTGTGGTACAAATTATTCATATGCCTGAGGCCTCTACAAGGTAACTGTCAGACTTGTACCTCTGCATTATAAATATAATTCACCTTTAGGCTTTTAGCAGTAAATGATAGTAAGTAAGAATTTATAAAAACACAAAAGTCCTGAAAATGCTTATCTTTTTTTATTGCTGGGAAAGAGGAGTGCACTGTAAAGACTATAAGGATATAATCCAAACTGCAACCAATTCTTATTTTTCACATGTTAATTATCCACCAGTTCTTAATAGCCAGTCTGGAAATGATGCTAACCACTGCATGCAAATCATGTAGTCTGTTAATTAGAGCTGATTTATAAATATACCCACTGATAGGGGGAGTTTGATTACCATTGTGTTGTTCTGAGCAATGAAAAAGGAGACTGCCACATCTATTGTTATGCTAATTACATGTTGCCTTTTTAAATTATACTTTTGACAAGACATGACAGAGTATGAAAAGAAGCCAAGTCTCAGTTGCAATGATCAGTATTTTAAGATTTCCACAATAGGTATAGGTGGACGTGTTTACAGTTTCATTTACTCACTAAAGTCTCTTTACACTGTGTCCTTTATAGTTGTTGCAAGGTGAGGTGGAGGGTAGCACTGTACAACATGAGGACAGTATGAAACAAAATAAAACATGGAGGGAAAACTTTGTACCCTTTTCACAGCTCAAACAGTTAAGGTGCTGCTCTTTACAGAAGGAACAAAAAAGTCAATTTTCTCCTATGCCTATCAGGTCAGAACTCCAGAATAGAATAGAATAGAATAGAATAGAAGTTTAACAATAAAATGGGGTTGTATAAACCTAAGACATGAAACCAATTCTAAATTTGAAAAAACTGTAACATCACATTGAGTTCCAAATGACTTTATTCCTTTGCCTAAGTGGACAATTACTGCATTGCCGTACAGCCTGAGTGACTGTCTTTCATAACACTCTGATGTTCAATCTCAGTGGGAGTCATTTAGAAAAGGTGGCTGTGAAGGGATCCAAAAGGGTCATGTGAGAGTAATGTGACACTCTGGTACTGAGGTGTATGGTTTTAAAATGATAAAAGTGAAAACATAGATTAAATAAGACCATGAAAGTCACCATGTCTTTCTATTTTTTAAGCAGCTCATCCATTAAATTAATTTAGACATGGTAGGCTGAAGTGAAATTAATTACCTCAGCATCACTCACAGCTTCACATTTACTCATATATTTATATTGTAAAGGGAATTGCCTGGAGTGGTCTTTTGCTTTTGACATCTTTTAAGCATCTCCAACCAGACCAGTACTGGATTACGTTCTTAAGGGCAGGCATTTAGGTAGATCTGTTGGGTTTAAGCCGGAAAAGCAATTAAGGCCCGGGAGACTAGAATTTATTCAGTAAAATCAATAGACCTGCTTAACCACAGTCTCCTCGGAATAGGCAATAGACAACTCTGGACCTGAGATGAAAGGTTTAAATAACACAAGATTACATAAAAGCTGACTTGCTGCTATATTTGTGTACTTATATACAAATATTAAAAAACAAAAACAGACTATCTGTCTATCTGTCTATCCATGGCTAAATGTATTTTTGCGAACACAGAGGTGTTGAGTATTTAGTTTAAATATTCAAGTTCATTCACACGTGTTAATAATGCCATGTGAAAAAAGGATTTCTGCAAAAGCAATAACTTTAAATTCAGCAACTAAAACCCACTTTCACATCCACTTGGAGTGTAGCATCTAATCTGTTGAAGCCACTGAAGCAAATCAAGCCAGTCACAATGTTCTCCTCTATATATAATCTCAAACACCATAGAATTGCTTCCAAAACAACAGGCAGTGAGGAGAGAGAGCAGAGAGGGTATGCAGGAGTCACCACAATCACTGCTCCCTGAGAGGCTAACCCCCAACAGTCATTGTACATTCATATGGAAAAACAACATCAACACCACTGCTTAAATTGTAAAGAGCTACTGTGCAACAAACAGATTCAGAAAGCATTCAGGAATAAGTTTATCATAGACTACCAAATGGGAAGAGAAGCAGTGCAAGGCTACAATTTAATTTGTAGTTTAATTTTAACTAATAAAATTTCAACTGATATTCCTGAAATGGTACGTGAGCTCTCAGACTCGCAATACATTCTTTAATACACTCTTATTCACATATTAAACAACACTGTGTAGATATTGGTATATTTGCAATTTAGTGCCACCAGTTTCAGAGTGAAATACCACTGTTGTAAATATGGATAGTTCTACACGTACATTTTTTTTGTTACCTTACTTATGATCAAAAACTAGCATGTTTACAACTTTGCTAACACAGCTAAACATCAAGCAAGCTCAACAACACAAGATAAGGCAGCCAGCTAATATTACTAACCAGTCCAACAGCAAGAAGCCCAGCTCAGTGTCTGTCTTTCAGCCTTTTATTTCACAAAGCTCTTGCCAACAACTAAAAGTCTTTTCCTTTCTAAGCTTCCTCCATCATCATCCTCTTCAGTCTCCTCACAACTACCTTCATTCAGAGAGGCTGCTGAGCCGGTTACGCTGGCATGATTCAGCTCCGTAACAGCATTGCCCCAGACCCCAGGCCCGAAAACCTCATATTCCTGGCAGTCCAAAATGCCTGTGGTACAAACACTAAAACTCCAGTGCTCTGAGCTCATGGTCTGGGTAGCCTCAATAGCAAAGTGAGATAACATTAGCTAACAGCAGTTGCAGTTCACAGCAGTTTAATTTACTGTCTATCAGGAAGCTCTGTAACCCACAGAGAGTTGCTGGTGAGCAGTCAGAAGACATCAGAGAGAAAACCAAAAAATATTCTGCTCATAAAATATGATTTAGTTTGACCAAAATGGATGGCAAAATTTGAATCCATTTGAATCTTTCCTTTGCAGACAAAAATGTGTCTAACTTATAGAGTAGTTAGGGAACACCATAATTATACCACAAGAGGGTTTACAACTTTAGTTCACTTCAGGTTTAAGAGCTGTATATACTCACATTAAGATGGTTAACTCTATAGTTAACTCTAAAAAATGCGTAGGCCCTTATTATCATATTTTTTGTATTGTCATGTTTCTTAATGGCTATGTAGCATCTTTATCTTCACCTACCTTCACTTACTGTGTTCTAAAATCTTTAATCTGTCTTGCTTTTGTTTGGCTGTTTGTATCCTGTTTGTGCTTGTCTGTCAAAGCACTTTGTAAACTATGTTTTTTAAAGCTGCTCTGTAAATAAAGTTATAGGCTGGAGCCTATCCCGAAGTCAGCTGGGATAGGCTCCAGCCCCACCGTGACCCTGATTAGGAAAAGCGGTAACAGATAATGGATGGATGGATGGTCGTCTGTTTCTATGTTCTCTGTGATGAACTGCCAACTTTTCCAGGGTGTACCATGCCTCTCGCCCTAAGTCTGCTTGGTACCAGCCCCCTATGACTCTAATGAGGATAAGCAGTTACAGAATTTTGCTGAATTTTGGATGGGTGCTTATTAGGATGATTTTCCAGGTATTTTTCAAATTGAGGAATCTGGGACCAGTACAGTATTTTATCGAAATGGTATGTTGGCAAGTTAATGGATTCATCATCGTATATATTGCATTGTGATTGATCTTTTTTTTTTCTTTTTTTTTTAATGAAATGATGCATTTAGAAACTGCTAGCAGTCTATTGGCTCCAATCCCCAACCTCTTCCAAAAAGAACCACAATGGAAATAAGCCTTTGGGATTTATAGCTGGCTAGATCATATTAATGATCAATAAAGTCAAGATCAGTCAATCAGTATTTAACAATATGCATGATACACCATCACTGATTATTACTACAAATTGATCTGGGAAAGTGATTGCCATGGCCAGAGTATATTTGTATCTGAGCTTTAGAGCTTTCATTACAACTCAGCTGTGCTTTGTAACCAGAAATAGAGGAGCAAAACCTACTTTGCCATGTATATGTAATCAGAGTATGAGTCATTTGACTAATTGATTCAGCTAAGCTTGATCACTTCAACTGCTCACTTCTGTCTCATTAGTCTTATATATATATATATATATATATATATATATATATATATATATATATATATATATATATATATATATATATATATATATACGTATATAGTCTGCAAAGCATCTAGTTTTCCAGCTGAGGGCTGTTTGCTCAAATTAATGGAGGAGACCAAAGAGTAATTACAAAAACACAAGAATATATGAAAATGACCTCCTGCTTAATTGAAGCCAGACATATGTCTTAATGTAATTAAAAGTAAAGTGTGTTGTGTGAATATAATATTGAGGTTTACAGTCAGCTTTTGAGGAGTCATAACTCTGAAGTGAAATGAGCAAAAGCAGAATGAAATAGGCTAAGACACCTTTTAATGAGGCAAACAACTCTTATAGTATTAATATATATTTGTACAAACAGTTTGAAATGGAATTAAACCTTCCTATCAAGTCTATCGTATCGTTGCTGTTGTTTTGGACTGAGCATCTTATTTCAAGTTGGCTTGACAGCCGTGTCTCCTGTCAAATGAGTACAAGCTATTTTGGTCTTACAAAGCATGTGCCAACAAATCAAACAGGTTATGCTGCCACTGTCTTAGCCATCAAGCCATCATCACATAAGGGTGTTGCACAAATACATCCACTAGTTGTTATGCATAACTTGCAAAATGTCAAAATAACATAAATGCATAAATGTCACTCAAGCTCCTGCTCCACTGAGGAGAATTTAATTAGTGGCAGTAGACTGATGAAAATTAGCTTTTAGCTATATATCTGTATAATGCATTAAGTACTGAAATTCATGCTTTGACATGGGCCCCTGTCAAATAAACGTAATAAAATTAAATAACATGACTGGCACTCTTTTAATTATGTCATGTAGTTGCACCTTCTTCTGCAAATGTTTTTCTTTTGCTGAATTCTGGAAATTCAGTCAGAATTTGTGCTGTATTTAGATTGAAACTTGACTTGATTAACTTTTGTCTCATTGGTGATTTTGTTTTGTGTGCTTCTTTTCCTTTTTGCTGTATGGCAACCATCATTTATCATCTGGATTTATTATGTTACCAATGTCAGACTTATGAATTGTGTAAGTTGAGGCAGAAGTTGTGCTTGCGTCAGATATACTAATCAGCCGTCAGTGATTAATACAGTTCCCAAAACAATATCAAACTGAAACCCGCAGAAATTACAGATTGCGAAAGAGGAAGACACAAAGAGATAGACGGACAGATTTAAGAAGGTCGAAAGACCCAGCTGAGCAGTCAGTCAGAGGAACAAAAGGCAGGTCCCAAGACAGATTTTTGTGAGTCATTGGAGGGAGCTGCTACAGTACAGTGTAGCAACACAACAAACCCCTGGTGGTCAGAATTCAATTGACTTTTCAGTTACGCTTCATCAAGAGGGCTCCAGAATGCTGGCAACCAGTAACATGCAACAAGCTGAAATCACTAGCCCTCATCTTCTATGACCCACAGAGAGTGCAATGCTTTTGAAATAGATTTTACTGTTGACAGATGGTAGACAGATTTTTGTCAGGCAGCAAACCCAAGTTAAAACCAAGCATTATCAATTTCAAACCAACAATACAGTATGTTCAGTGAGATGTCAGTATAAAACAAACACAACTCTCAAAACAGTTTGGTCACTTTACACTATTTTTGCTCCATAAAACTAATCTGTGTCTGAAAATATCCTCATCCTATAAATGGATTAAATAGATGTATGATCCAATACATGTATGTAATAAAACCACCACCATATATAAAAGCAACAGTAATGTATGAAAACAAAACTAAAAAGTAATATGATTTTAAAAGACACCTTCTCAATCTATTACTTCAAATGGAGTATCTTTACAAATTACAAAAACATGTTTCATGTATGCGTGAAAGACATCTGTTCTCATTTTCATGCCTGACTGTTGAAATATAGTGGAAATCTGAGTCATTTCAGGTGTCATCTCAAATATAACTGAAAGTCACAAGTTTAACTGAAGCCAAGAAATTATATGTAGCTAGAAATGTAAGTAAGGAGATTTATTTTTAAACTTTCACTTAAAAGTGCATTTTTATCATTGTCAAATAAGTGTCAACTGATATTTTACTTTAAATAAACAAGTGGAATGACTTGTATTGTTAGTGCCAATTACCAATATCCTTATAGTCTGCCATAAAAATAATGAAAGGTTCCAACAATGAACTGTATGATGTAGTGTAAAAGTTCAAAGTTTTTCTTTTCAGTGATGGTTTCATTTGTTTATGCTGAATCTATAAATGCTCAGAGGCATAATAATTTATTGATTTTATAATGTCACATTAATATACACTGTACATAAGAACCCCTGTTTATAATTGGTAAGCAGGTAACATTTTTCTTCAAATTATATTGGATACTGGATATCTGATATTGAAACAGACATTTTTAATGCTGTTATGCTAAGCTACGTCACTTCTGCCTTCTTCTGCCATCACATGCCTTACACTCGGCTGCTTTTACTGTGTTTTTGCAGCTGAAAGTACTTCCATGACTTGTTTTATGACATATAAGGACTCAAATTTGCCGCAACTGGTTTATGGTTTGACATCTACTGTAACTATGCACATGTATTATAAATGATTATACCTTAAAGGCTTGTGTTAACAAAGTGTTTGTAGCATGTTCGGAAACAGGTCTATCTATCTA
The DNA here is from genome assembly GCA_033000465.1 of Sciaenops ocellatus. NCBI lineage: Eukaryota > Metazoa > Chordata > Actinopteri > Sciaenidae > Sciaenops > Sciaenops ocellatus. The sequence continues at coordinate 18,662,431 of CP136882.1, read as the reverse complement.
AGGCCACTGATGCACCCTTTCAGGTATTCAAGAAGTCTATCATTAAGGAATGATTCATGTTTAGGTTGATTTATTTTCCAGGTTAAGAGCAAAAATACAGGTTCATCATGCTGCCTCTCCCTTGTTACAGTAAAAACTATATCCCTTCCCGGTGAATCATCTGATCCTGATAGACTTGTTGCCTTGATTTCCACCTGCTTAGTGCCCCCTAGTGTAAAATAAAAAAACAAAAAACAAATAATACTTCCATTGTTTTATGACATGTAAGGACACTGCCATGTTTTGAGGTAAGACATAATAGCCATAAAAGTGGCCTTTAATCCTGGTGAAATCCATTTTTAAAAAAGACTACAGTATCAGCACAGATATCCATCACTTCTACACTGGATGTCATCTGTGTTGATCTCAAGATGTAGCAATTGCAGATTCTACACATTCATTCAATGCACCATGGACGTGAAATTTTGATGAGCAGTCTCATTTGGATGTTCACTGCCTTTCATCTGAAAGAATTCATCCAACCTGTTGTCCTCAGTAGTAATAGCTTCCGAAAACTGCCACTGCGCAGAACAAGCTGTCCTACAAAGGTAAAGCACAGTTCATAGTAAATAAATAAATACTGTTATTTTACATATGTTATGTGTGTCACCAGAACAAAAGCACTTACATTCATAAAAACATCTTCTGCATAGTTGTCTGTGTCAGCATCCCACAAACACCTTGAAGAAACCCTGGAAAATACAAGATAAGACAAAGAGTAGCGAGTGTCACAGATGTCACGCGTTCATCTTTGAAGGTCTGAACTACTTTCTGAAAAAAATGTACAATGTTACAGTAATCTACATGTAATCCAAATCTTGTGTCCCACTAAAATTTAACTTTTTTTGTTTGTTTTTTTAACAGTTTCACTCACTTGACTCCTTGTCCTCGTTGTTCTCCAATGACCACCTGTACGACAAGCTTATATCTGTCAAACCCTGCATCTGTTGAGGAATAGAAATGAGCTGTACATCAGTATTTGTGCAAACATTCCTCAGAGACAAAAAAGGGGTGGGTACTATTGTGCTACATTTACTATGTAGCATCTACACAAGTGAAACATGTTACATGGACATGGACATGTTTTAGTTAAAAATAGTATATTCACTATATTTGTCATTTCAAAATCTACTTTTATACTATTTATCATCCTCATTCTTTTGGCTACATTTTTTATGTTACCCTCATCAATCAAAAGCAGCAGTTGGCTTCATAAGTGGCAGAGCATCTTTAGTCTGTTACCTTGACAATCAGGAGGATAGTGAACATATAAAGCCATCTATGCAACATTTTGTGTTTTATTGGTGTTCAAAATATTAAATCAGAGTACCAGGAGTAACACTTCTTCTGTTTTCTTACTGCATTGCAAATAGGTATTTGGATGACAATTTTCACTTATATTTGAGTATTAAATTTGAGTGTTTTGAAGAACACTTCAAACTCGACCCTGGATGCTCTGTCCTACTGAGTTATCATACAAGAGAAGGAAAAAGCATTACTCACTCTTCACTTTGTCCTTAATACAGTCTGCAAGTGATCGGGAAAGCTCTGGGACTTCTTCTGGGTCATACCGCATCCCAGACAGTCGCTCCCTCACAATTTCACGAATACACTCCTTCACAATAGCTGGCTTAAACCTGGAAGATTAAACAGAGAGCAACAAGGCAGGAAGTTAACCTCAACCAATTCCCACAGGTCACAGTGGTCACAATTCAGCCTACATCTTAATAAAAGATGTACACATTTTTATCAATGGTCCACAATATTTATGTTTTATATTTTGAAGCATACAGGGTACTGTATACTTCTTAAACTAGATTAGCAGTGAACCTTACAGCTACTTAACGCTGTGTTAACGGACACTCTATTAGTTAGCCAGCTAATTACACGCTAAATACTGTCATTTAAAACGTAACCACGTTATTGAGACAGACGTCAGTATTAATTAAGCTAACGTTAATCTTAAACTGGCAATACAAGTTCAGGTCAAGTGGAAAACAGTTAAACAGTGGCCAACTTAACGTTAGCTAACATATCGTTAGCGGTAAACCCGCCAACTTCACCAGTTAGACATGATATTTAAACACTTTGAGCCACTCACTTGTGCTGGTGATTAGGTCGTATGAGGTATGTGTCCGACCCCTCCATTGCATGTCAATAATATGAGCTTTCGCTCGCTACAACAGGACAGATGACATTAAAAAGGCAGCGGCTGCTAAAAATGTAAGCTCTGCTGAGTTGTGTCCGTCACCATAGCGACGTCTTATCCTAGTTTCCTGTTTCAAAATAAGAGCACGGTTAGAGTAAAGACTTTTTGACAGGGCAGTTTAAGGTTAAACGGAGTACTCTAATTAGTCATTTGTGGGATATTTCTTTTAAATGTAGCTGTATCAGAGTCGTGTTAAGATCTTGTAAATACATTATGAGATTCTGTTGAAAGTTCCAGTGGTGGTTTTACTCAACGGTCTTATTTTGAAATATGCTAAAAGTTGCTCTTTCAATGTTGTTTTCAACCAATATGTGAAATAATTCAGGACTACTGAGCAACCTCCATCAGCTGATGAAGACCAAGCAGTTGCGGTTGAAAGAGCCATAAAAAGCCAGTAAGAAGAACTAAACTTAAAATTATTTTGTCATGCAGAGAAAAACAACATATGAATTATTACTATCCAATACTATTATTAGTAGATTATTCACTCTACATACAGTTACTTAAATTCAGACCTGGAAGCCAACTGGTAGAGACACACAGGGTTTGTACAAAAACACACACAGACACACTTTAACCCATGTAACTGTCTGCAGTCTGACCTATGGCCAATGAGCAGCTCCAGTCTGGGTTTGAAGGGCCCAACAGTTTCTAACAGATAGAAAAACAAAACCTCTACTTCCCAGTTGCTTTTGTTCCCTCCTACTACTGACCTTACTGTCCTTATCACTGATGTCTGAGAGGAATCAAAACACCTCCTTCTTATCTTTACTTACACTTTTCTTTCTCAGACAAGGCCACTCTTTGATTTTATTGTCTCCTAAAATGCCACTGTTACCTCCACCATTTTAGTCAGATCTTTGGTATCTAAAGACACAAGAAAGTGGATCTAATTCACCACCATTTTCAATATGATTTCTGAGCTCCTCTCCTTTCAAGGCCTCTCAAAGCTAGTAAACAACACAAATCCAGTTTGGTTCAAATTGGTTTTGATTCTGTTTCAAATATAAATGAAGATAAATTAGAGTAATTTAGGTCAGTAATTTTGAATTCCAGATCAATTGTGCTTGTCATAAGTAGGGTAACAGTGTGCTCAGTTTAATTGCTCATCTGTTAGAGGACCGCAGGCTAACCGAAGGTTAGGAGATAGCCCTTCCATGTCTGATAATATTGAGCTTAATGTCTGAACTTGGTGTGATTCACTACATAAAGTATTGTTTATCATTATCTACAAGCCCTTGATGAGGTAGAAATCACAGTAACAATAATTTAATTACACTCTGCTGCAAAATAGGTTAAATAAGCCATTAGACCTTAATGTTTCTTTGATTGTTTCTATAAAATGAGCTGCAAACAACAAGTGTTTACTTGTATAATTGTTATGGAAGAGATCAGGTTTATGAGTTTATTATTAAACCCTTACTCGAATAGTTCCTGGTAACTGATAACTGAATGTGATTCAGGGTAATGTGCAAACAGGGAGAGCAGCAACAATATTGGCTTGTCTTGTTTCAAATAATAAATGGAACAGAAGTCAAAGTTCAAAATTCTTAATTTTTATCTATTTCTGTATACAGTGTCAGATTCTATAATCACTTATGGTCTACGACAAATAATCAACAACTTAAATGAATAAGTGATAATCATGATAATGATTAGCAAAACAAGCACCTGTATAATTAAATTATCAAGATTAAATGATAAGAATGTTAATATATATATATATATATATATATATATATATATATATATATATATATATATATATATATGAATAAAATATAGAAAAAACATAAAACTAGTGGAATGAATAATGCGTTTAACATTTTCAATATTTTCAAAACATCTTATATGAAAACCAAAAACCATAAACACCTCATTGTAAACCCACTCTCATGAAGATCATAATAATAATATAATAAAAATATGCTGATATGAAAATATAAGATATAAAATGATACGAAAACATATATAAAAAATAGAGAAAATATAAAATTATGAATCAGTAGATGAAAATAAGTATAAATATTAACAAGTTGACCTTACTGTGCTATCTGACAATATTCTGTTGGTACTTTTCTTCTGGAGGAATCCTTCTTTCTTTTGTTTTTTAATCTCTTGTCTTTTAGGTTTAAAGCATCTAGAAACAAATACCAACAACAATTGCATAAACTCTGATCCTCTAAACAAAGGAAATGATGATCTTTTATAGGTAATAGAAATCAAACTAATATCTGTTATTTTCTGAAAGTGCTATCTATTCGAATAAAAATATAGTAAATATAAGTTTTCATTTCCTGGAAGATCGTAGAGAGTAGAGTGTAGTGTAGCATAATACCAGCAGGTGGCAATGTTGTACAGATACTCCTGGAAAATGTTTCAGTTTCTTTTCTCCTGCAGTCTAATAAAACACAAAAAGGGAGCAGTCTTATTCCAGTTAAGTTTCAGTCCAGTTTCATTAAGCATGTGATATATTTCACTTTAAATATATTTCATATTTCAGCTGACCTCTAGTCAGTGATAATAATTAGGCTCCCTCACTACCCAAATACACAAAGCACTCATATGCATGTTCATATACACAGGCTTCCCATGTTCTAAATTACTAGTTATAAAAAGGCTAATAGGCAATTAGTTAATCTAATCCCTAATGTTTCATATGTGCTCAACATCTGTTCTAGCAAAACAATCTTCTCATTCCCTATTCCATTTATAGTACAAAACTAGACATGAAACTTAAGGAAACCACTTTTAAGTTTCATTTTCCCCAAACACTCTATCAGGAGGGTCAAAGTCAAAAAGTGGTGAGTCATTCTCTCAAGTTGTTTATATACTGATCAGCTGTCAGGGTTGTGTCATTTCTTCAGCCAGCAGCAGCAGTGATACCGACAGGATGGCACAAGCAGAGTGGACAGGTATCTTCCAGAATAAAGTAGATGATCTTAATAAAGGAGACTCCTGGCATTTGCAGTTTGATGACAGTATTAATCCCAGTAGCCCAAACCAGGGCTGGAAGCAGTACATCAGGAACACAAGTGCAAGGTTAGTGTGCTGGACTACTCTTAATTACTGTAGTTGGTGTGTATATATAGTATGTTAGGTTAATATATATTTTTAAGTGTACTTGTAGTATTTCAGTTGTGTGGGCCAGGTTGGGGTTAAGAGAATAAATGTAATTTAATGCCATGTGTGACAACATCTATTGCATAAAAAATGTATGTAGCACTAAAACAGTTCAAATAAGGGAGGTGTTGTTGTACTTCTAACACAGTCTAGAAGGGTTGCTATAAGTTTTACAAACCACCAGATGTCACTGTGATGCAGAGTTTTAAGCCTCAAAGCGTCAAATTATCTCACTAATAAAAGGCCTCAAACTTGATAAAGCTTCATCCACTCTTCATATGTAATCAGGAAGGATGCGACTTGAAATTGCTCTTGCTTGTCTCATTTACCTTTTGTCTTCAGTTTAACAGCATTATAAAGTCAGAGTAAACCCAGTTCTATAAGTTACTCTTCCACAGCATCGCTGCTGTCTATATATCAAACCAGTTTCCAGCATATGTTTGGTTGGTTATCATTTTGATAAAGGGCCACTTCAGACTTATATCTACAGACTTACTATTTAACGTGGATACTCTGTCATTTTCAAGGTTCATATGCACCAGGTGTGGAAGGAGCTGGCCATCCAATAAAGTGATGGTGGTCTTTCACATGCAACTGATAGGAGGACAGGGCACTGTCAAGATGAGGCGCATGCGTCAGAACTGCAAGAAGTGCTGTGCAGCTCCAATGGAGATTCCCAGCATCACCTCTGAGAACATCGACATCCTCCTTGAGAATCTGGTGGAGAAGATAAGAGAAAAATGCTACCATGAAGACCTGGGCAGAGGGAACAAACCTTTTGTAAACCTGGAAGTGAAAAATCCCCATGAGCCGGCTCATTGTGAGGCTTGTATTACAGGAATCTGTACAAGAGGTTCAGAATCTCTTCCTTCAGCCTTTTAATTTAAAAATATGATATTTATCTCAGGCTGCCTTGTATTTATTCAGGATATAATTATTATTTTTTTTTTATTATTATTAAATGACAAGTTTTAATGAGGTTTTATGCTTAAATTCAGTTTAGCACATTAATTGTATAAGACTAGCCTGCTTAAATGAATTAAACATGCATTCTTACAAACAAACAGAAATGTAAAAGATAAATAAATATTATACATACAATTAGTGAATTGCATTTGTGATGATTTGTAGTGTTTTAAAAAAAATGGTCTACTATTTATTCACATATATAACAACAACAACAATAATTATTATTTATTATTTTTGTTGGTGTGGTTGTTATTATTGTTAATTATAATAATTATATTAGTTATACATACATATATACAAATAGAAAAATATGAAAGAATGAATCAGTGCATGTCATTAAGTGTAAATACAAACAAGTTGACCTGGTTGTTCTAACAATTCAAAATAAATATTCTGTTGGCACTTTTCTTCTTCTTTTTGTCATTGCTTTCTAATAAAGCATCTATACCAACAACATTTGCATATACTGTCATCCTCTCAACAATGGAGATGATGATAATAAATGATCATGATACTATACAGGTCATTAAAACTAACTGAATCTATAAATGTTGTAAAATTTATTTTATAATGTCACATTAATATATACACTGTACATAAGAACCATTGTTTATAATAGGTAAGCAGGTTACATTTTCTTCAAATTATATTGGATACTGGATATCTGATATTGAAACAGACATGTTTAATGCCGTCACTTCTGCCTTCTTCTGCCATCACATGCCTCTGAGTAGTGTAAAATAAAAAAACAAAAAACAAATAATACTTCCATTGTTTTATGACATGTGAGGGCACCATGGCCGGCTCTTGGCATAGGCGATATAGGCGGTCGCCTAGAGCGCCATCTGCTGGAGGGGCGCCGCGAGGCACCCTTGGCCTCGAGGAAAAAAAAAAATTAAAAACAATAAAAATAAAAATAATTTTCTATGCCCAGTCGCCCTCCTTTGTGTGTTCTCTCTTGAAAATAATAAATATTAACAAATAAACAATGATGTTCCTAAAATGTGGTGCTGCTGAATCACATGACGGGTGCGCAGTGCGCACCTCAGGGTCAGAGGGATCAGAGGTCAGGTCACAGACAGGTGATGGTTTTGTTATTTACGAGATGAAAAGGCCGTCCAAGCCCTCGGGTGCGCAGAACCGAAAGAGAAGAAAACAGGAGGAGAAGAGGAAGTTGCAATATAAAGGTAACATTAGCCTGTACCATTTTTTTAATTATGCCGTTTTGTGTGAAGACGTTTTATTTGTGCTAGATCGCTAGCACATATTTCTGCTTGCTAGCTGCATCGGCGCTGTTTATGTTTGTGATGAGTTTTCATTAGTTTTCTACACAGTTATCATCTCTGCCTGTATGTCCGGTCTGATTTGGTATTTTATTTCAGTTTCATCACGTCATCATTATGTTTGGTCGAGTCGAAAATTAATTTTACCATAGTCATCACTAGTATATTAACAACTGTGTGCCCACTGACACAGTTGCTGCTGCTGGTGCTTAGTTTTCCTACTGTCTTATCACGTTTGATATTGTGCTGAAATTCAGTAGCCAAGTGATGAAAATGCAAGCTGCAGCAGGTTATTATTTTTTTAATTTTTCTTCTTCTACTTGTTTTTGCTTGTAATGTAATACATTTACTCTGTCTGTCTAGATGCACTCAGAAAATATTTACAGACACCTCAAACAGCTTCTGGAGAGGGGCCTTCTGATCACACATCCACAGGAACACCACTCTCTGAAGCATGTAAGTTTATCCAATTGTTTGTGGTCTCTGACACACTACTATGTTATTGTTGTTGTTACTGAATGGTACAACCTTGTTAGTAATGTCAGTAAATGTAATTTTTAGTCAATTAAAATTAAGTGATTTATTAAGTGAAATAGAATGATACATAAACTTAATGCTGTGGTGTGACAGTATGGATGTGCTCTGTTTGAATACAGCTACAAGTCAGGCATCATGCAGCAGCAGCAGCAGCAGCAGCACTACCACATCAACCATACCACCCACCTCTGCAAGTCAGCATGAAGCAGGTGAGTTCTGTAATTAAATGTTGCAGTCACAATACTGAACAATACAACTGTTATTCCTAATTCATGCATAAGATGTATTTATTGCCTGATGTCCTGTAATTTGTAAATCATTGTGTGACTTTACTAATACTGAAGGATTAATATTTATATTTGCATGTGTGTTTGATTTTCTTGCAGGTGAAGGGACAAGCGCAGCGTGCACTGTTCCACAGCCTGAGGACACCCCAGGCCCGTCAACACATCCTGAAGTCCATGAAAAATCTCTCAAGGCAGCACCATTAGACCCTGCTGACTGGCCTTCCCTGTCTGATAAGGTGAGGGTGGAGTTAGTCCACAGAGGGCCATATCAGCTGAAATCTGACTTTGAATTCCCAAAAAGAGGAGATGGGAGAAGTTGCCATCACCACTACTTGGCCCTCAGGGCACTGCCATGTTTTGAGGTAAGACATAATAGCCATAAAAGTGGGCTTTAAAAACGCAAATAAAAAAATCTTGCCAAGTAAGGAAATCCATTTTAAAAAAAGACTACAGTATCAGCACAGATATCCATCACTTCTACACTGGATGTCATCTGTGTTGATCTCAAGATGTAGCAATTGCATAAACAGATTCTACACATTCATTCAATGCACCATGGACGTGAAATTTTGATGAGCAGTCTCATTTGGATGTTCACTGCCTTTCATCTGAAAGAATTCATCCAACCTGTTGTCCTCAGTAGTAATAGCTTCCGAAAACTGCCACTGCGCAGAACAAGCTGTCCTACAAAGGTAAAGCACAATTCATAGTAAGTACTGTTATCTTACATATGTTATGTGTGACACCAGAACTGTCTGTGTCAGCATCCCACAAACACCTTGAAGAAACCCTGGAAAATACAAGATAAGACAAAGAGTAGCGAGTGTCACAGATGTCACGCGTTCATCTTTGAAGGTCTGAACTACTTTCTGAAAAAAATGTACAATGTTACAGTATGTAATCCAAATTTTAAGACATGCAAGCGAAAGTCATCTCTGGGCCTGCGCTCATTTGAGATGGACTGACAGATTTCAAAATAGTTTTTGGAAATCATGGACATTGTGTGCAGTTTTACAACTTAGCTTCCCAACTTTTTGGAATTGCAATGACTTGTAATGTGAATGCCAATGTGCCCCACTAAAATTTAACTTTTTTTTTCACTCACTTGACTCCTTGTCCTCGTTGTTCTCCAATGACCACCTGTACAACAAGCTTATATCTGTCAAACCCTGCATCTGTTGAGGAATAGAAATGAGCTGTACATCAGTATTTGTGCAAACATCCCTAGAGACAAAAAAGGGGTGGGTACTATTGTGCTACATTTACTATGTAGCATCTACACAAGTGAAACATGTTACAATGACGTTTTAGTTGAAAATAGTATATTCACTATGTTTGTCATTTCAAAATCTACTTTTATACTATTTATCATCCTCATTCTTTTGGCTACATTTTTTATGCTGCCCTCATCAATCAAAAGCAGCAGTTGGCTTCATAAGTGGCAGAGCATCTTTAGTCTGTTACCTTGACAATCACGAGGATAGTGAACATATAAAGCCATCTATGCAACATTTTGTGTTTTATTGGTGTTCAAAATATTAAATCAGAGTACCAGGACTGAGTAACACTGCCCATGTTTTGTAAGATTATTTTCTGAAAGTACTGTTATTATTTGAATAAAAATCTAGTAAATATACTGACTGTTTTCATGCCCTGCATGGAAGATAGAAAAGCATGTGGTGCAGCATAACACCAGCAGGTGGCAGTGTTATGTGAATACTCCTGGAAAAGGTTTCAGTTTCTTTTCTCTTGCAGTTTAATGAAACATATAGTACAAAACTAGGCATGAAACTTAAGGAAACCAATTTTAAGTTTCTTTTTCCGCAAACTCTATTGGGTTGGGTTGTTTATACTGATCAGCTGTCAGAGTTTTGTCACTTCAGCCACCAGCACCACTGACACTGACAGGTATGGCACAATCGGTGTGGACAAGCATCTTCCAGATAAAAGCAAAGAATCTTAAACAAGGAGACTCCTGGCGTCTGGAGTTTGATGAAAGTCTTCAGCCTAAACGCCCAAACATAGGCTGGAAGCAGTATATTGGAAGCACAAGTGCAAGGTTAGTATGCTGGACAACTGTTAAATACTGTAGTGGGGTGTATTTGGTGTGTATTGCTTATGTTAGGATAATAAAAAAATACATAGTAGTGGATGCATTGGATTTATTAAGGTTTGTTTATTCTGTATGCACTGCATACTTTATGTACATGTCCTACTTAAGTTGCATGGACAAAAAAGTGGTCACCACAAGGTAAAACATTACATTTTACGGTAAAGTCTTGTTTTTTTAAAGGATCAAGGTCAGGTTAGAGTTAAGGGAATGAATGTAAGTTAATGCCATGTCCAGTGATAAAAGTTGGGTTATTTTAGACTTAAAGTTATTTCAACAGAAGAAAAAATCTCATTGGTAGGACATTAGATTTTAGACAGGCAACACTTGAATGGCAAAGAAAGAATTCTGGTTTCATTATGTAATAAAGGTGACAGCTTAACAGCATTATTGAGTCAATAATATGGGTCTGCCATCTAAACACAGTTAGCTAGTTTTCTTCTTCCAAAACATGCCTCCAATAAGTGTGTCTATCGCTAAGAGATATTCAACCTAACTTTGGTTGATTGTCCTTTTGTTAAAGGACCAGTTCAGACTTTTTTTTCACCCTGGGTTCTCTGTTATTTTCAAGATTCAAATGCACTAAGTGTGGAAGAGGCTGGCCTTCCGTCCTGGTGAAGGTAGTCTTCCAAATGCGCCTGATAGGTGGACAGGGCACTGTCAAGGTGAGGCCCCTCCGTCAGAACTGCAAGATGTGCGATGAGGCTCCAATGGAGAAGCCCAGCATCACATACGATAACATCAACATCCTACTGAAGAATCTGGTGGAGAAGATAAGAATGAAATGCTACCACGAAGATGTGGGCAAAAGGAACAGACCTTGCAAAAGGCTTGACGTCAACAGTCCGCATGAGCCTGCACATTGTGAGGCCTGTACTCATGGCATCTGTACAAGGCGTTGAGCTTGTGTTACAGCAATGGTACAGAGTCAACCTTACATTCATTTAAAGAAAAGTAATGTCTTGATTGTCTTGTACTTATTTTTATGATGTTTTCTTCATTTTATCAAGATTTTTGATAGATTATGTTTTTATTCTATTTTATTGCATTGCTTCTTTTTCTATAGTAATCATCATATAAGCTGTTCTTTCTATTTACTCTTGTTGGTTGTTGGTTAGTCACTTTTCTTTAACCTTTTTTTGTTTTGTTTTTTATTGGAATGCGTTAAACACACCTTCTTACAAACATATAATAAAGCAAAAAAAATATTTTTTGATTTGGAGTGGGTATTTTCTGCTTTTCAATAAATTGGTCTGATTTATTTATTATTTAATGCGTAAATGTGGTACTAAGTGAGATATCAACCGTTTAATACTCAAATATTAATAAAATATTTGGGCTTGTGCTAGTTTGATTTTGAGAATATGGCAACATACAGTAAGTTCTTCGTTTTTTAAGCATGGTGTCAGCTAGGTGGTAAATAGTCCTTCAGTTACTATTTCACTGGTTCTTTACATTTGTAGTCAAGTCAAGTTTATATATAGAGCATGTGTGCAAGTGCTTTATAGAATGAAGGAATAACACACAGAATATGAATATATAAATAAGTGGATATAACTAAATTAATAAAAGCAGCATTCAGAATTACCAAACCTTTGGTAGTTCTATATATAAGAATAAAAAAATAAAACATAATGCTCATGAAGAAGTGGCTAATTGCACATTTTAATCACAGGGTGGCAGCGTTGCCTCAACACTCTACACAATGCAAGAAATCTGGGTCCATGTGTTTTTTCAACATTACAAGAGAGCATTTTGACCATTTTCACAGGTGCTTAATGTACTGATGGTTGTGTGTATACTGATTTGGGGCAAGATACTAATTATACCACTTTCTTACATTACATATATTGTATTCTTTAGATGGAATTATGCTCTCTGAGTGCTTTCTAGTTCTAAAGGGGTCTGTGCGTTTCTTACTTGAATGAGAGAAAAAGGGCTCATCAGGGAGGAATACCCCTAGACCAACAAGCCACGAATTGATGTTTCTTTGTTTAAAACAAGTTGTAATTAAATACCTCTTTAATATCAATGACTGCAGGTTTGCAACTAACAATCACAAATTGGCCTCCTTCATCACTTTGGTGTGAGCCACCATTTCATTCATGCATAGGGGAGCTTTCATACCGAAATACTTTTGCCGCAATTCAAAAAGAGAAGAGGCGTATCTTATTTAGTCTTTTACTTCAAGACAACTGTGCGTTGCTCACTTGCATCAGGAACCTGCCATGAAGGGTCCTCTACACCAGCGGTCCCCAACCACCGGGCCGCGGACCGGTACCGTTCCATGGGTCATTTGATACCGGGCCGCACAGAAAAAAAAAAAATAAAATATATATATAAAGCGAGAATCATACCCCTAGACCAACGACCCACAAATTGCTGTTTGTTTGTCTAAAACAAGTTCTAATTAAATGCCTCTTTAATATCAATGACTGCAGGTTTGCAACTAACAATCACAAATTGGCCTCCTTCATCACTTTGGTGTGAGCTACCATTTCATTCATGCATAGGGGTGCTTTCATACCGAAATACTTTTGTCGCAATTCAAAAAGAGAAGAGGCGTATCTAAGTTAGTCGTTTACTTCAAGACAACCGTGCGTTGCTCACTTGGATCAGAAACCTGCCATGAAGGATCCTCTACACAGAGTGTCTTCACAGGGGAGGAACCAGGTGCTCTGATGGACTTGAAGCTTTTTTTTGGAAGAATACTCAACATAGATCTCACCCAAAGTCCAAATTTTAAGAGAAGAAGGGCTCGTCCGGGATTTGAACCCGGGACCTCTCGCACCCAAAGTGAGAATCATACCCCTAGACCAATGAGCCACAAGTTGCTATTCCTTTATCTAAAACAAGTTCTAATTAAATACCTCTTTAATATCAATGACTGCAGGTTTGCAACTAACAATCCCAAATTGGCCTCCTTCATCACTTTGGTGTGAGCCACCATTTCATTCATGCATAGGGGAGCTTTCATACCGAAATACTTTTGTCGCAATTCAAAGAAAGAGAAGAGGCGTATCTAAGTTAGTCGTTTACTTCAAGACAAACGTGCGTTGCTCACTTGGATCAGAAACCTGCCATGAAGGATCCTCTACACAGTGTCTTCACAGGGGAGGAACCAGGTGCTCTGATGGACTTGAAGCTTTTTTTTTGAAGAATACTCAACATAGATCTTACCCAAAGTCCAAATTTTGAGAGAACCTTCATCACTTTGAGAGCCTCCTTCATCACTTTGGTGTGAGCCACCATTTCATTCATGCATAGGGGAGCTTTCATACCAAAATACTTTTGCCGCAATTCAAAGAGAGAGGAGGCGTATCTTATTTAGTCTGTTACTTCAAGACAACTGTGCGTTGCTCACTTGGATCAGAAACCTGCCATGAAGGATCCTCTACACAGAGTGTCTTCACAGGGGAGGAACCAGGTGCTCTGATGGACTTGAAGCTTTTTTTGAAGAATACTCAACATAGATCTTACCCAAAGTCCAAATTTTAAGAGAAGAAGGGCTCATCGGGGATTTGAACCCGGGACCTCTCGCACCCAAAGCGAGAATCATACCCCTAGACCAACGAGCCACAAATTGCTGTTTTTTCTCTCTAAAACAAGTTCTAATTAAATACCTCTTTAATATCAATGACTGCAGGTTTGCAACTAACAATCACAAATTGGCCTCCTTCATCACTTTGGTGTGAGCGACCATTTCATTCATGCATAGTGGAGCTTTCATACCGAAATACTTTTGCCGCAATTCAAAGAGAGAGGAGGCGTATCTAATTTAGTCTTTTACTTCAAGACAACTGTGCGTTGCTCACTTGGATCAGAAACCTGCCATGAAGGATCCTCTACACAGAGTGTCTTCACAGGGGAGGAACCAGGTGCTCTGACGGACTTGAAGCTTTTTTTTTGAAGAATACTCAACATAGATCTTACCCAAAGTTCAAATTTTGAGAGAAGAAGGGCTCGTCCGGGATTTGAACCCGGGACCTCTCGCACCCAAAGCGAGAATCATACCCCTAGACCAACGAGCCACAAATTGCTGTTTTTTCTCTCTAAAACAAGTTCTAATTAAATACCTCTTTAATATCAGTGACTGCAGGTTTGCAACTAACAATCACAAATTGGCCTCCTTCATCACTTTGGTGTGAGCCACCATTTCATTCATGCATAGGGGAGCTTTCATACCGAAATACTTTTGCCGCAATTCAAAAAGAGAAGAGGCGTATCTAATTTCGTCTTTTACTTCAAGGCAACTGTGCGTTGCTCACTTGGATCAGAAACCTGCCATGAAGGATCCTCTACACAGACTGTCTTCACAGGGGAGGAACCAGGTGCTCTGATGGACTTGAAGCTTTTTTTTTGAAGAATACTCAACATAGATCTCACCCAAAGTCCAAATTTTGAGAGAAGAAGGGCTCGTCCAGGATTTGAACCCGGGACCTCTCGCACCCTAAGCGAGAATCATACCCCTAGACCAACGAGCCACAAATTGCTGTTTCTTTGTCTAAAACAAGTTCTAATTAAATACCTCTTGAATATCAATGACTGCAGGTTTGCAACTAACAATCACAAATTGGCCTCCTTCATCACTTTGGTGTGAGCCACCATTTCATTCATGCATAGGGGAGCTTTCATACCGAAATACTTTTGTCGCAATTCAAAAAGAGAAGAGGCATATCTAATTTAGTCTTTTACTTCAAGACAACTGTGCGTTGCTCACTTGGATCAGAAACCTGCCATGAAGGATCCTCTACACAGAGTGTCTTCACAGGGGAGGAACCAGGTGCTCTGATGGACTTGAAGCTTTTTTTTTGAGAACACTCAACATAGATCTTACCCAAAGTTCAAATTTTGAGAGAAGAAGGGCTCATCCGGGATTTGAACCCGGGACCTCTCGCACCCTAAGCGAGAATCATACCCCTAGACCAACGAGCCACAAATTCAATTGTTTGTCTAAAACAAGTTCTAATTAAATACCTCTTTAATATCAGTGACTGCAGGTTTGCAACTAACAATCACAAATTGGCCTCCTTCATCACTTTGGTGTGAGCCACCATTTCATTCATGTATAGGGGAGCTTTCATACCGAAATACTTTTGCCGCAATTCAAAAAGAGAAGAGGCGTATCTAATTTAGTCTTTTACTTCAAGACAACTGTGCGTTGCTCACTTGGATCAGAAACCTGCCATGAAGGATCCTCTACACAGAGGGTGCGGTCGAATAGTCAAATTTGCTTAGGAACCTTCCTAACTGAGTGAAATGACCCGGAAGTATTTACGTAGCCGCCATGATAAGAGCTGTTCGAATTCTCAAACTGTTAAGGAAAGGAGCTTCAATGCTTCCTTTAGTATCTCCTTTAGCATAGGATACACCGGACCATCCTTTACGAAAGGAAAGGAGGTAATGCCGTCCCACAATTCCTTGCGGCAGCGACAAAAAAAAAAAAAAAAAAATCGGCGCACCGTTCAGTCATTCACAACCAGAAAACATTAATGTATTTAAACAGTGTGATGCAGCCTGCAGCAGAGAGAGCGTGTGAATATGAACATACCTGTTGACGTGATGTAAAAACTTTGATCATGAAGTGTGTTCTGTTGTTGACTGTGGAGCTGCGTTCACACACAGAGTAAAAACTGTTTGTAACTGTGACATCCAGCGTCCTGCAGATCATCATGAAGTTACCGTTGCTGATTAATCACATATCTTTATCTTTATATGTTTCTATATGAGTGGACAGGAGGGTGAGCGACCATACCAGCGTAACAAACACTTCATGTGACTTCTGTGACAGGTGGACAATATTCATTTATTGTTTGAATTCTGACGTTGATAATGAAGTCACATTTTTCACCGGGTTGTCCACGTTTATATTTCCTGCATTAAAAACACAGTAAGAACATATGGGGAGTATCTAGTAAGTATCTCAGATGCGTGTTTTGTAGTCCGTCTTCTGGACTTTGTAGTTTTACCACAGATCATGTCAATGACATTCGCCGTCGCATGATGACGTAGTCTAAATGTAAGTGCAGTCGGATTCTCTGAACACTGTGGTCGTCTTCTCCTAACTCCTTATGAACTCTCCTTCACATCTTTCCTTGACCTCGTGACGTTTTCTATCGAGGTCAAGAAAAAGTGGTTAGGAAAGGACTTAGGAGCTAATTTTTTTGACTATTCGACCGTACCCAGAGTGTCTTCACAGGGGAGGAACCAGGTGCTCTGATGGACTTGAAGCTTTTTTTTTGAAGAATACTCAACATAGATCTCACCCAAAGCCCAAATTTTGAGAGAAGAAGGGCTCGTCCGGGATTTGAACCCTGGACCTCTCGCACCCTAAGCGAGAATCATACCCCTAGACCAACGAGCCACAAATTGCTGTTTCTTTGTCTAAAACAAGTTCTAATTAAATACCTCTTTAATATCAATGACTGCAGGTTTGCAACTAACAATCACAAATTGGCCTCCTTCATCACTTTGGTGTGAGCCACCATTTCATTCATGCATAGTGGAGCTTTCATACCGAAATACTTTTGTCGCAATTCAAAGAGAGAGGAGGCGTATCTAATTTAGTCTTTTACTTCAAGACAACTGTGCGTTGCTCACTTGGATCAGAAACCTGCCATGAAGGATCCTCTACACAGAGTGTCTTCACAGGGGAGGAACCAGGTGCTCTGATGGACTTGAAGCTTTTTTTTTGAAGAATACTCATCATAGATCTTACCCAAAGTCCAAATTTTGATAGAACCTTCATCACTTTGAGAGCCTCCTTCATCACTTTGGTGTGAGTCACCATTTCATTCATGCATAGGAGAGCTTTCATACCGAAATACTTTTGCCGCAATTCAAAAAGAGAAGAGGCGTATCTAATTTAGTCTTTTACTTCAAGACAACTGTGCGTTGCTCACTTGGATCAGAAACCTGCCATGAAGGATCCTCTACACAGAGTGTCTTCACAGGGGAGGAACCAGGTGCTCTGATGGACTTGAAGCTTTTTTTTTGAAGAATACTCAACATAGATCTTACCCAAAGTCCAAATTTTGATAGAACCTTCATCACTTTGAGAGCCTCGGACGAAGAAGGGCTCGTCCGGGATTTGAACCCGGGACCTCTCGCACCCTAAGCGAGAATCATACCCCTAGACCAACGAGCCACAAATTGCTGTTTCTTTGTCTAAAACAAGTTCTAATTAAATACCTCTTGAATATCAATGACTGCAGGTTTGCAACTAACAATCACAAATTGGCCTCCATCACTTTGGTGTGAGCCACCATTTCATTCATGCATAGTGGAGCTTTCATACCGAAATACTTTTGTCGCAATTCAAAGAGAGAGGAGGCGTATCTAATTTAGTCTTTTACTTCAAGACAACTGTGCGTTGCTCACTTGGATCAGAAACCTGCCATGAAGGATCCTCTACACAGAGTGTCTTCACAGGGGAGGAACCAGGTGCTCTGATGGACTTGAAGCTTTTTTTTTGAAGAATACTCAACATAGATCTTACCCAAAGTCCAAATTTTGATAGAACCTTCATCACTTTGAGAGCCTCCTTCATCACTTTGGTGTGAGTCACCATTTCATTCATGCATAGGAGAGCTTTCATACCGAAATGCTTTTCTCGCAATTCAAAAAGAGAAGAGGCGTATCTAATTTAGTCGTTTACTTGGATCAGAAACCTGCCATGAAGGATCCTCTACACAGAGTGTCTTCACAGGGGAGGCACCAGGTGCTCTGATGGACTTGAAGCTTTTTTTTTTGAAGAATACTCAACATAGATCTCACCCAAAGTCCAAATTTTGAGAGAAGAAGGGCTCGTCCAGGATTTGAACCCGGGACCTCTCGCACCCTAAGCGAGAATCATACCCCTAGACCAACGAGCCACAAATTGCTGTTTCTTTGTCTAAAACAAGTTCTAATTAAATACCTCTTTAATATCAATGACTGCAGGTTTGCAACTAACAATCACAAATTGGCCTCCTTCATCACTTTGGTGTGAGCCACCATTTCATTCATGCATAGGGGAGCTTTCATACCGAAATACTTTTGCCGCAATTCAAAAAGAGAAGAGGCGTATCTAATTTAGTCTTTTACTTCAAGACAACTGTGCGTTGCTCACTTGGATCAGAAACCTTCCATGAAGGATCCTCTACACAGACTGTCTTCACAGGGGAGGAACCAGGTGCTCTGATGGACTTGAAGCTTTTTTTTTGAAGAATACTCAACATAGATCTTACCCAAAGTCCAAATTTTGATAGAACCTTCATCACTTTGAGAGCCTCGGATGAAGAAGGGCTCGTCCGGGATTTTAACCCGGGACCTCTCGCACCCTAAGCGAGAATCATACCCCTAGACCAACGAGCCACAAATTGCTGTTTCTTTGTCTAAAACAAGTTCTAATTAAATACCTCTTTAATATCAATGACTGCAGGTTTGCAACTAACAATCACAAATTGGCCTCCATCACTTTGGTGTGAGCCACCATTTCATTCATGCATAGTGGAGCTTTCATACCGAAATACTTTTGTCGCAATTCAAAGAGAGAGGAGGCGTATCTAATTTAGTCTTTTACTTCAAGACAACTGTGCGTTGCTCACTTGGATCAGAAACCTGCCATGAAGGATCCTCTACACAGAGTGTCTTCACAGGGGAGGAACCAGGTGCTCTGATGGACTTGAAGCTTTTTTTTTGAAGAATACTCAACATAGATCTTACCCAAAGTCCAAATTTTGATAGAACCTTCATCACTTTGAGAGCCTCCTTCATCACTTTGGTGTGAGTCACCATTTCATTCATGCATAGGAGAGCTTTCATACCGAAATACTTTTGTCGCAATTCAAAAAGAGAAGAGGCGTATCTAATTTAGTCGTTTACTTGGATCAGAAACGTGCCATGAAGGATCCTCTACACAGAGTGTCTTCACAGGGGAGGAACCAGGTGCTCTGATGGACTTGAAGCTTTTTTTTTGAAGAATACTCAACATAGATCTCACCCAAAGTCCAAATTTTGAGAGAAGAAGGGCTCGTCCGGGATTTGAACCCGGGACCTCTCGCACCCTAAGCGAGAATCATACCCCTAGACCAACGAGCCACAAATTGCTGTTTCTTTGTCTAAAACAAGTTCTAATTAAATACCTCTTTAATATCAATGACTGCAGGTTTGCAACTAACAATCACAAATTGGCCTCCTTCATCACTTTGGTGTGAGCCACCATTTCATTCATGCATAGGGGAGCTTTCATACCGAAATACTTTTGCCGCAATTCAAAAAGAGAAGAGGCGTATCTAATTTAGTCTTTTACTTCAAGACAACTGTGCGTTGCTCACTTGGATCAGAAACCTTCCATGAAGGATCCTCTACACAGACTGTCTTCACAGGGGAGGAACCAGGTGCTCTGATGGACTTGAAGCTTTTTTTTTGAAGAATACTCAACATAGATCTTACCCAAAGTCCAAATTTTGAGAGAAGAAGGGCTCGTCCGGGATTTGAACCCGGGACCTCTCGCACCCAAAGCGAGAATCATACCCCTAGACCAACGAGCCACAAATTGCTGTTTCTTTGTCTAAAACAAGTTCTAATTAAATACCTCTTTAATATCAATGACTGCAGGTTTGCAACTAACAATCACAAATTGGCCTCCTTCATCACTGTGGTGTGAGCCACCATTTCATTCATGCATAGGGGAGCTTTCATACCGAAATACTTTTGCCGCAATTCAAAAAGAGAAGAGGCGTATCTAATTTAGTCTTTTACTTCAAGACAACTGTGCGTTGCTCACTTGGATCAGAAACCTGCCATGAAGGATCCTCTACACAGAGTGTCTTCACAGGGGAGGAACCAGGTGCTCTGATGGACTTGAAGCTTTTTTTTTGAAGAATACTCAACATAGATCTTACCCAAAGTCCAAATTTTGAGAGAAGAAGGGCTCGTCCGGGATTTGAACCCGGGACCTCTCGCACCCAAAGCGAGAATCATACCCCTAGACCAACGAGCCACAAATTGCTGTTTCTTTGTCTAAAACAAGTTCTAATTAAATACCTCTTTAATATCAATGACTGCAGGTTTGCAACTAACAATCACAAATTGGCCTCCTTCATCACTGTGGTGTGAGCCACCATTTCATTCATGCATAGGGGAGCTTTCATACCGAAATACTTTTGCCGCAATTCAAAAAGAGAAGAGGCGTATCTAATTTAGTCTTTTACTTCAAGACAACTGTGCGTTGCTCACTTGGATCAGAAACCTGCCATGAAGGATCCTCTACACAGAGTGTCTTCACAGGGGAGGAACCAGGTGCTCTGATGGACTTGAAGCTTTTTTTTTGAAGAATACTCAACATAGATCTTACCCAAAGTCCAAATTTTGAGAGAAGAAGGGCTCGTCCGGGATTTGAACCCGGGACCTCTCGCACCCAAAGCGAGAATCATACCCCTAGACCAACGAGCCACAAATTGCTGTTTTTTCTCTCTAAAACAAGTTCTAATTAAATACCTCTTTAATATCAGTGACTGCAGGTTTGCAACTAACAATCTCAAAAAGTGGCCTCCTTCATCACTTTGGTGTGAGCCACCATTTCATTCATGCATAGGGGAGCTTTCATACCGAAATACTTTTGTCGCAATTCAAAAAGAGAAGAGGCGTATCTAAGTTAGTCGTTTACTTCAAGACAACCGTGCGTTGCTCACTTGTATCAGAAACCTGCCATGAAGGATCCTCTACACAGAGTGTCTTCACAGGGGAGGAACCAGGTGCTCTGATGGACTTGAAGCTTTTTTTTTGAAGAATACTCAACATAGATCTTACCCAAAGTCCAAATTTTGATAGAACCTTCATCACTTTGAGAGCCTCCTTCATCACTTTGGTGTGAGTCACCATTTCATTCATGCATAGGAGAGGTTTCATACCGAAATACTTTTGTCGCAATTCAAAAAGAGAAGAGGCGTATCTAATTTAGTCGTTTACTTCAAGACAACCGTGCGTTGCTCACTTGGATCAGAAACCTGCCATGAAGGATCCTCTACACAGAGTGTCTTCACAGGGGAGGAACCAGGTGCTCTGATGGACTTGAAGCTTTTTTTTTGAAGAATACTCAACATAGATCTCACCCAAAGTCCAAATTTTGAGAGAAGAGGGGCTCGTCCGGGATTTGAACCCGGGACCTCTCGCACCCTAAGCGAGAATCATACCCCTAGACCAACGAGCCACAAATTGCTGTTTCTTTGTCTAAAACAAGTTCTAATTAAATACCTCTTTAATATCAATGACTGCAGGTTTGCAACTAACAATCACAAATTGGCCTCCTTCATCACTTTGGTGTGAGCCACCATTTCATTCATGCATAGTGGAGCTTTCATACCGAAATACTTTTGTCGCAATTCAAAGAGAGAGGAGGCGTATCTAATTTAGTCTTTTACTTCAAGACAACTGTGCGTTGCTCACTTGGATCAGAAACCTGCCATGAAGGATCCTCTACACAGAGTGTCTTCACAGGGGAGGAACCAGGTGCTCTGATGGACTTGAAGCTTTTTTTTTGAAGAATACTCAACATAGATCTCACCCAAAGTCCAAATTTTTAGAGAAGAAGGGCTCGTCCGGGATTTGAACCCGGGACCTCTCGCACCCTAAGCGAGAATCATACCCCTAGACCAACGAGCCACAAAATGCTGTTTCTTTGTCTAAAACAAGTTCTAATTAAATACCTCTTTAATATCAATGACTGCAGGTTTGCAACTAACAATCACAAATTGGCCTCCTTCATCACTTTGGTGTGAGCCACCATTTCATTCATGCATAGGGGAGCTTTCATACCGAAATACTTTTGTCGCAATTCAAAAAGAGAAGAGGCGTATCTAAGTTAGTCGTTTACTTCAAAACAACCGTGCGTTGCTCACTTGGATCAGAAACCTGCCATGAAGGATCCTCTACACAGAGTGTCTTCACAGGGGAGGAACCAGGTGCTCTGATGGACTTGAAGCTTTTTTTTTGAAGAATACTCAACATAGATCTTACCCAAAGTCCAAATTTTGATAGAACCTTCATCACTTTGAGAGCCTCGGACGAAGAAGGGCTCGTCCGGGATTTGAACCCGGGACCTCTCGCACCCTAAGCGAGAATCATACCCCTAGACCAACGAGCCACAAATTGCTGTTTCTTTGTCTAAAACAAGTTCTAATTAAATACCTCTTTAATATCAATGACTGCAGGTTTGCAACTAACAATCACAAATTGGCCTCCTTCATCACTTTGGTGTGAGCCACCATTTCATTCATGCATAGGGGAGCTTTCATACCGAAATACTTTTGCCGCAATTCAAAAAGAGAAGAGGCGTATCTAATTTAGTCTTTTACTTCAAGACAACTGTGCGTTGCTCACTTGGATCAGAAACCTGCCATGAAGGATCCTCTACACAGAGTGTCTTCACAGGGGAGGAACCAGGTGCTCTGATGGACTTGAAGCTTTTTTTTTGAAGAATACTCAACATAGATCTTACCCAAAGTCCAAATTTTGAGAGAAGAAGGGCTCGTCCGGGATTTGAACCCAGGACCTCTCGCACCCAAAGCGAGAATCATACCCCTAGACCAACGAGCCACAAATTGCTGTTTCTTTGTCTAAAACAAGTTCTAATTAAATACCTCTTTAATATCAGTGACTGCAGGTTTGCAACTAACAATCACAAATTGGCCTCCTTCATCACTTTGGTGTGAGCCACCATTTCATTCATGCATAGGGGAGCTTTCATACCGAAATACTTTTGTCGCAATTCAAAAAGAGAAGAGGCGTATCTAAGTTAGTCTTTTACTTCAAGACAACCGTGCGTTGCTCACTTGGATCAGAAACCTGCCATGAAGGATCCTCTACACAGAGTGTCTTCACAGGGGAGGAACCAGGTGCTCTGATGGACTTGAAGCTTTTTTTTTGAAGAATACTCAACATAGATCTTACCCAAAGTCCAAATTTTGATAGAACCTTCATCACTTTGAGAGCCTCGGACGAAGAAGGGCTCGTCCGGGATTTGAACCCGGGACCTCTCGCACCCTAAGCGAGAATCATACCCCTAGACCAACGAGCCACAAATTGCTGTTTCTTTGTCTAAAACAAGTTCTAATTAAATACCTCTTGAATATCAATGACTGCAGGTTTGCAACTAACAATCACAAATTGGCCTCCATCACTTTGGTGTGAGCCACCATTTCATTCATGCATAGTGGAGCTTTCATACCGAAATACTTTTGTCGCAATTCAAAGAGAGAGGAGGCGTATCTAATTCAGTCTTTTACTTCAAGACAACTGTGCGTTGCTCACTTGGATCAGAAACCTGCCATGAAGGATCCTCTACACAGAGTGTCTTCACAGGGGAGGAACCAGGTGCTCTGATGGACTTGAAGCTTTTTTTTTTGAAGAACACTCAACATAGATCTCACCCAAAGTCCAAATTTTGATAGAACCTTCATCACTTTGAGAGCCTCGGACGAAGAAGGGCTCGTCCGGGATTTGAACCCGGGACCTCTCGCACCCTAAGCGAGAATCATACCCCTAGACCAACGAGCCACAAACTGCTGTTTCTTTGTCTAAAACAAGTTGTAATTAAATACCTCTTTAATATCAATGACTGCAGGTTTGCAACTAACAATCACAAATTGGCCTCCTTCATCACTTTGGTGTGAGCCACCATTTCATTCATGCATAGTGGAGCTTTCATACCGAAATACTTTTGTCGCAATTCAAAGAGAGAGGAGGCGTATCTAATTTAGTCTTTTACTTCAAGACAACTGTGCGTTGCTCACTTGGATCAGAAACCTGCCATGAAGGATCCTCTACACAGAGTGTCTTCACAGGGGAGGAACCAGGTGCTCTGATGGACTTGAAGCTTTTTTTTTGAAGAATACTCAACATAGATCTTACCCAAAGTCCAAATTTTGATAGAACCTTCATCACTTTGAGAGCCTCCTTCATCACTTTGGTGTGAGTCACCATTTCATTCATGCATAGGAGAGGTTTCATACCGAAATACTTTTGTCGCAATTCAAAAAGAGAAGAGGCGTATCTAATTTAGTCGTTTACTTCAAGACAACCGTGCGTTGCTCACTTGGATCAGAAACCTGCCATGAAGGATCCTCTACACAGAGTGTCTTCACAGGGGAGGAACCAGGTGCTCTGATGGACTTGAAGCTTTTTTTTTGAAGAATACTCAACATAGATCTCACCCAAAGTCCAAATTTTGAGAGAAGAGGGGCTCGTCTGGGATTTGAACCCGGGACCTCTCGCACCCTAAGCGAGAATCATACCCCTAGACCAACGAGCCACAAATTGCTGTTTCTTTGTCTAAAACAAGTTCTAATTAAATACCTCTTTAATATCAATGACTGCAGGTTTGCAACTAACAATCACAAATTGGCCTCCTTCATCACTTTGGTGTGAGCCACCATTTCATTCATGCATAGGGGAGCTTTCATACCGAAATACTTTTGTCGCAATTCAAAAAGAGAAGAGGCGTATCTAATTTAGTCTTTTACTTCAAGACAACCGTGCGTTGCTCACTTGGATCAGAAACCTGCCATGAAGGATCCTCTACACAGAGTGTCTTCACAGGGGAGGAACCAGGTGCTCTGATGGACTTGAAGCTTTTTTTTTTGAAGAATACTCAACATAGATCTTACCCAAAGTCCAAATTTTGAGAGAAGAAGGGCTCGTCCGGGATTTGAACCCGGGACCTCTCGCACCCAAAGCGAGAATCATACCCCTAGACCAACGAGCCACAAATTGCTGTTTCTTTGTCTAAAACAAGTTCTAATTAAATACCTCTTTAATATCAATGACTGCAGGTTTGCAACTAACAATCACAAATTGGCCTCCTTCATCACTTTGGTGTGAGCCACCATTTCATTCATGCATAGGGGAGCTTTCATACCGAAATACTTTTGCCGCAATTCAAAAAGAGAAGAGGCGTATCTAATTTAGTCTTTTACTTCAAGACAACTGTGCGTTGCTCACTTGGATCAGAAACCTGCCATGAAGGATCCTCTACACAGAGTGTCTTCACAGGGGAGGAACCAGGTGCTCTGATGGACTTGAAGCTTTTTTTTTGAAGAATACTCAACATAGATCTTACCCAAAGTCCAAATTTTGAGAGAAGAAGGGCTTGTCCGGGATTTGAACCCGGGACCTCTCGCACCCAAAGCGAGAATCATACCCCTAGACCAACGAGCCACAAATTGCTGTTTTTTCTCTCTAAAACAAGTTCTAATTAAATACCTCTTTAATATCAGTGACTGCAGGTTTGCAACTAACAATCACAAATTGGCCTCCTTCATCACTTTGGTGTGAGCCACCATTTCATTCATGCATAGGGGAGCTTTCATACCGAAATACTTTTGTCGCAATTCAAAAAGAGAAGAGGCGTATCTAAGTTAGTCGTTTACTTCAAGACAACCGTGCGTTGCTCACTTGTATCAGAAACCTGCCATGAAGGATCCTCTACACAGAGTGTCTTCACAGGGGAGGAACCAGGTGCTCTGATGGACTTGAAGCTTTTTTTTTGAAGAATACTCAACATAGATCTTACCCAAA